>OU015464.1:22012255-22612255 GCA_907164805.1 Brachyptera putata
TTTAATATACTGTAATCACTCATTTACTTACACTAATTGATTTGTAATCAATAAGTGTAAATGGTGGTACTACCGCACTCAAGTAATTAATGTTATCCATAAGTTATATTGTAAAATATGTCATTTGCGTACCGATTTCCTCGAAAGAGGGTTAAAGAAATAAACACTACTACTACTGCTACTACTACTACTACTACTACTACTACTACTACTACTACTACTACTACTACTACTACTACTACTACTGAATGTGTAATTTATTAATAAAAACGAGGTGGTAAAATTTTCAATGCCAATTTTTGTAAGTTTTTGCACTTCATTATAATGTATTATATATTGTAGCATTAGCATACCACAATATATTATTATAGGGTCAAATAATGAGATTTAGGTGTGTTGAAAATGAAAAATAATCAAGTTCATGATTTACTATAATTTCAATAACCGTCATTTTAACGAATAATTGATTGTTAATAATTAACAATTATTCTTATCATTGTTGAAATAAGCTCTTCTCGCTAATGACAAAAGAAAACGTGAAAAAAGCATTGCTCTTAACTAGAACTAAACCAGCTACCTTCATAATATTCACTCGATTTTCGAGATGTCTGAATAGATAAAGATAAATAAAGGAAATAATATAGGTACTTGAAATTTGAGTTCGGCGAAAAGTATTCATTCTGCCCTTGTCAAAGGAAAAAATATGTAAACAAAAGATAACTTATCTTTGAAGAAACACAAAATATTCATATTTATTTATATCAACCTATTCAAGCAAGAATTCAAAATTAGAATAACTTAATACTTCACAATGACTATAATCTAGACCCCCAAAAAACCTAGATTTTTGTGGGGTCCTTCCGCAAAAAATGATCACCATTATGATCCAGTTTACTACCCAGAATAGGTTCTGGGTAAAAAATGGGTTCTCGGTCAAAATCCGTTTGACCGATTTTTCTGAAAAACAATCCCAACCTATTCTGGTATAACACCAATTTGTAAAAAAAGTTTCGAGTTGATTGAAACTTTTTCCTGACCTGTATGCCGCGTACAAAATTACACACAAAAAAACAAACAAAAAAAAAAAAAAAAAAAAAAAAAACATAAAAACCAAGCCCAAAATTTTTCGGTATATGGAATGAAAATCTTCGCTACGCTCATCTAAATATTATATATTAAATATATATAATATATATATATATATATATATATATATTTAGATGAGCGTTAGCGAAAATTTCCACTCAACTCTTACGGAGCTTTGTCTGAGTGTTTTTTTCTTTTTTTTTTTGTAAGCACTGCACAGGTCGCACGGTTTGACTGATCGACATGAAATTTTTCTATACGCAAACTTATCCAACTTAGAACCCTATAGTTTTTGGGTAAAATCGGTTGGACCATTTTTGAGAAACATCATCTGGAAGTTTCTAAAAACCCTATAAGGTTAGGCCGGGCAGAAAAAATCGAAAAATAAAATCTCTTCAATATAATTCAAATTTTCCTCAAATGTAAACACGGAAATTATACACATAATTAAAAATTTATACATACAAATTGGAGCAGCCGTTTCGAAGAAAATAATGTTATACATGTTTTTTATCCATCGAATAGAATAGAAATAATTGCAGAAAAATGTTGCATTGTTGATTCACGGCTACCTAGATCCGTTGGTATCGAATGAAGTATATCTTCTATGATTAAGGTGTGTATAGATTCTCAGATTTTACTTTCTAGATATCTCGCTCATCACACAACGCACATTCTGCGTTTGTATAGTATACATATATATATATATATATATATATATATATATATATATATATATATATATATATATATATATATATATATATATATATATATATATATATGTGTATACTATACATATAGGGAAATTCCCCATAAGAATAGGCCAGGGGAGAAATACTTGGAATTTTATTTTTTTCAAAAGCTCTCAAATTTATACTGAGTGTGGAAAGATCTATCATACCTATTTTAAGCGATTTATGGGACAATCGGATGTGAAATAACGAAGAAAACGCATTTTTATGGTACTTTTTTACACATCAATAAAAGCAATTAAGAAAGCAATTAAGGAACTATTAAATATGAGCAACAAGTGTCACCAATAAATTAAAACGTTTAAAATCCGTGATGGATATGAAGAAGGCACTGGTATAATTGTTTGGAAACCAAGGTTTATATACCAACAGACAGCCGCGGTTCTTAAACCTTTGAAGTGATCCATGGTCTGTATGTACACTGAGCTGACCAAATGTTCTTTATTTTACATTTCCATACTTCTAAGCTCATCTTACAACGCATATAAGGCGTTTTCCTAGTTATTATTATCCGGCCTATTTGAGAATACCAATTCTAAAGCGCTGCCCACACATCTCTGACCGACATATCATTGAACCCTTCACCTACTTATTGACGTATATTTATTTATAAACATATTTGTGTAAGATATTTATTAATTTTTTCATTTAGTCTGAAGAGAGCCAAACATTTATTCAAACTGACATCAATTTCCTCCAAGTAAATATAAATCCTTTCAAAATGTTAATAATAAAATATTCAGATGTTTGATTGATTCGAGGAATAAATACAATTTTCTATGGATTGAAGCATAACCACTGATCTGGCATTTGTATTTGTACAGTCACCCACATGCCTACAAGTAGCTTCACATATAAATTCAATTATTAAAATGCAGACGGTCGAGACGATTCAGACGAGATGATACGACGATACGTCAACTAAGACCATCACTAATTAAAAATTAGTGTTTTTTACTATTTCAATAGTCAGTGGCTATGTAGTCTACTAATGACTTTTGTTATAGGGTTAGAAAAAGAAGGTTTGATTATTAGGCAGGTTTGTAATCAATTAGTAGAATGGATATATCGTACCTATAGCTTCTTTGTTGGAAGAATTGTCAGGACCCCTATTCCTGAGATAAATGAGATGTGAGAAAATAAAAATGAGTGCGAAAACGAGTATCTCACATAAAATATGAGATGAAATATGTCATTATTATATGAGATAGTTTCCTGAGACAAATGAGATGTGAGAAAAATAAAAATGAGTGAGAAAACGAGTATCTCACATAAAATATGAGATGAAATATGTCATTATTATATGAGATAGTTTTCTCACTGATTTTTCTCACATCTCATTTATCTCAGGAATAGGGGATGGGGAGAGAAAAGAGAAAAGGATGTGAGAAAGTGAGAATAATACAAATGATTGGCTGGCTAGTTTTACACGTATTACTTTTTTAGCTGGATTCACAGAGTGCATTACACGTATTACTTTAATAAGTCGTTTTGATATAAAAAATTATATAATGACAAAAAAAAGCAAGAGAAGAATTTTCGTACAAAAAATGTCTTTCGAAAAAATTCATATTTTCACCAACAAGTATCAATATAATGATGATACAGATTATTTCAAACTTTTACTGAAATCCAATCAGTCGTTTAGATATAAAAAATTATTTAATGACATTTTTACACATCGTTTTAAAGCTTAAGGAATCAAATTAAATCCAAGCAACAAGTGTCACCAATTAATGGAGAACGATTAAAACGAGGCCTTCTTTATTATCGAAGAAATTTTTGAGAATGAGTAATGAATATAAAAGTAGGGTCTCAAGGTGTAGTTATGTATACAGCTGTCATCACGTCTCATATAGTAGTCTAATATTACAATATATAATATTAAATTGCATCTAATATTTCCTTCATGAGAATAGTCTACGAAATAAACCAACCAAATGAAAAGATTGATTTTTAAGTTGAATGCCTTCAAAACATCAACTTGATATAACTTTTTGAAAGAATTCAATGTCATTCTTATTATCTCATCCATCAACGCGGAAACACATAACGCCTTTTCCTAGTATAATGATGAAGTCAGTTGGTATCACTATTTACTGATCACTGATTACAAACAATTCAAAATAAAGTAATGAAATATATTTTAAAAGAACTCTGGAATTCATCAGAAACTAAACTTTTAAACGAAATCAAGTGGCTTAACATTCAGGAGACAATAGATTTAGAAGTTTCATTTATAAGATGAATATAGGGAGCAGCCTGAATATCTAGACAAATATGGTAGAAATACATAAACTAGGAAAACGCCTTATATGCGTTGTGAGATGAGCTTAGAAGTATGGAAATGTAGAATTAAGAACATTTGGTCAGCTCAATGTACATATACAGGCCGTGGATCACTTCAAAGGTTTAAAAACCACGGCTGTCTGTTGGTATATGGACCTTGGTTTCCAAACAATTATACCAGTGCCTTCTTCATATCCATCACAGATTTTAAACGTTTTAATTTATTGGTGACACTTGTTGCTCACATTTAATAGTTTCTTAATTGCTTTCTTAATTGCTTTCATTGATGTGTAAAAAAGTACATTAAAAATGCGTTTTCTTCGTTATGTCACATCCGATTGTTCCATAAGTCGCTTAAAATGTGTATGATAGTTCTTCCCATAAACAGTATAAATTTGAGTGCTTTTGAAAAAAAAAAAAATCCAAGTATTTCTCCCCTGGCCTATTCTTACGGGGAATTACCATACTTTCCAATTTTTTTCCGGAAAAACCGTTCGACCGATTTTTCTGAAAAACAATCCCAACATATTCTGGTATAACACCAATTTGTAAAAAAAGTTTCGAGTTGATTGAAACTTTTTCCTGACCTGTATGCCGCGTACAAAATTACACACAAAAAAAAAAAAAAAAAAAAAAAAAAAAAAAAAAAAACATAAAAACCAAGCCCAAAATTTTTCGGTATATGGAATGAAAATCTTCGCTACGCTCATCTAATTAATAGGATGTATAACATGTAAAACCTGTAAATGTTTCAGCTCTCAGCTAAACAATAAATATGTACAATAAATACTACCGTTACGTTATTGGTAGTCATAGATACTACATAATATACTGCCAATATGATTTCAACTTCACGCGCCTTAGCGAAAATCACAAATAGTGTGTGGCGGTGGTTTTGGTCAAAGATGGTTTTGGTGGTAGAGCTATCCCATTTCCGGCATCAATAGCGGTGGCGGTGATCGAATTGACTTGAAAGTCGGTAGGTATGAGTAGGCCTAGTAGCTGCACGTGCATATTGGATTTTAAAATAATACTGAATCGTTATTAAATAAAGATGTCATTTTTTATACGGAATAAAGGAGCACAGAGCAAATCAGGTGCTCGTTCTGATAACAAACGAAAGGTACGGTTAAACATCATGGTATTCTGGACAATATGTAGGCCTAGCATGGCTTGAGCTTTTACATTTTAGGTTAGGATGATAGTTTCCATGAGGTTTGCTGGAGGGTGTAATATATTGGTTAGGTTAGTGGGGGCATTGACTTTATAATAACTAAATGGTGGGGGAGGTTGGAGAAAAACACAAATAGGCGTGCTCAGTGTCTCTGTAATTTTACCGATTCCAGATTGCCCTATTGAATTTGTAGGTCTAGTGCTTAGTCAATTTCTAGTGCCATTGAGATTGTAGTGCCAGTGTCGGGCACTGTAAATGGCTGAAAGCTGATACCGGTACACATAAAATTTTGTAGGCCCGAGGCACTAAGTCACAGGAGGCCCTACATTTTAGGCTTAGGCCTATGCTTCAGTCGGTTCACTGTGTAGGCCTAGCTGTACTTGCAGCAAAAATGTTACCGCGCATGTCAAGTCGCTCCTGGTGCTCTTACATGGAAACATATAGTTGCTCTTATCAACTGAATGCTTCTGTAGATGTAAACAATTTTCAAGTGGTTGTTTCAATGCGACTGTTCACTGCGTAATGATGTGTGCTTACGTTATTGTTGTCAAAGCACAGGTAAAGGGTCACCGTATGCGTGAGGTTTATTTTTTTCAGCAACACATTGAAAGTGTTTTGACCAAAAATTGAAGATCTTTAGGGGTAGGCCTACCTTCATGCATAATCCATCGTGTCCAAGGGAGTTCCAAAGTATTCATTCATAATTATGCTCATTCATGCTCTATGCTTCATGCATTAGATATAGGTAATGATCAATGGTACTAGAAAACACCAATATCATAGTGGAAAATTTATGATTGGTTGCAATGCACTATCATATATGACAATTTTACCATTGTTTGTTTATGCGCTTGATGAATCCACCAATAGCTAGGTCATTTGGGGGCATAGTTTTTATTAACATCCTTTTACTTACTGATATCGCTTCATTGTTTCATAATCACCCACTCATTTAGTAACATGATAAAACCTAGCCTGGTTGATAAGTGTGTTGAGCAGCATGAAATAAGGACAGGGTATTGGCCTATAGTTGTCTGTTTACCTTCTGCAGACCTAATGAATCGCTGTTTTTTTTCAGAGCTCTGGTACTGATGGACGTAATAAGTCAAGTGTTAACGGCAATGTGAAACGAACAAAAAAGATACGAGGCTATGATGAAGAGGTAGACAGTAACTCCGAAGACTGTGAAGACCGTGAATTAGATCCACCAGAAGAGGAGTCAGAAGAAGATGCCAGGGAAACGGCACAAGAGAAGAAAGTTCGTCTTGCTAAAGTCTATCTGGAAGAAATTGAAAAACAAGGTGAGTGAATTCAGTTTGATTTTTGCTAAATTCTGGTCGACATGACGTTCAAGTTCCCAACCTTTGGCTTCTTTCAACATGCACACATCTCGTAGCTGGTAAAAGTGTGAGATGTTTGGATGGTGGTTTAAACAAAATACAGTGGATGTTTCACTAATTTCAACTGTAATCAGAAAAATGCAAATTTGAAATCATTTGCTTATTCAGAAGAAGTACCGGTAATCAATTTACATAAATTTGAAATGTTGAATTACAATTTCACAAGAATAGCTTCGGCGTACAAAATCTAGTGTGTCTGCCACTGTAATTGTGTTATTACTAAAAGTGGTGAACATGTAGGCCTAATCTTGAATGGAAATATCAATTTGGGTTGTCTGACCATTTTAGACAATCAGTGTCCATTCTATAACGTATATGCATAAAGAAAGGAATAAAATCAATTATCAATAACACTGTTAGGGGTAGACCTATTCATAGCGTTATAAAGAGAATCACAACATTCAAAATGAACAACATGGTCCAATATACCAGTAGTCTTGCGAGTTGTGACGGGCACGAGTTGATGTAGACGATCTACTTTTTATAAAATGGCTTCTGACGGGTGAACCAATGGCACGCTACTATGCTATACCATTATTCAGGAGACCAGGGTTCGATTCCCACCATATTCGACCATCCTGACGGGTATTAAGGTGCATGCTGGGATGATTCCTTAACAATAAGCCCCAACTGTTTCCTTTCCACTATCCTCACCATTCATATGTATTCCTTTCAACTCATTCATTTTTCACCGAAGCCAATAGTCATCATTACAGTGCATCGTTAAACCCAATCTAAATAAAATACAAAAAATACAAAATAGCTGTAGGTAGGCTATTAATTAGATAGGCCCAAAGATGAAAACATTTATTTTGTTCCACAGAGAAAGAGCGGGCCGAGACAGATGATATTGACAGGGATGTGATCGCCCACCGATTGAAAGATGATTTCCTAGAATCTACAGGTCGCTTGAAGAAGAGAGTAGCTGATAATTATACGGGCTATGATGCCGATAAGACTAGCTTTTTGAAATGTAAAGATCACCACCTTTCGGTCACTTGTCTGGTCATATCAAGTGACAGTGTGCACATATATTCCGCCTCTAAAGACAGCGGCATCGTCAAGTGTAAGTCAAGTATTAGTTAGGGGTGCCGGGTATGCGAGTCCATGTTTTTAGTTTCGAGTCTGAGTCTCAAGACCAAGTCTGTACCAATATATAACTGGGGATGCCACCGATTATCAGACAATTCATTACTAACCGATTGGCATCAGCTAGTGAGGCCCTATCGTTTGAAATCGACTGTTCAAAAGTGAGCTCTGCTCCCAAGTTCAATGGTTGGTGGATGTTTTCAATGTATCACAGCTGCACGTGTAGGTGCCTGCTATATATTTTTTGCGTGGGCAAAAAACGTTATAAAATAATTAGATGAGTGTAGCGAAGATTTTCACTGAACTCTTACGGAACTTTGTCTGTGCGTTTTTTTTTTTTTTTTTTGTAAACACTGCACAGGTCGCAGGGTTTGACCGATCGACATGAAACTTTTTTTTTATATGCAAACTTATCCAACTTAGAACTGTATAGTTTTAAGGTCTAATCGGTTGGACCATTTTTGAGAAAAATCATTCAGAAGTTTCTAAAAAACCCATAAGATTTGGCTGAGCGGAAAAAATTGAAAAATTAAATCTCTTCAATATGATTCAAATTTCCCACAAATGTGAACACAAGAATAATATACATGAATAAAAATTTGGTTTGATATTCGGACCAGCCGTTTTCGAGAAAATAATATAATAAATGTATTTTATTCATCGAAAAGATAGAAATATTAGTTGAAAAATGTTGCATTGTCGAAGTCACGGCTTTCTAGATTCATTGACATCGGATGAAGTTCATTTCAAATGATCAAGGTTTGTGGAGTTTTCGATTATACTTTATATAGACATCTCGCTCATCGTACAACGCACATCCTGCGTTTGCCTAGTGATAATCATTGTAGATGTTCAAAATAAGTTCGTTTTCGAACCTAGCTGGTTCGAAATGTGAACCTCATTTTAAGGTATGGTTCGAATTCGAACCCGTTTGCCCAACCCTATTATCAAGCCTGACTAATAAGTCACTCAACCCAATCAATATTTATGATTCTTTAATCATTATCTTGAGTCTGTGACCCCTATCAATTCATGTTACTTTAATTACTGGTAGGCCTACGTGGTTGGTATTTTATCTTCTTCCTCTACTCATGTTCATGTGATTACATTTGCAGGGTCTCTGGCAGACATGCAAAAAGTCAAGTCTATCCCGCGAGGGAAGAAGGGTTCTGGAGACAGTAACAATGGACACACGTCGGCCATCCACTGTCTTGCCATATCTACTGATAACACCTTTCTGGTATGTATGGCATTGTCCCCTTCTTGTATTGTGTGTGTTACTCTTTAGTTTGTTTTTTATATAAATATTAGGTTTAACGACGCACTGTAATGATAGCCTTCATCTATTGGCGTCAGATGGATGATTAATGCGATGATGGGTTGATGAGATGAAGGTTTCTTGGGTCATGGGAAGGAAGCGGTTGTGAAGTATATTGTGGAAACCGTCCCGGCATTGGTCTAGACTACAAAGAAAAACCCCTGTAAAGAGCGACGGCGGCAGTGATCAAACCGCCCAAATTCCTCTCCCCTCCTAGATCACATGAAGCGAGCGCGTTGACCACTGCGCTACATGTGCCGGTACTCTTTTAGTCTTTAGTACCTTACACTCACTTCTCTTCTTTTGCATTCATTCAACTTGGTTGATGTCCAAACTATTTATTTGATTGTTTATAGAAGAGCGTATCAAAGGCTTAGCTGTTTCAAAAGCAAAAAAATTGGGCTTCGTTTTGTTTTTGTAGTTTTGTGCGCGGCATACAGGCTAGGAGAAAACCAATCGACTCGAAATTTCAAAGCGATATTAGTTTCTTTGTTTATGTTAACACAGGCATCTGGAGGTGATTCTAACGATGTCTACATTTGGAACGCGGACACACTAGAACGGCTGCGTATTTTCCAAAGTCACCGTGGTCCAGTCACGGGACTGGCATTCAGGAGAGAGACACATCAGCTGTTCAGTGCTAGTGAAGACCGATCTGTCAAGGTAAGAGCTTATTTACAACATTAAAAAGATGCACATGATACAACCATAAATTTGTTTTATTGCTATGGTCAAGGTATGGTACAATACAGCAGTGCAGTCATTGTCAGTCATTTATTGATTAAACAAATTATAGCCGTAACATTTCCGACAACTTGAACTTTTGGTGTAATAATCAGAATTGTACAAAAGAGCACAGTAGGCAGTAGAATTGTGATACCGGTACTCTATGATAATTAGAGAATCGCGAAAACTGAAATACGATTCTGCCATGCCCCAATATATTCTGCAATCATGTTGATTGCCATGTAGAGGCCGTTGGACAGTTCGGTTTTGAGACGAGCTACACTAGTACGAGTTTCTCCTTTGTTCAGATTTGGCAGCTAGACGAGATGGCGTACATAGAGAGCCTGTACGGCCACCAGAGCGCTCTGACGAGTATCGACGCGTTGTCGCGTGAACGCGCTGTCACGGCGGGCGGAACCGACAGCACGGTGCGGATATGGAAGGTGGTCGAGGAGTCGCAGCTGATCTTCAACGGTCACAAGGGCAGTATCGAGTGCGTGCGGCTCATCAGCGAGGAGAACTTTGTCACGTGCGGTGATGACGGGTGAGATTATCTCAAACAGACAGAGCTCGTCCGAGAGGTCGTGGGTTCCTTGGTTGCCCAATTATAGCTTCTCCTTGCCGCCCTCCGTAACTCAGTAAACTAAGGCAGTGTTTTTTAAACTGGAGTCCCCGTTGGGAGTGGGTTTCGAGTCACGGATGAGACGTTGGTTTTTGTAAACTTCGTTTTACTGATCACCTCTTAGTTTCGTTATGTGCTCATTCATACCCCCAAATCACCTAGCTGTCAGTGGGGTTGTTGAACAAACATTAACCAAACAATAGCTTCTCTAGATAAAGCTAATATTTATTCTTTGTCAATAATTAACAATTAGAAGGGTATATTTAAATTATGCTTCAAGCAACATAGTAGGCCTACTTGTGATGGATAGTTTGACTTTCGTAGTCCTATCACTGAAACCAAGTATCTTTAGTACGCTTTTAGGATATATGATACGAATAGCAATAACGGATGGTTCTGAATCTAGCGGCAACGCTTAAGACTACCCGAGTCGTAAAACCAGTGCGCAACGGAAACTCGCAAAATTTTCTATCTTACTTGAAGAGAATGTTTGTTGCAATTTGCAGCTTGACTGGCAAGTGATTTTGCTAGAGCGTAATGGGTGAGAGGTACAGGAATTTCTATAACAATCGCGATATTGTATTCGTTTAGAGAAGAACCTGTTTACCAACACTGCTGCCTAAATGGTTGCCTCTCAAACACAGTAAACATTATATGGTTCAACTTCGAATGTGCGTCGGCAGCTAGGTCATTTTGTGCATAGTCGAAGTATTGATTTTTTGGGAGGGTAAAAATGCTTACGTGACCTTTTCCGATTTTTTTTTATGCGCAAATGCCTTTTTTTTTTAAGAAAAGAGGCATACAGGGTAGGCCTATATACCTTTTCATTTAAAAAAAGGGGACCTACATGCCTTGTTTTAAAAAGACAAAAGAGGCCTACATGGCAGTAATTGCAGTGCTCTTTTTGTGTTGCAGTTTTGGTGCTCTGTCTTATGTTTTTCCTCCAACCTATACCCACCTCATTATTTCTCATATCACTAGCTTGAAGCTTCTTCTACAATGTATTATCATCCATCTCTCATTATCGTCCATCACAAAAGTATATTCTACATGGCAGTAACTGTGGTACGTTGAAACCAACCATCGGCCATTTGAATTGGAAGCACAGCGCAAACTTTTGAGTAGTTTCAAAACATGAATACCGGTAATCAAGTGAATAATAATTGTTGATCGATCAATTATAATGCATTACTAGCTCATGCAGATTGATTAGTGATTGCATGTATGTTGATCGATAATAAATCTATAATCAGCAGCATTCCAAGCTATGAATAAATAAAATAATTGCCAATTTGCCGTACCCGGAATGTTATCACTTGAGGTGGTCGTAGTGGTACGACTGCCGAACGACGATAATTGAATATACCGGTATTGTTGTCTTCTGTTTTCACAGTGTCCTGTGTGTTTGGGGTACGATGAAGAAGAGACCTCTGTGCTCAGTTAGCAATGCACATGGTGTTCAACCCGAAAATCATCTTCCCAACTGGATATCCAGTATTGCCACCTTACTCAACACAGATCTAGTAGCTTCAGGTAATTAGGGTGTACAGTAAACCGGTGTTATTTGAATCCTAATGAATCCTAAAGACTGAAAGTTGTTTTGAAAAGAATTGAAATTAACAAAATAGGCCTACTTTTGGTTGTGTAGTTTGTAGTGCAAGTGGTATAGTTGAATGAAGTGCTCTAGTTTATGTCAACCTTTTGGTGTTCATCTCCTTTGTACATGTCAATTGACTTCATTTTAACCACTTGACAGCCAGGTTTCGAAGTCACTATCCTACCTCCTAGGCCGGTTTATCTTCTTGCTATATTGCACAGGTACTTGTGTTTATATGGCCATTCATGTAACATTCACAGGGGAAACAAATGATTTCATTATATTGATATATTGTTGGACTTGATGTGTGAAACAATATATTTGCCGATATTACTCTTATTTAGCATTCAGAGGTCCGTCAATATGACACATGTAAGGAGGCAAATTGATTGATAGTCTTGATTTTAAAGGTGTAGGCCTATAGACAGCGAAAATGCAGAGGCATTTTGAGCCTAGTATAGAACAAGATTCAGAAATAACTGCTGACTGTATTATGGTATTTTTCGATGCATTAGCGTATTCAATCGTCAAAAAAGAAAAAACAGGGCTAATTTCTCAATATATCTCCTAGATGTCACTACAAATCTTATGTCAATACAGTAAACCCTCGTTAATCCAAACTCGGTTAATCCGAAGTTTGACATATTTCGAACTTGCCAGCGGTCCCCGGCCGAAAGTATAGGCATTTCAATGTTAATTAATATGGTCAATCCGAATTTCGGTTAAACCGTAATTCAAACTAATATTTCGTCCCTTCAATAGCTTCAACACTAATTTCGGATTGGATAATTCGAAATAATCCGAGTGAATTCCGTGAAGTTATCACTGTTTTCCCAATTTCCATCCTTTTTATTTGACGCGTAAGAATGAGTGGAAGCATGCTCAGCTGTTCAATGCTTTGTGTACCGAATGCGACTGAAAGCAATGAATGCCGAAAGCAGTCGACACTGACGAAGTCTGAGCTCGGAACACTCGTTCGTCCGACTCGGGACGGCCGAGCGTCAATAGAAACGGGCCATATGAGGATCACGCGTCACGGAGATAGCCGAGTACACACGATCAGCGAGGCCCTTAGCAACGGATCTATCACGTAGTCTCAGCCGGTGACAGAGCTTCCTCTAGCGCGCAATACGGAATTAACTATATTCTGAGCGGGAAAAATTACTTTTTGATTAATCCAATTTTTATAAACCGAAATCATTTTTTTTAGGTCCCTTCGATTTCGGATTAACGAGGGTTTACTTTATGACAATGCTGTCGAGATATTAAACGCAGCGTGTTGGGATGTGTAAGAATGCCTGTCTATAGCCTGACAGCGCAACTGCGCGTGGACGCATCGTTCACAAATCGTTCAACTTATTTTTCTAGCCCTGCAACACCACAAACACTTACTAATCGTGTATCTTATTATCTTTCATCAGGTTCCAGCGACGGTTTTGTACGGTTATGGAAGTGTACCGTCGGTTTTCGTGCGCTTGTGCCAATCTTGGAGATTCCCGTCGCCGGCTTTGTCAACTCGCTGGCTTTCACACCTGATGGAAGCCATCTTATTGTGGGCGTTGGCCAAGAGCACCGCCTTGGACGGTGGTGGACCATCAAGGAAGCCAAAAACGGCATTTTTGTAATTCCTCTAGTAATCAAAGTAGCCGAGCCAGTTAAGAAGTAATTGATAATGAATATCGTATATAAATTTAATTTTTTTGTACTGGTAGATGTTTGTTTTCGTAATTGTAATCCCATTTAAAATAACATTTTGTTCTTGTCGGAATTGATATAGGGAATTGATACAGACAACTTCGATACTACAGTGTTCTCAACTAGGCCTATGTCTGAAACTATTTTGGATTATTTTTAAATGGGGTGAAGTTGACTGCAGTTGTGCCAGTTGTCTTTTCTTATAGTGATTTCCGAGTGGTAATTAGTTATACAGTAAATCCTCGTTAATCCAAACTCGGTTAATCCGAAATTTGACGTATTTCGAACTTGAAATCGGTCCCCAGCTGAAGGTATAGGCATTTCAATGTTGATTAATATGGTTTATTCGAACTAATATTTCGTTCCTTCAATTGCTTCAACACTGATTTCGGATTGGATAATTCGAAATAATCCGAGTGAATTCCGTGAAGTTATTACTGTTTTCCCAATTTTCATCCTTTTTATTTGATGCGTAAGAATGAGTGGAAGCGTGCTCAGCTGTTCCATGCTTTGTGTATCGAATGCAGTCGACCTTGACGAAGTCTGAGCTCGGAACACTCGTTCGTCCGACTCGGGACGGCCGAGCGCCAATAGAAACGGGCCATATGAGGATCACGCGTCACGGAGATAGCCGAGTACACACGATCAGCAAGGCCCTTAGCAACGGATCTCTCAGCCGATGACACAGCTTCCTCTAGCGCGCAATACGAAATTAACTATATTCTGAGCGGGAAAAATTACTTTTTGATTAATCCAAATTTTTATAAACCGAAATCATTTTTTGTAGGTCCCTTCGATTTCGGATTCACGAGGGTTTACTGTACAGGGAGAGGAATAAAATTAAATGAAGTAGCCTTGAAAAACTTCTCAATTTCTGCCATCAATTTTTCTTGTACCTACAGGAGTTGTATAAAATGATATAAAAATGAAATACACAATCGCAAAGAGCCTGCGATATTCGTGCACCTTCAAAATCTGAACCCTGGTATTCATTCAATACAATTTCTCCAAACAGTATAAACTATAAAGTATGAATGAAGCATACTGGTATATAGGTCTAAATGCCTATATTTTTTTTCTCTTTAAATTGGATTTGTATTTTTTGAACACAAACAATTTTCTAAAAATTTAATAGGTCTGTCATCTCATCACCAAATACAAACAGAAGTTGTCAACATATCTAGCCTGAACCATTTTAGAAATCGTGAATAAATAATATACAGTGAAACCTCTATGCATCGTTTTCCAAGGGACTAGGAAAATAAAACCATCCATGCAGGAAAATGAACCATCCAGGAAAATTCAACATTAATCATAAAGGGAGTGGGGTGGAAAAAATGAATGATAGAAGCAGGAAAACGATGGATCCGGGAATGATGCATAGAGGTTTCACTGTACGGCTGTACTGCCAAAAAGTCGGTTTTATGCTGAAAATTTAATTTTGTAATCGTAAATTATCTACCTCTCAAATCAATAGTACAAGTTATCCAAGTATTTCATTGATTTCACATACCCTATTTCTATTTAATCTTTTTCTGAAATAATATTCCCTCATTATTGGAGGAAAGTGGTTGAAATAGAGCTATATACAGTGGAACCTTTATTATACGACTCCGAGGGGACCGAGGAAAAAAGTCATATAAATAGAAAATCGTATAGATGGTCAATGGTATAAATGATGGATAGAATATTTCATGTTTCAACACCTCAATGACCTCATGACCATGATTTCATGACCTCAAAACAACTGATCACGAAGGAATCTACGATCAGCGTTGGAAGTATAGATGCAGGTGCATCGATGCGTCTGATTGGTCAACTGAGATGACGTGCCGACACGGCTGATTGGCTAACTAGAGATGACGCGGGACCCCATGATAGCATAGCAACATCTAACCTAACAAAACAATTGCAGGTGTGCGTGCACCTGATGTTTACGTTTTTGGAATGTACCCAAGCTTGAGTTTTTGATGAATACCTGACGGGGATTATTGAAAATAAGGCCTATAGAAAGGGGACAAAAAAAAATGAGACGTTTATAAGAGCCGCCCTGGTGGCCAAGTCAACTATCGCTAGCGGTAGTAACTGAAGTCACAGTTGAACGAGGGTTCGAGTCCCGCATAAGGCATGGGTTTTGTAAATGTCGTTTCACCTAGCCTCATAACCTAGCTGTTAGTGGAGTCGTTGAGCAGCATAATTTTTTTTTCATAACGTATACCGGTATACGAAAAGCCGTAAATAAATGAGTTTTATAACAGAATGAAATCAACATGTAGAGAATGGTTGGGACCACCTAGAAAATACATATAAATATTTTGGTTTTGTGTATTCAGATTTTGATTTAATTTTGATTCTTCGGTACGTTTTTATTGAGGTTGGTCGGCAACAGGGGCGTTGGAACACTTTGGAAGTTGGGGGGGGAGGGGCAAGCTCAACAATTGAGACCCGTGGGGGGGGGGAATGAGTTGAAGGAACAAATAAAAGTGAAAAAAAAATGACAGCTAATTTTAACAAATTGGGTTTGAACAGGGAACAACGAGACAAATTGAGTCTTGCAAGACCTTTTTCTTGCCCCCCCCTTGGCCAAAAGTTGAGGGGGCAATGCCCCCCTCTGCCTGCCCCGTTTCGACGCCAGTGGTCGGCAACTCAGATACGCTATTGTGATTATTATATTACCTTGATTAAAAAGATACTTGACTCGGAACTTATTGGATCTTTCATTTAATATTCTTCGTCACAGAAGCCTATATCTTTTTCCTCTCCTTTCCTGTATGGTTACCCATCTTAAGCTGAGTTTGTAATTTTCAAACATTCTATGGAAACTCAATTGAAACAATGATATTTGACCAATGTTAATGAAAAATTATGCCTATGAAAGACAAAACAATTTTAAACAAATGGATTCCATCTAATGAATTACCTCAGCATTTAATTATTTATATTATTACAGTGAAACCTCTATCCATCGTTTTTCAAGGGACCAAGAAAATTAAACCATCCATCCAGGAAAATTCAATATTGATTACTGTATATGGGAGTGGGGTTAGAAAAAATGAATGATAGAAGCAAGAAAACGATGGATCTGGGAACAATGCATAGAGGTTTCACTGTAATAATAATTCTACATCATGACCTAAAAGTGAATAATGATATGTGGGGTTATATCGGTGTTTTCATCTAAACGCCGAGCATTCTAGTCCCCTTTTCGATTTTGTCTTTCAAAGTTGTTCTGGTGGTGTTCGAGTTTTCAAACACTCGTTCCAATAGTTGGCTCCAGGATGTGGATTTTGGATATAAGAGGCAGTTTTCTGGATCAATTGAAAAATAAAAACCTTGTGTTGCAATTAGTGGTGAGGTATGTTATTTTTCTAACAAAATTGTTGGGGTATATGGTGTAATGATTACAGCTTGCAGTCCAGAGGTGCGTGGATAGGGCTACTGTGGTAAGCAACGCCATTTGTATTATTGAACACTTGCAGATATGCTAGATGCATGGTGGCAAGATCTTTCTATCATTATATTATATTATTTTCTTGAATACTATTAATTCCTTTGCAGTTCTTGCACTTTCTTCAAGATTGTTCCAATCCTTCATCGTCCTCTGTACGAAACCGTTTTTCCCTATATTAGTGTAAACTCTCTCCACCTCCATTCTTTCTCCTCCCCTTTTACTTCTTTGAATCCCCTTTACAACTCTTCTGCCTAGTTCTTCCCATCCGGTACAGTTGTGTCTTGCTTTAAAGAAGTTGCACAGTCCAGCCCTTCGTCTCCTTGTTTCCAGCGTTTCCCATTTCAGTTGGGTTTAACGACGCACTGTTATGATAACTGAGATCTAAAGGCGTCGGATGGATGATTAATGAGATGATGAGATGAAGGTTCTTGGGTAATGGGAAGGAAGCGGTCATGGCCAACTTATTGTAGGAACCATCCGGCATTAGCCTAGACTACAGAGGGAAACCATGAAAAACCTCTGTAAAGATGGTCGGCGGCAGGGATTGAACTGGGTTCGGAATTCTCCTCATCTCCCGGATCACATGAAGCGAGCGCGTTAACCACTGTGCTGCATGTGCCGGTTTCAATCATTATGGTTGGTCTTTCTAATTCTTTCTGGATCACTCCCTTGCCATTTCTAACAGCCCTCCATCTCTTGACTCTCCCCAATACCCTCCTCGCAGCAACCCTCTGTACGTTCGCTACAGCCTTGATTAGTATTGTGTCCTGAGGATCCCAGACTGTACTAGCGTATTCCAGTGTAGGTCTAATGGGTGTTAAGAATGCTTTGTTTTTAATTTCTTTTCCTGTCCCCTTCAGCTGTCTCATAACAAAATTCAATGATCTAATCCCCTTTTTTGACACCCTTCTAATATGTTCCCCGATTATGTTCCCCCATTGAGTTCGTAGCGCTCAACTAGAGAAAACTGCATGATAATATATTAAAATATAATCAACATATAGAATGTATTTTATTTTAAAGTACAGTATACAAAGAAAAATATTCATCATATTTTTATGCACTTTAGGTTCTATAAATTCTGCTAGTTTGTATTCTATGGTTGACTCATGCTTGTTTCGAGGTACCTTAACGCAACCTCAAAACAACCCGATGCAACCCTCAACACGTATTGGTTTGCTGAGTGAGTTTGGAGAAGGGAGAGGGAGGACCTCTCATTACACCAATTGTCTCTTCTATTTTTCTTTCATTTATGTTATTACTTATTCTTCCTTTCTGTGTGTTATCCTTCGCTATTATTCAAGATACCGCAAATATTTACATTTTCTTATTTTATGCACTGTTTTTTAATAATATTTCTTTTATAATTATTAATAAACATTAAATTATAATGATTTGTGTACTTATGACCTCACCAACATATACCACAAGTTATTATTTTATTAGACGAGCTTTAGCGAGGATTCAATTTGACATACTGAAAAAAATTGGTGTTCGTTTTTATGTTGTTGTTTTTTTATGTTTTTTTAGATGTTTTTTTGTCGGTTCTCCACAGGTCAAAGGGCTACATCTATCAACCTCAAACTTTTTTTCAATATGGTTCCTCGTCTAACTTAGATCTGTATAGTTTTGTGGCATTATCGGGGAGTAACTTTTTTTTTATGAATGTAAGAAATTTCAAAAATTCCCATCAGAATAACATGGCGAAAAAAAAAGAAAATATTTTTATTTTCCATAAAAATGAAATTTCGCGTGAAGTTGAATTACATTTTGGTACACATTTCTAAAAAATTTCAGCTTGATCGGGTCAGCCATTTTGAAGAAAAAACATAAAATGTACTAAATTGGTACCACTCGAAGCAGTTTTTACCCATTTGTTCCCATACTATTACAATTAAGTATATACTTAATACTATTACTATCCGCTCGTCTTACAACGCATATATGGCGTTTTCCTAGTAGGTAACAATGTTGTTTATCAGACATAAACATCCCCACCCTGCAATCTCGCTGCACCTATTAACCACCAATTTAAAACGACTAGAATATTCCAAGTGATTTTTATTTTAGTGAGTTTATTCATATTACGCAATACAATCTGTATGTTATATAAGCAGCCCATCTTCACCATCTGGGACAATCTTCATGGTCACGGTCTAGGGCGGAGGCTTATCAGTCTATTTGGTTAGAAACCACGTGCATACCAGATCGATAAACGAGTTGTATAACTCGGCCTTGATACGTCACTCGTCACGTTAGATCATCCGACTATTTGCCGGTAAGCTCCAACACCTGCTTAGAATCTAGAATTAACTTGGATTAGACTAGAGTGAGTATATTAATGAAAACTCACATGTTTGATGTTTCATTTCAGAACCCGATTCCTGAGTCATCATGGCATCAAAAATATGTGTCAGCAGCCCAAATGTGAAATACACACAGAATTACATCGAGACAGATTATGATTACCAGATGACAAATGTTGAAAATCGGTTTGGGGAGATATTGGTGAGTTTTCGACTTGTATTGTAACTTGATTTTGTCATTTCAGAAAAGTTTCTTGTTTAAAAATTCATAGATGAAATATCTAGGCATAGTGCAAATCCTATAACCTAAAAATGTGTAATAATCCTGATATATTTTTTAGATCAGTTTTGGGGTTTCATTAGTTGAACTTTCTTAGGTTTTCAGGTTTTTCTCGTGATAGTTAGGATACATAGGATAAGGTTGTTGTCAAATGGACATCAAGACTGTAATTTTATGGTTGAAACTTTATTGTAACAAACCTTAACCATCACCTAACAACCATATCACAACCTAAAGACAGCTCGGCTTGGGCCTACTGTAAATTTATCCGAATCTTTCCCTTCTTTTCTCGGTCATTAAATGTATAGGCCTCGGTAGTGCAATTGCCCAGGCTAGGCCTACCGTCATTTTAGTTGCACATTACCTTCCGTCAAATATCCTGGCCCACACTTCTGGTGTGTTCTGTAAAATTGCAGGATATTAAATATGTACGTAGGGCCTACTCAGTGCTGTAGGTAGGCCTAGCCCTATATTGTCACATCAAGGTTGTTTTTAATTAATTTTGATTTTCAGATGAGCGTAGCGAAGATTTTCATTCCATATACCGAAAAAATTTGGGCTTTGTTTTTATGTTTTTTTTTTTTTTTTGTATTTTTTTATGTAATTTTGTACGTGGCATAGGCCTACAGGTCAGGAAAAAGTTTCAATCAACTCGAAATTTTTTTTCAAATTGGTGTTATACCAGAATAGGTTGGGATTGTTTTTCAGAAAAATCGGTCAAATGGTGTTTCCGGAAAAAAATTGGAAAGTATGGAAATTCCCCATAAGAATAGGCCGGGGAAGAAATACTTGGAAAACAAACAGTTTCAAAAAGCTCTCAAATTTATATTGTATGTGAAAAGAACTATCATACATATTTTAAGCGATTTATGGAACAATCGGATGTGAAATAACGAAGAAAACACATTTTTAATGTACTTTTTTACACATCAATAATGTAGCAATTAGGCCTAAGAAAGCAATTAAAGAACTATCAAATGTGAGCAACAAGTGTCACCAATAAACTAAAACGATTAAAATCTGTGATGGATATCAAGAAGGCACTGGTACCATTGTTGGGAAAACAAGGTCCATATAGGCCTACCAACAGGCAGCCGCAGTTTTTAAACCTTTGAAGTGATCCATGGCCTGTATAATGTACATTGAGCTGACCAAATGAAGATTTTCATTCCATATAGGCCCTACCGAAAAAATTTGGGCTTGGTTTTTATGTTGTTTTTTTTGTCGTTTTCTTACTCCTTTTTTTTCTTTTGTGTGTAATTTTGTACGCGGCATACAGGTCAGGAAAAATAATCAATCAAAATTCAAAACGAAACTTTTTGTTTGAATTGTGTTATACCAGAATAGGTTAGGATTGTTTTTCAGAAAAATCGGTTGAACGTTTTGTGCGGATTTTTTTTTTGAAAGTTTGGAAAATCCCCATAAGAATAACCCAGGAGGAAAATACTTCAAAACGGAAATTTTTCAAAAGCTTTCAAATTCATACAGAATATGAAAACAACTATCAAACACATTTGCAATAATTTGTACAACAATCGAATGAGATATAACAAAGAAAACGCAATAAAAGTATAAATTTCATCAAATATCAGGATCAAAACATGTAATGCAAAGTGTATGCAACAGGTTGCTATATAAATAGCAACAAGTTGCAGGTAAGGTTTTTCATCATTTGAAGTAATCAAAGGTCTGTAGATGTAGATTGAGCTGAAAGAGTATTTTTAATCTCAGATTTCCATACTTCTACGCTCAACTCACAATGCACATTCTGCGTTTTCCTAGTTTATCAATGTATTGTGATTCTATCATTGTATCAATTTGTATTGTTATCAATGTAACTTCTAAAATCTCTCTGCAGATTATTAGTGATTAACATAGATTCTCCATTGAAATGGTAATCATATAGGCAGGGCTATAACTTGATAATTTATAAGTAGAGTAGGCAGGCAAACAGGTTAAATCTCAATAAAGGTGGAATAAAGTATTTAAATAAATAAATAAATGTATTAATTTATAGTGGTTCAGCTTGGTGAAGTTTTGACTTTTGATATACATGTACAGCGACTGAAATTATTACTCGGGTGCCTGGATTTTCTCATGGGAGATATATTATTACTAGGAAAACGCCTTATATGCGTTGTGATATGAGCTTAGAATTATGGAAATGTAGAATTAAGAACATTTGGTCAGCTCAATGTACATATACAGTACAGGCCATGGATCACTTCAAAGGTTTAAAAACCGCGGCTGTCTGTTGGTATATGGACCTTGGTTTCCCAGCAATGGTACCAGTGCCTTCTTGATATCCATCACAGATTTTAATCGTTTTAATTTATTGGTGACACTTGTTGCTCACATTTAATAGTTCCTTGTAAAAAAGTAATTTGAAAATGTGTTTTCTTCCTTATTTCACATCCGATTGTTCCATAAGTCGCTTAAAATGTGTATGATAGTTCTTTCCACATTCAGTATAAATTTGAGAGCTTTTGGAAAATATTTGTTTTCCAAGTATTTCTCCCCTGGCCTATTCTTATGGGGAATTTCCATACTTACCAAATTTTTTCCGGAAAAACCGTTCGACCGATTTTTCTGAAGAACAATCCCAACCTATTCTGTTATAACACCAATTCGAAAAAAAGTTTCGAGTTGATTGAAACTTTTACCTGACCTGTATGCCGCGTACAAAATTACACACAAAAAACATACATAAAAACCAAGCCCAAAATTTTTCGGTATATGGAATGAAAATCTTCGCTACGCTCATCTAATTAACAAATATAACAAACCAAAAATAAAAATTATTGGCCTACATCTAGCTAATTTATTTTAATCCTAGGTGACACCGGTGACTACGCGTCTGCACATCCGCACGAAGCGACAGGTGCCCAAGCTGGGTGTTATGCTTGTTGGTTGGGGTGGAAATAATGGATCCACGGTCACAGCGGCCATTATCGCCAATAAGCTGAAACTATCGTGGGACACCAAAGAAGGAAGGCATGACTCAAACTGGTTAGTTAGGAATTTTAATTATTCTCCGTTTCTTTCAACAGCTCCCCCCCCCCCCCCCCCTCTCTCCCTCCTACTATTGCGTTCATAATCTTCAAAGACCCCCCCCCCCCCATGGACACACACCTTACATTACCACAATGTTACCACAAAAATTATCACAAAAATGACCACACTGAGATCTCATCACTTCGTAAAATTCGTTGCAGGTATGGTTCCCTGACTCAGTCTTCGACTGTCCGCCTTGGCACTGGTCCAAGCGGTGAAGACGTCTACATTCCCATGTCTCAGATGTTGCCGATGGTAACTCCCGACGATTTGGTCCTAGATGGGTGGGACATCTCGTCAGCTAATCTGGCTGATTCCATGGAGCGAGCGCGTGTCATTGACTGGAACCTGCAAGGACAACTGAAGAAACATATGACTCATATGAAACCAAGACCATCTATATATTGTCCTGATTTTATTGCTGCCAATCAGGTATGAGATCAAGCTTGTCTTGTGCTGCTACTGTACTGGTACGCTAGCCTACAATGTTCATATTTCAATTTTTCTATGCTTGCCTTGGAAAAAATTCATAACTGTAACCTTTTTATTTAAAACTAATTAGTAGGCCTATAGTTATGCTGCATTGTATTGGCCTATAATTGGGAAAATGCAGTGCATTATAAGATGAGCAAGATATTTGTGTGAAAATTTTATAAACCTATAGGCCTACTGTGCACACCGTGACTGTGAACAGCCATGAACTACTGTGCCTTGATTCTGAATATTTTAATTTTTCCAGTACTTGATCTAGAAAAATATTCATCAAAATTCTATCTTTAAAATGGCTAGGCTGATCTAGGTAAAAATGTGTAATAACATCTAGGTCCTAAAGCATTCTCGTGCTTACTTTCAATAAAAATTTCAATTTTTGGAAGAGATTTCTTGTCCAAAATTTACCCCGTTTTGACGTCATGAGGGTTTACAAAACTTGATTGTGATGGTTTTTCTCAAAAGTGGTCCACCGATTTGGCCCCAAAGTTGGATAAGTCTGCTTGACCACAAAAAGTTCCACATTGATCAGTCACACGGGGTATAACCTATGTCGTGTAGGCCTATATAAAAAACACAGACAAAGCTCCGTAAGGATATCATCGAAGTCTACACTAACGCTTATCTAACAATTAATATGTGGGAGTTAGTGAATATGGGAATATGTGGGATGAGGTGCGAGGTTAGGTTGTCACTGACACTAAGGTAGCACTGAATTATTAATATCACTAGATATTTATTGGAACTGATTAATAATAAAATACAGGTAGGTGAAGGTCTATGTGAGTAGAGACCTCTGACTGTTCCAGTGAAGTATAATGATTGCACCTCATGACTGCTCAATCACTTGTTGTGAACTGGCTGATAGGTTGCCTTCCTTGTCTTTATATACTGGCACTAGATCATGGGAAGTCCCTACAGGATTCCCCTCTCTGACTTATATAAGGGATTTCCCCTGAGTGATTTCCACACAGGAGTCCCCTAGGATCAACTTCAGGAATCCCCTACAAATATATTCTTATTTGAAAAGTGAACAAACCATCGTGTCTGAAAGTACTTTGTCCGACGATACAGGCATCTCGTGTGGATAACGTCATCACCGGTACCAAATGGGAACAGCTGACTCAAGTACGTAAAGACATCGCAGAGTTCAAGAACACGCAGAGTCTGGACCAAGTGATTGTTCTGTGGACGGCAAACACTGAACGCTTCTCAAGCGTCACTTGCGGCGTTCATGATACTGCCGACAATCTACTTGCTGCTATCAAAGCCAATCACAGCGAAGTATCACCCTCCACATTGTTTGCCGTGGCATCCATCTTGGAAGGAGTATGTACCAAAATAGCATTTAGTAGGAACTTATGAAGCAAGAAACATTTCTGTCTTATTGCAGTTTAGTTGATTGAATCTTGTTTTTTGGCTAGAACCAAACTCGTAAAATAAGTTTTCCAAGCCATGAACAAAACCTCTATTTTGAATTTTCAATGTAAGTGTAGGCTGAAGCAGTTTTGCTAATAAGGAATTCAAGGAAAGAATGTAAATGTATATTGGTTAGAAGACATTCAACTTTACGTCAGAATTTTTAAGAGATTTGAAGATTTTAGCTAGTTTGTGGTTTTATATTCGAGTAAATAAGCTTAATTCAGTATCAGTAGGTAGCACTAGCACCGACCTTGATAGAATTTAAATTAAATTATAATTTCAATAAAAATATCACTCACTTTATGAATAAAACTTTGTTAAAAAGATATGTCATTTTCAAGTAGGTGCCTTACAAGTTTTTACAACTCCACACCCTCCTTCCAACCTAAATCACATAGCAACGTAAAAAGAGTGGACCGGTATGTAGCTATGTGTGTTCGATCTTCGAATAATTGAAGACACAAGCAAACAGCTGACAGAATCACTTGCTAGTATTAGCGGGCAGAGTCGAATGTAACATTATACCTACCTCATTTTGTTTTATCATACGTTTGGTTGATATCAGCTTGATTTAAAATGTCTAATCAACTTGAATCACATTTGTAATTACAGTGCACTTACATCAATGGAGCACCACAGAACACTTTTGTGCCGGGCTGTCTTGACTTGGCTGAAAGGCACAAGGTATTCGTTGCTGGTGACGACTTCAAGTCCGGCCAAACCAAGCTCAAGTCCGTATTAGTAGATTTTCTGGTCAACGCGGGCATAAAGCCAGTTTCCATCGTCAGCTATAATCACCTCGGCAACAACGACGGCAAGAATCTGTCGGCTGCCGAACAATTCCATTCCAAGGAGGTAAGAGCAATGACAGAACAATCCTGTAAAAAATCTCAATATTGTCAGGCATGTAAGGCATGTACCGGTAACTTGAATAATAGATGTAATGCTGATGTAGTTCCCGCTTCCCAGTATTTATGATTGATATTGATATCTTATACAGTGAAACCTCTATCCATCATTTTTGAAATGACAAGGAAAAAAATCTATCCGTGCAGGAAAACAATCCATTTAGAAAAATTCAACATTGATTATACAGGAGTGAGGTAATGGATAATACAAGCAGGAAAACGATGGATCCGTGAAAAATCCGTAGAGGTTTCACTGTGCTGTAATCTTTATTTCAACTACTAGATCCATTGTAATACAGTACAGCCTCGATAGTACGATGTTGAGGGGCAGCGCTAAAATGTCGTTTTATCACAATCGTCGTTATAAGTGAAATAGGCCTATATTACTTGTTCAGTTTCAAAATATAGGAAAATTAAAGTCTGGAAAGTAAAATTACAATGAGATATTGTCATCAATAATTAACATTTATGTTGTTGTCAATTCAGTAATACCTAACAATAATGATAGCTAAACTAGAAAACTGGGTGTAATTATTGACTGTGTAAGTCACAATGTCGATTGCTCCCGCGTAGAAGTCGTACCCGCGACATACTATCAAGGTTGTACTGTACTTATATTAGACAATTACAGTAGGCCTACTTCTATCCTCAAATTAATCGAAGAAGTCTGTTTTTTTAGATAAGTACTTCTTTCAGTATATGGTTGGCCTATTATAATATGTATAGAATCCAATAAAATTAATACATGTATATAATACACAAACTAAATAATTTTCTTGTTAGGTTTACCGGTACTCTATTAGTTTTTTTAGTTTTGGTTAGGTTACCATTGAATGTATCAATTCAACAAAAGAGAAATGCTTTCAACAATGAAAGTTCATCTGATACAAGGTTATAAGGCCAAGTGCAGTTATGATTTCAATGTTATTATCAGTAAGAGTTGATGTATCAGTAAGATGTGGCTACCTTATCAATGCGGTAATATGTGGAGCCATTGTGATCATAATTTAGCAAGATCAATGAACTAATATTCCCTGTATTGACATATCGGATAGATATTAGATATCAGTTGCATTGTTATTTATAGAGATAACGTGATTCATGTATTTTGATTTGCTGACTGAAATCGGGACATTTACATTATTTCTTACTGATTGATTATTTAGGGTTCATTTAGGGTTCCTTTAACCGACCTATTTTCCAGAAAATTGAAAATATAATTATTGGAATTCTCCTTTTTAAAGCATATTGTCAATTATTGTTCATTGACTGATCATTGCTTTCAACAGATCTCTAAGAGTAACGTTGTTGACGATATGGTGGAATCCAATTCAATCCTCTACCGGCCAAACGAGAAGCCGGACCACTGTGTGGTGATCAAATATGTGCCGTACGTAGGTAAGTATGATGGCACGTGTAAGATGATTAAACGCCGACCCCTGTGGCTCATTCAACCAAGGCACTGCTTTCGAAACTGAAGTCAAGTCGGACATGGGTTTGACTACTGCATAGGGCATAGGTTTTTGTAAATGTCATTTGTCATTTGGGCCTATCTATGATCCCATTATCCTTCCTACAAACACTTAGCTCTTGGTAGGGTCATTGAGCAAACAATAATCATCATCAAGGGGTAATAGGCATGAGACTATAAAAATGTATCTTGAAAATGAGTGGGGTTTACTTCTAAATGGTTTGACCGAATATTAGCAATAGGTTTAGTATAAAGTAATTACTAGGTATATAGATCATTGGAAATCATCATATTTCATTGTCTTCCTTTTTGGTAAGCCTGACAAATTTTTCTTTGTCAAGTTTTACAAAATTTGGATTTGATTGATTGTTCCCAAAAGTTGTACCTAAAATTTAAACCATGCTAAACCTCCAGCTTACCTAGAAGAGTTCTGAGCGCATTCTGTACTTGCTGCTAGGTGACAGCAAGAGAGCAATGGACGAGTACACATCCGAGCTTATGCTAGGCGGCCGTAACACCATCGTGGTTCACAATACTTGCGAGGACTCGTTGCTGGCTAGCCCGATCATACTGGACCTCGTACTGTTGGCTGAACTGTGCGGCCGTATCGAGTTTCGTGCGGCTGACGAGGCGGAGTTCAGTAGCTTTCATCCGGTCCTTTCCATCCTTAGCTACCTCTGCAAGGTACAGTATTGATATTCTGTGTTTCAGTCTTTTCTACACATTATTGACGTAATGAAAAAAGGGGAAGATGCATATATTTTGTCAATTTGATCGTTTCTTACTGTGTAGGAAACAAATGTTTTACAAATAACTATCCTATGTAGGCCTACATGTTGAAATTATGTAAGAATAAATGGGCATGGCTTTCGGTATCGACTGATCAAATAGGCTTAGTATAAATCGAATAGAAATTGTAAACCAAGTATTAAATCACTTGAATTGTATAAATTATATATAAACAATTGCTGCTTTATGGTCTAAATAATAAATATAATTTACTCGATCACTCCAATTCTTGTAACTGTCTAAAATTTTATAAATAAACTAATGGATCACCGTTTAATGAAATGAAGGTACCGTACTGTAGATGAAACGGGTGAAAAATACCATTTCTGGTTACAGGCTCCCCTTGTGCCGCGCGGTACGCCGGTAGTTAACGCTCTGACCAAGCAGCGCGCGTGCATTGAAAACGTTATGCGCGCGTGCCTTGGCTTAGCTCCCGACAACAACATGTTGCTGGAGCACAAGCTCCACCGCCCCCTTATCAACGTGGGCAGCAAGAAGGCTGTGACTCTCAATGGGGTCAACAAGAAGAAATCTGAAATGGAGACTCTGAATGGAGGGGTCGAGGTGTACTGCAATGGCGAAAAATGAACTGTGACTCGTCGACAATCAGCCTGTATCTTTCATCCTCACGTTTTTCTCACCCTATAGTGGACCATTTTCACCCTTCTCAATCATGGAAATAATATTTTATCAAATTTCTCTCAACTTCTCATCAATAGCAATTTGTTATCTGAATTAACATTTGTTAATTGAGTCTGATATTATTACACCAGTATTATGCTACTCTATTTGTATTCAAGTTTACAGCGTAGTCTCCTACGTAAGCGTAGAATATTGAAATGGCTCATGCATCTCTCCAAAAAAAGATTTTTTACTCATTTTATGCAGTGTACCAATAGTTTGGATAAAGGAGCGACTAAAATATATGAAAAACTGGGAAAAATGGCCCGTTCACATTTTAAGTAAATTTTAATTCTATCATTGACTAAAGAGATACTCAAGACGTCCCACGTAAGTTACTTCGCGGGATTCAAAACCCTTTCATTATTACCAGAAGTTACTTCAATGGTCGCTACACATTCCTAGAGCGCTGCTAGCAGTCAAGTTGGAGACTTGGCAGACAAGCCAGGCAGCATCCATCTAACTGTCGACTGACGCACAATCGCCGAAACGATTCTGAGCGCTCTTAACGGTGATTGCAGGAACTACAGGGTGAGGGGTGTGGGGAGGGTAGAGACAAAGGAGTGGGGATAAGAGTGGGGATGAATCTTAATTTAACGTTGGGTGAACTGTCTTTGTTGTATCTCTTTAGTCTATGATTGTATTACATGATACAGTATAATGTTTGGATCTTGAATCTAGGTTTGGTTCTTTCATTATCAAGGTGTGATAAGATAATCTGTTTGGCAATGAAAATCTTGACATTTTACGCGTTTTTTTGCTCTTTAAATTTTTCAAAATGAACTACAGTAATACTGAATTCGATTATATGACATTTTTTTACTCAAACTGCTCATTTATTTAAAGAGTCCTACTCATTTTGTACCTAGTTTCAGAACCAGGCTTCATTTTTCAATAATCCCAACTTTATTACTGAAAAATACTACAATATCTGTTGGTAACAATATAGGCCTACCTACATAGAGTAATCACTACGTAATTAGTTACTAGGCTGTGTAATATAAAACTTTTAAAAGCCAAATGCTAAAGCCACTTTAAAAATAGACTAATAGTCCCCTAACCATTCAGTTTATAGTTTTATCTAGCTTGCTGTACAATACAACACTGGCACTGCATTTTGGCCCAATCTCTGCATTCACCGTGTAACGTTATTGATCAATCATGTCACCTGTGTTAGAAGAGATCACATCACAACAGATAGGCTAAACGGAGTCACAATGATCAAGAGTAGGCATATGCCTATCATATATAAACCTAACTTCTAGTGTTTGGCATCGATGAGCTGCATACAGTATAAATAACACCTAACATATATAAAAAAAAACGGTTATTTCATACTTTCAAGATTACGGGGTAGATGTGATATAATTGCAGGCCAATCACAAAGATTTGATGAGGAATAATTCAATGTATTTTTTTGTTAAGATTATTAAATACTAAAAAATAAAAATCCATACTTTATGCAGCTTTATTAATTAAAGTGTATTCATAATGTCTCCCAGAATGTGTTATTATGTTGCTGTAGTGAAAGATTAGAGTAATATATTTCAAGTCTATATTTGTTGACTGAGTGATAAAAATATAGCACTAGACTAAGCATTATAGAAAGGTACGTCAATTAAATCAAAATACATAGACCTGTCCTGCTAGTGATGTAGTATGTAGTATGCACACATGCGGTCACATCATAATGTTTTTTTCCAAAATTTTGATGTAGGGCCTACCGGTAAAATCTATGCATGTTTATTTGCTCATTTTTTCATCGACTATGCATGGAATGTGTATGCACATTGTCTGTCGGTTTTAGTGCTCAGTATATTTTCGTCAGGATACATTTACATATAGCTTGATCGACCATTTTTTATGACCACAACCGTACAATATCTTAATTTCTGTATTGCTGATGAATTAGATATTTGTTAAGAGGCAGCTATTACAAGCTGATAATTAGTGAATGAAACGATAATTACTAAATTCAATTGTTATCACGAATGGTGTGTTTATACCTTGACTAAATTGGCTAAGTATTGCCTAATTAAAAGTTTGTTTAAACTGATAATTATTTAATTGAGCAATAATTATCAAATTAATTTGTTATCACCCTTGGTTACTCGTGTCATTTCCATACCTTGATTAATAATTACGTAATTACTGATAAAGAATTTGTACAACCGGCCATTATCATAATTTAGTATTATAATATATTATAGGTGTCTACATTAACCAGAATTGTACCTGGCTCTTGAGCTAAGTATGATTGGCTTTTGTGCATATTAGATGGCGGTCACATATGTTGATCGATTACAGATTTGGTTGAGAGCACATGTCCTGCAATATCGCTAGTTACCCCAAGTAGCTGCTGTAGCATACGCGTACAGCTACCCTTTGTCCACTTGAATATACTTCATTAGTATTTAATATTTGGTCTATTTAGTATTTAATACTGTACTCAGAAACTTACAAATATCCAAAACATTCCAGTGTAATTTAAATTGTTTTCACTAAATTATTGAACTTGGAGAGTTTTTCAGTTGGCCTGCTGATTCATTTAATAATTGTACTGTCTTGGTGTTGTTGGATGTTAGCCCCATAAAGATATTGTGTTTCAACCTTTAACTTCCGGTATAATGTTTTGGACAAAGTAGCATCACAAAAATTGTAAATTGTCTTTGATCAGATTATTGACGTGGAAAGAATTTAATTCAACTTGAACAATTGTTTCTACTCAAACCTCGAGTATAATGTGGAATAGTGTTCAACTTTACACAGAGATTTATGAGTTTACTCTCCTTAGACTAGAATCAACTACAAGTAGAGAAATGCTAGAGATAGGCACGTCAAACAGATAAACACGTCCTCATAGAAATTGGAAATACTCCTAAATTTTTGCTATTGGAAGATTTTTAGTCACGGTAGTAAGTAGGCCTACCTGATTTTGAGAAATATCATTTTGTGTACAGCTTTAAGTAACATACCTACTATACTTTAAAACCTCGACAATTCTCAAAGAAAGCTTAGAAATTATAAATCAGAAATGTTTTTATCATGTTCTATTTGAGAAACTCGACTCAACATTGATTTTGTTGTCATATTATTCATCTTTGATATCAATGACAACTGTTATAGATTCCTTTATTCAGCTTAAAAAAGAAATGATTGGATTGCATCATGGCAATATGTTTGTACGTGAAAGTTTTTTTATTCATCTGATATTTATAACCATATTTTGGTTGCATAAGAGTGATTTTTTTACAATAAAAAGGTTAATTGCTTAGATCTTCATTTTCAATGCGCATCTCCAGAATGTAATCATCTAAATTCTCTGATGACTTGATTTATTTCTATAATGGTAACTTAAGTTGTGTTGTTCCATTGGTGCAGGTAATATGTCCACTTAGCTACCATCCCTTTGAGAGCCTCTGACCTCTCACCCCAACGAAGTCAGTAATGGGGAAAAAAGCTCTGATGTCAGACTTGCCTCTCCTTGGCATGGAATTCACTACTCTTTTAATATTGGTGAATCGCCACAACTTTCAATAGATACAACAGTTCAAGAACAAGTAGAATGGCTACCGGTAAATTGCCACTTGTTTTTGGGAAGAGTAGTCGGAACATTTTATTGGTATGGACTATTTGTTACCAGTGTAAGTATTATTGGTTTCTCATTCACGTTTCTTCACCATCCCAGTGTATTCAACAGAAAAAATTTAATTCTAATCCTCATCATTGTTGAAAGCTGTGTGGGTTTTTTTTTTTTAATTCTCCATGTAATCAATAAAATGTACCAATATAGGGTTTGTCAAGGCTAAATCTACACTAAAAGAAAATCAAAATTGAATAATTATATTACAGTTGTATTATAGTACATAGTAACAAGTACAAAATGGTAAATAGTACTAGTAGAATTATATACAGTGTAAAGAAAGAAGGGATAACGATTAAAATTGAAGTGGGAAAGTCTCATTGATGCTATAGAAAGGATTTAAGAGACAATGAGAGTCGATTTAGCGGAATATCAGTTTTTTGCTGATACGTTTTTTTTTTTTTTTTTTGTTTTTTTGAGATGAAACACATAATTATATTTTCAATACCTTCACTATGGTATGAGTAATAACTATTCATCTCATATCGCATAATTGCCACACTGGCCACACATATACGGTAATTTTTTTCAACCGTATACGCCTGACAATTATTATGGATACGAGATAAATAGTTATTAATTATAGTCTCGGACTGGTCAGGGCGGCTAGGCGGCGAATGCCGCCGAGGCCCCTGGCCAGTGAGGCCCCCAAAATATACAAGTCTGCACTAATGTTTGACCTATGAAAAAATCTTGATTAAATATAAAATTCATGGCAAAATCAAATAAAATATTGACTTCCTATGTCTGGTCCCGCCTGCGGCCTGTATATGACATAGTTGTAACTATAGGAAATGTGGTGGGAGGTGCACGTGTTTTTTTTTCAATCTGTAGTAGGCCTACGTAAGCCTAAACTGAGAAATGTTTTTGTACCATATTTCATAGGAAATGAATGCTCGATGTTGTACTTCTATGTTTCGATCGCCGTCGGCAACTGGCATTTGAAGGTGATGAGTGAATTCTGTTATTTCGTTCACAATATCCAAGGCATGCTAGCACTGAGGCTCCTGAATCATTCATGTTCTGCAAACCTTTGCGGTTATTAATAAACAAAATGCAACAATAAAATTATTGTGCTTTGTATATAATATGATATTTTGCGCTCATTTCCAAGATTGCAGAGTGACAGAATTTAATAGAAATGTTGCAGGGGGCCCTCCATATGCAAGTAAATCAAATCGCTATTCAATATATTTTGTATAACTGGCAGTTGCTCTTTCGACTTCTAATGCGTTGTACTGTTTCATCGATAAAGTTACACGTGCGAGTGCGTTTTTGTTCTTCTTTTGTTCTTCCACATTATATCCTATACTAGGCAAAGTTAACGCAGAATGTGCGTTGTGTGATGAGCGAGATATCTAGAAAGTAAAATCTAAAACTCTACATACCTTGATCATATAAAATGAACTTCATGCAATATCAACGAATCTAGGTAGCCGTGAATTAACAATGCAACATTTTTCTGCTATTATTTCTATGTATTCGATGAATAAAAAACATGCTAACATTATTTTCTTCCAAACGGCAGGTCCGATTTGCTTACACATTTTTAATTATGTGTATCATTTCCGAATTATAAGGGTTGCCGATATTTGTGCCGCATATTGACTCATATGGGGGTGTCCCGAGACACAGTTTCAATTGAAATCAGCCCCTAACTTTTTTGTTCCATCTTTGTTCTCTCGTAATCTTCCCTTATCTAGAATATCGTCATTTTCATCTCAGGGCGCTGGAATTCTAGAAGTGAATTATAAGGGTTGCCGATATTTGTGCCGCATATTGACTCATATGGGGGTGTCCCAAGACACAGTTTCAATTGAAATCAGCCCCTAACTTTTTTTGTTTCATCTTTGTTCTCCCGTAATCTTCCCTTATCTATATATGGTCATTTTCATCTCTGGGCGCTGGAATTTTGTAAGTGAATTTGATATTTGTGTCGCATATTGACTTATAGAGGGGTGTCCCGAGACACACTACCAATTGAAATCAGCCCCTAACTTTTTTGTTCCATCTTTGTTCTCTCGTAATCTTCCCTTATCTAATATATGGTCATTTTCATCTCTGGGCGCTGGAATTTTAAAAGTGAATTATGAGGGTTGCCGACATTTGTGCCGCATATTGACCTAGATGGGGATGTCCCGAGACACCCTCTCAATTGAAATCATCCCCTATTTTTTTTTGTTCCATCTTTGTTCTCCCGTAATCTTCCCTTATCTAATATATATTATCTAATAATATGTGGCACAAATACCAACAACCCTCGAATATCACTCTAAAATCTCAGCGCTCAGGGATGAAAATGACCATATTTTAGATAAGGGAAGATTCCGGGAGACCAAAGATGGAACAAAAAAAGTTAGGGACTGATTCAGATCGTGAACATGTGTGGGATCATCCTCATATAAGTCAATATGCGGCACAATTACCGTCAACCCTTAAATATCACTCTATAAAACTCAGCGCCCAGAGATGAAAATGACAATATTTTAGATAAGGGAAGATTGCGGAAGAACAAAGATGGAACAAAAAAAGTTAGGGGCTGATTTCGATTGCAAACATGTCTGGGTTCTGAGTCAATATGCGGCACAAATACTGACAACCCTTAAATATCACTCTACAAAACTCAGCGCCCAGGGATGAAAATTACAATGTTTTAGGTAAGGGAAGATTCCAGGAGAACAAAAATGGAATAAAAAAAGTTAGGGGCTGATTTCGATTGGGGAGATGTCTTCAGTGTATTTTTTCATGGGTTGACCCTACTATTCATTTACGCAAAATTCTGGACGTCGTAAATTAGTTCTAGCTTTTTTTTTATAGTTGGCTAACCTTAAATACAGTGATTCGAAGCTTGATTCATCCTACTCGGGAGATAGAATAAATTTCGGGCGCTGGGCGCTAGTTTGATTTCGTTCATGGCAAGCATGCACCACTCTGAACTCATTTCATTCTGAGCAGTGTAATGACACGTGTTTGATATTACTGTGTGTATGTTCGTAAAAATTACAGTTTGAAAGTAAATAACAGTATAGTTAATTTTTTGACTCATTGGTGAGAATTATTTATTATTATATTCAAGCAAAAATTACAGCTTTGGACCATTTTACATGTCAATTACATGTTCAATTATGGAATAGGCCTAGTCATTCAGATTTTTGTATAGGCCTAGATTTTTATAGATATTGGGCTTGTGCCCAAGTAATAGGGAATTGACTCTAGACCTAAGCATAATTCAATGACCTAGGGAGCCCAGGCCCAGGCTAATGTTAACATAACCATCAATATTGTACCAGGATGTAGCCTAGTGATAATTCAATGGTGATACCAACTGACTTTATCATCATAATATATAGAAGGTGTGCCGACTCTCATACTAGGCCTAGGGTATTGGTGGTTTCTGGCCATCAAATCAGAGCCAAAGGTCCCATTTACCCTAGCAGATTCTCTTGTGATCTAGATGAGATTGAGTGGCTTCGGTACCTATTGAGCAGTTCAATATGAAAAGCGATCTACACAGGCAGATGGGACCTCTGTAACGGCAGAAATACTCCAATTGGAAGACTGAGTCAGCACACCTTTATATTATGATGAAGTCAGTTGGTATCACTACATTGTGATTGTAATGTACCTAGGCTCAGGCCTAGTGATATGGTTCACTTTGAGGTGTGTTCCAGTTCCTATTCATTTACAAATTAAGCCCTGACCGTAATCATACGTGAAGTAGGCCTACTCTAGATAAGCAATGCCATATGACTGAGCTTAGGCCTACGATCACCAACAATCTAAAAGTTGGCTGATCGTAACGCTCCTAGCTGCAGTGCTCTTGCAGATGACATTTTCTTGGTGATAACAGCGCTCTAGCAGCTAAGACTAGGCCTACGACGCATAACATACCACAGTCTGTAGACTGTTTAACCAGGGCTCTGCCACTCTTATCCCGTAAGGATATTTACTTACTCAATGCCGCCCCGTAACCCCATCTAAGATCGTAAGTGGCCGTGTGTGGACCAATTTAGTGACCTGCTGGTGACTCTCCCTGTACTTGTGATGATAATCAAGAAAGACTGTATCTTTCTGTATCCAACCATTTCAGACTTAGTTAACTAAATAGGATAATTGAACAATGTAACCAAATAAGTCACAGGCCTACTCTTCAGGATGCAATGGTTTTCCAACATTGTGCTCCTATGTGTCATGTCTTGAACCAGGGACCGAGACTTTTATCTATATAAAGGTCCCGCTTACGCTTATGAACCAAATTTTCAAAAGGTTATAGTTACGAAGCAAATTTAATAGAGATCCTGGATTCGGTTAGGCCCAAGTTTGAGAAACTAAAATTAATAACAATAGGCAAAGGAATAAAAAAACTTATAAATTGGTGCAACAATTATCGTTGGATTATAAACTCATCCAAAACAACCGTTACTATTCCACACTAGGCAAAAGCAACTAGATTCTAGCCCGTTGGTCAGAATCAACAGGTCATCTTCTAGCATGTCCTACTGATGAAACTAAATTCCTTGGCCTAGTTATATCCGGCGGGCTCTCGTGGTCATCCCACATTGGACAATTGGCCGTCAAATTACTATATTCATACATTTTTAATTTTTATAACTTTGTACCATTTCAGATAGGCCTACAACAATGGTGCGATTTGCTCGAGCCCATGGATCAAAATCGTCCAATGAAAGGCAGCCAGAAGAAGCATCATCTTGGCAAGATCTTAAACAGCAGGTACTAGATGAGCAAAGTGTGTCAGAAGATGGTCACAGTACTAATCCAAAAAATGTGAGAAAGGACTTCATTTTTGTGAAAAAAGAAAAAAACAATGAAACTCAATGGGCAGAATTTGAAGAAAAACCACATAAACTACCAAAAAAAGTTAAGAAGGAGAAAAGTCTGGAGAAAGGCTCTGATAATGAAAGAAGAGAGAGGAAATTAGGTAAAATAGTAGACAAGCTTCATAAAAAGCAGTTGAAGAAAATTGATAAGGATAACAAAAAAGCTGGAAAGAAACTAAGCAAAATGTTGAAGAATTTATCACTTGTTCCCGATAGCTCAAGTCCCAGTGTAACCAATGGGATTGCCAAATCAACAAAGAACCCTAGTCCAGTTGGGCTCACCCTTTCCAAGAGAAAGAAACGTAAAATGAAGGATGAAAAAAAAGGAGATGACAAATATGATAAGATGTCTATGACGGACATAGCTGCAGGAACCCAAGTAATGGAAACTGAACCTCATGAACTCACTAAAAAGCAGAAAAGTCGAAAGAAACATTTACAGAAAAGGAGCAGTGATGTTAAATTAGTCTCAAAACCAAGTTCCATCACCACAGAACCTGCAGTTGCAACAAAAATGGATACTGCCACGGGCAATCCTCTCGCGCTTTCTAAGCGTCAGAAACGAAATCTGAAACGGTTAGGGGAGGAGCCATGTCATGCGAAACGCAAACGCCGGAAACCTGAAGAAGTTTCAGCTATGATTAAGATTAATGGCCAAGAAGTTGAAGTCATCCACTTTGACCGTTTTCCCGTTCTGAAGGAGGATGCCGATAATTTAATTGAACTACGCAAACAAATGATTGCTAACGGAATCCCGCTCAAAAAGATGCAAACTGCAATCAAACTCGAACGCCGAAAAGCTGAAAAGAAATTGTCAAGGGCACGACGTAGCATTTGTTTCCACTGCCGCAAAGGCGGACATCTTCTGTCTGAATGTCCGGCTCTTGGTGAAGCATCCACCGAGATCGAAGCACCACCTTCAAGTGGGATCTGCTTCAAGTGTGGCTCGTTGGAACATACACATTCTGAGTGTCGGGTGAATCGAGGTCAAGAGTTTCGCTTCGCTAAGTGCTTCATATGTAATGAGCAGGGCCACATATCACGGCAATGTCCAGATAATCCTCGAGGACTATATCCAAAAGGAGGAGGGTGTAAGGTGTGTGGAGATGTTACGCATTTAAAGAAAGATTGTCCGGACTTGATGACCAAGAAGGAAGAGAACAACATTACACTTGAAACTCTTGTAGGTAATAAATTAGAGTTACTAGATGAAGATATCAAGAAAGATGAAGTGTACACCTTTGTTGCTCGAAAAAAACATATCAGGTTTTAAAGATTTTGAGTTCGACATGCTGACTAACTACATGAGGTGCTGAATGCATAGAAGTAAGATTGATATATAAAATAATTATAATGTACGCTATTAAAACAATATAGCCTACGGTAAAGAGGAGGAATTCCAGCCGACTTTTTACAAATAAATGTATTTTCGTTCAATTAGTTGATACATTGCCATGAACGTGTAGGCCTACTGGTATTGATAATAAATCAAAATAATCCGTACCGTACTCTCCTAGTAATATGCCTATATAAGATATGATTCCATGCAATCATTCAATTTTATAAAACCTTGTCCTGTTCAATCTGATCCTATCTTTACAGTACATTGTATTTGTTTGCATAGTGTGCTGACGTCCTAGGCCCAATATTCAATATCTAGAGGTTTATTTAAATATTTCAAAATTTCATGGTAATTTCTGTGCATTAAAAATATTCATCATTCAATTTATATTTTCAGTGTATTACTAAATTGAAATATTTAGGCCTACCTACTTTTAGTTTGTAACAATTAATCATTTTAATTTTAAGGTGGCCTCACAATTTTAAGCTTATGACTAAAGCTAAGATTAACACTAACCGATGATGTAGAACCTACTCATAGCGCTTGATGCTGGCTACTATTACGGATGTCGTATGACCAGAGCACTTTTGAACATACAGTATTAAACTCTTCCAAAGATGACTCAGTTCTACCAAATTCAATGCTTCTACCAGCAAGAAATATTTCACTAGAGTTTACAGTATGGATGAAGAGATTGAGAATGACTTGATTTTCTGCCAATTATGGTTGATGGTATTGTACCATATATAGGTAAGTTCTCATCTCTCAAATAACATAAATTAGCGTACAGTCGTTTTCCATTTGAAGCAACACACGTGCATAATTATTTATGAAATTGTAAGTAATTGAGAAATTTGAGGCAAAGGAAAAGCTGTGAACAAATATTTTGCTGGGTGGCTGCAGCAGGCAGTTATACGTATTACCGCTACGTATTGCTTGTATTACCGGCTTGTCGCAGCTGATTTGGAATGAAGTCATCTGATTGGTCGAGCTAAGAATTTTTAGCCAAGCTCTAATAACTAAGGGTGGATTGCAAAGACGAAGTTTACACCCCTGCCTACCTTAGACTCCGGCTAAGGTAAGCCGGGGTTTAAACTTCGTCCAACTGTTCAAGGTCATGCACTGCATTGTGAGACCCATCTCCCAATCTTAATCACAGCTCTTAGCGATGGACAGGACAAATTAAAAATTGTACACAAAGTGGAATATTCGTTCAAGATATTATTCTTTCACCATGCTCTTGATAAAATATTTTGAAATCATTTTCTGTTCATTCTACAACCAGTGCTCATTTCTTAATTAACTTAGTTCAGAAATTAATAAAGAACCTATATAATTTATTTACACGACAATAAATTCAGGCACATTAAAAATGTTGATATAAAGTTGATTGTTTATATTAAATATTTGCGCTTAGCATTTATGTTGAAGGAAGGTCATCCCCATGTTTATATCCACTCTGAGACAAATGCTTGATGATGTCAACCCAGTCGTATCCTCTAGGTTTTTCACCCTTCGAGTCAACTCGGTCCCATTGTTTACGTTTCTGCGACTTGCTCAATTGTTCTTTCTTCTCAATCTTCTTTGATACCTCTGAATCCTAGGATTTGAAAAATATATTTGTTCATTTAAACATTCAATTGGTGTACGCCTAATAGGCAACACATGGTCAGAGTTTATCTGAGAATGGGTCAATTGGTTTACCAGTACAGTAGATCTACATCAAAAGTATGCCTTAGTTTTTTCTTTTTTTCTTGGATCAATTATCTTGCATCAGTTCATGATTTTTGTCAGACGTTGACAGGCTGAATCTATATGATTTGGAAGAGTTTCTAATTAAATATCCTAGAATTGGCATTTATGAGAGTACCAGTACCAGTCAATTTCCATTTTTAGCACCCTTATACATTAGAACTAAAACTTGAAAGTATAATGTTTTCTGAGTTTTTTCCATGACAAAGCCCTACACTGTATACTTGCACATTCTACAATTCATTCAGCATGTATTTGCGCATAAAGAGACGTGACTATTAATTAATGTTTCAACATTCTATTTTGATATTTTTGATCGATTCAATATTCTAGCACTTTGATTCAATATTGAAACGGCGATGAGCTGAATTGAAAAATCGTAAACTTGCTAAAATTAAATAAGGCAAATAACCAAGTGATACCTCAGACCCCCACTCGGCCATCACAACAAACGAAATTTTGGATGGGGGGAGGGGGTAATGAACGATTATCATTTCATGTCCTATGATTGTTTGCGTGATGCCTCCGTAACGCCCTGTGCTTCACAAGTACTGCAAACCTACACTAGTTGAATAAGGAGACAAGTTTACTCCATTTGCAAAAGCCTAATAAATACCTGTGTTTCTGAAATGATCATCTTTTCTGTTGATGTTACAATTTCTGTTGTGTCCGGTTGACCAGCCAAGATCTCATCAAACTTCTCTTTAACAAACTCAAACAATGAGTAGGTCATTGCCATCGTAAGATACTGTTCTGCCTCGTCACTTACAACTGAGACGACGTGTTGTTTAACATCGGCAACGCTATAAAAAGAATGAGGAATAATCATCTACTTACAACATGGTCTTGTACAGTACAATCAATATAATCAATAAAAAAAGAAAAGTTGTGTTATGTCCAGTAGTTGAGAACAAGCATGACCCCCATTAGGCCTAATCCGTCAAAAACCAGTTGACTACCTCAATTATAGCAACTGTACAATAATTGTGGCAATAATACAATAGTGCTGAACAAACTTACATGTGTTTATTATAAAATTTATCCATGCTGATGGTTGGCTTCTCCGTTGGATAATTTGGGCCCCACGAGATTTCCAGTAGAAACGATTTTGGCTCATCGTTAACACCGAACTGACGAGAACAAGAAATAATACACCACATTAAAATGTATGTCCACTCTCTCGGCTCTTTTTTGTCTCGAATTGGGTCAAGCAAACCCACTATTTCAATTTGTAGTAAGTCTTGCCACTACAAATTTAATGGTCTGGACAATCTGTTCAGGGGTCAAGTTATTTAAAAAAAAAAAGTGATGGTTAGAGTACGTAAGGAAAGGTTTGTGATGAATATACAGTGAGTTGTAATTCTATGGTGCAAGCCTTACCCTAAGCACTACAATCTAAATGCCCCAAGCCTACCTAACCTTACCCACCGGCCACCACCCACAATCACCAAACATGACCCTAAACCAGATCGGACCGACTTCACAAAAATTGAATGAAGACATTCCGCTTACATCAGCAAGCAGCTTACCTTGTATTGAAATACTGTGGGAGAGATCTCCTTGAAAGCATCATCACCATCATATATTGACAGCAGCACCTCTCGCTCTTCTTCTTGAAGCTCCAAGTCGGACATGACTTGGAAAATTTATTGATGTAGGCCTATTCTTATTAACTGCAATAAATTCATAATGGTTGGTTGTTAAATTGTAACAATTTCAGGCATTTGCGCCTTGGGATCATGCAGGCCTAGGACTAGCTGCCTAGGGCCTAGGCATTAAGTATATAGTTGTTACAACTATAACTATAAACTCAATGCCTAGGGCACACTACAAATTCAATGCCTAGGGCTAGGAGGCTGGGAAACAGATTTTATTATTTCTCAGGCCATAACCTCACTTTTACAGACGGAAATATATTTGCCTAGGAACATAACAACCGTCTAGGCAAGGCCTAGCTACTTTTAGTGATTTTATAATTACAACGCATAATGATGTTCCTTACCATGAGTAATATTATCAAGTTTCCGCAGAGAAGACTAGAATTAGATGAATTAAATCGTATAGGCCTATTATAATGGCTTATGGGGACGTACGTCCCATTTCTTTAGAACTCAACGCGGTCGTCAATGACAAGTCTGCTTTTGCGGGCTGTTTTCGTTTGAAGTTACACCAACTTGCCGAAAGAGGGTACTGCCAGTATGGAAAAATGCCGGCGTATAAAAAAATATATAATGATTTCCATGACAGGAAAATCAATGACTAATTATTAATAATTAATTAATCACATTATTATTATATTTTTTTCCTTTTAGTTCATTTCTCCAATTATGTATGGATTATTTTCGTTTAACGTGTTTTAACTTTTAACGTCAAAAAATGAAATTAATAAAGAATATTTCCCATCTCGTTAGGTGGTTTTTTGTCTGTAGTGGTACTAGTTAAAAAACAATTTAGCGCAAGCTTTCTCCAAAAATGTTTCAAAAAATACAAGAATGCTTGGGCAAATTTTTAAAAACTTACAACAAAAATACCAACATCCTACACAGAAGAAATTGAAAACTTTTTCAAATAAATGTTGAAGCAAATAACACATACGGGTATTTAGGAAATTTCAAACACAATTGTGAAGCTAGCGTACAGAAAAACTCTTAATGAATTGAAATAAATAAATGAAAGCTTCAATTTTTCCATAATTTTTCTAAAACTCTGTTTACAGAATTTTGACGGTGTTGTTACCAAAAATATCGGAATTTTCAAAAAATGTACTTTTATATACATATGGTTAGACGAAAAGATGTCCACACCAAATTGGTAGGACTGCGTAGTGAACACTTCCATTCTTGCGTTGAGAATTTTATTGAGAATGTATGAGAATTTATTTTATGGGCATTTTTATCCATTCTTGTCGTAATTATTGAAGCAACCTTCGATCGATAATAGACCTACTAATACAAAGGGATTCATTGAATAACAAAAAATACTAACAGTAGGCCTAATTGTTACTGCTTTCAGTTTATTAACATTCATTCAGAAAGTTTGGGTATTTTATATTTTCAGTTCAGTAGTTTATGTATGGTTTATTTATGTATTTTATGTATTATATTCAGTATGGTAAGATCGCCCTCGTGGTGCCCCGTTCAAACGATCTAATCTTCCATCCATAGCCGTAATTGGGGAACAATGATTTTGTATCAAGTTTCGATGTTATTAAAAAAAAAAAAGTATTTTCAGTATTTTCAGTATTTTCTAGAAGGCCTACAGGCACGGTCTATTTCACATATCGCCATTCGCCAACCATCATACCTCAAACAAGAATAATCTCGTACATTTTCACATTTTATTTTACATGTTCGTAGATAATTGCTAATGGTTCATTACATTCTTATTCCAGAAATTCAAGAGTGTACAGCAAGAATTTTCATCAAAGCTGCGCAACCATCAATTATAAGCGAAAGATGCATCGTATACCCATCATTTATGGTGAAAACATATCGTGCAAAAGTAAGTAATTGATTGATTCTTTGCCGTGAATTATTCCTTTTTTTAAAACTAGGCAAACGCAGGATGTGCGTTGTACGATGAGCGAGATGTCTATATAAAGTATAATCGAAAACTCTACAAACCTTGATCATTTGAAATGAACTTCATCCGATGTCAATGAATCTAGAAAGCCGTGACTTCGACAATGCAACATTTTTCAACTAATATTTCTATCTTTCCGATGAATAAAATACATTTATTATATTATTTTCTCCAAAACGGCTGGTCCGAATATCAATCCAAATTTTTATTCATGTATATCATTCTTGTTTTCACATTTGTGGAAAATTTGAATCATATTGAAGAGATTTAATTTTTCAATTTTTTCCGCTCAGCCAAATCTTATGGGGTTTTTAGAAACTTCTAAATGATGTTTCTCAGAAATGGTCCAACCGATTAGACCTTAAAACTATACAGTTCTAAGTTAGACAAGTTTGCATATAAAAAAAAGTTTCATGTCGATCGGTCAAACTCTGCGACCTGTGCAGTGTTTACAAACAAAAAAAAAAAAAAACGCACAGACAAAGTTCCGTTAGAGTTCAGTGAAAATCTTCGCTACGCTCATCTAATCAGTTCATCTATAATCTAAGTAGTGTGAAGTTTCTAAATCAATAACGTCGTTTTCCTCATGCTTACCCGAAGTATTTTGCCAATTTTAGTTACTTGAAATTATTAACTGTACAATCCTTTATAGGCCCTACTTATATTTGAGTAGGCCTACACATGCAGGGAATCCAGCCCGCCAATCAAATTTGGTTTAACGACGCACTGAGTTCTAATGGCTCCCGCCAATCAATACATGATTGAAATCATATCAATTAACAATATGGAAAGTATGAATTGAATTAACAATTATTAAAACCCTTAACCCCATTCTCGAATCTATATTTGTTTTATATTTGTTTTTTCCTCTCACTTATGAAGCCTCAAAATTAATACATTCACATATTTATGCTTCAACAGTAGAGTATTTTCATTTATTGAGTAGAGTGGCCGAGTGGTTAATACACTGAACCGTCATTCAGGAGATCATATAGGGTTCGATTCCCGCCATGATCCACTATCGTGAAAGGATTTTTTCGTGGCTTTCCTCTGTCGTCCAGGTCAATACAGACAATACTGAGATAGTTCCACAACAACAGGCCACGACCGACTCCTTCCCACCATCCAAAAACACATAGTAAAATAACCTTTCATCTCATCTTCCCATCATCTCATATGATATATTATTCACCGAGGTCAATAGATCGTATAATCGTAGTCATCAATACGGCGCGTCGTTAAAATCCAATATATGTACATTTCTTCGGTCTAGAGAGAAATTAATATATTTTCGTATTCAATGTTATTAGTCAACGACAAATTTTCTGCTTAAAATAGCTGACCTATTTTCCACATAATATAATGTACATATACGGTTGCATTTTAACGATTATATTCGTCCTCAAAGCAGCTTCCTCTTTCCGTTTTTTGGTTTTCTTAGCTGTTATTACGTGATAATGTATTGCATTGGCCCTTCATTCGAGGGCAGGGGTTAGATAACTTAGGTTAGGGTGTCAATGGTATAGAGGGATACGGTTTATAAATTAGTTTGTACTATAATGTAGCCGCTGCATTGGGGTGTGTCGCAACTCCAAACACCATGAAATGGATGGGGAGGGGCATGCAAACTTTAAGAGCTGTGATTTATGGCGGGAAATGGTGGTGGTGGTGATGGCAAATTGCAGAGTAAAGAAGGGTGTCTCTGTGCCTCCCTATACCACACATGAATAACAAACATTTGACACCCTCGCTCAGGCTTGCTTGCTTGCTTCCACCCTCCTTGATAGCCTTAGCCGCTGGCAAGACAAGCGAGGGCGCGACTATAGGCATCTAGGTATACGCTATGAGGTTCAAGTTAAAGTGAATTTGATTATAGTATATGAATATGTTAGTCAATCCATCCGACAAAATAATAAAAGATCATTCATTTCCTAGTTTTCTGAGGGTTATGATGTGCTGCCATAATGCCACTTATCGTGTTAAGGGAAGGGTATGATTTAATATAACTTCGAGACCAATCCCGATCTTCTATTTTTGATTGATTTTTTTCTGAAAACTACGTAGGCCCATGGCATATGCAATTTCAAGTACTTGTAATACAGCTAGCTTGTAGGCCTACATTATGAAAAAATCTTAATCATAAAAGCAGGAATGAAAGCCCATGATTCTAATTTTTTAATCAAATTTAAAAAATGTATTGATATTTCGAAACGACTATCAATTATTTGAAAATATATGATTTTTTATCAAAATCTATAAACATTATTTCTTATGTTTTATATAGTGAAGGTCTACCTTGATACCGTGATATCTCTTATCTCGACATTTCTGTTGAATTTTATTGTTATTGAATCCAACATTGTTTCGTTTTTACATCTTGTTTCAGATCGCCCAAGTCGCTCTTGATCTTCTTAAGTCGCATGTAAATTGAAAAATAATTCACCTACGGTAATGCATGCAAATTATCAAAACATTTTTGCATTTCAATATTCATTTTTCTATGTTCTAACTATTGTTGGATATTGGGTAGGATTTTATTATCAATCAGGCTTTCGGCGATTTCGTAGCAAACTATAGGCTATACCGCTACACAATAGATCTAATTCGTAATTTTTTCAACTTAATCACAGCTATTGTGATGAAAATAATTGATTTTTACTGTATATTTTTCATTTAAATTTCAAGTGAACATGATGAATGACCATAACCACACCAATAAAAGTACAATGCATGGTAACACATAGAATATCAAGTATTTTTCAAAATATACCCTCGATTTGAAAATAATTGACCAAACCTAACCTATTTTTTGCAGTACGGTATCTGACTTTGAAAATCTACGTTACACTAATCATTGTACTTCACACTTTGACCTATCATTGTAGGCCTCCTGTGTGATTCCATTATGCTCTGAAGAGTTATCAGACGGTCGGTTTGGCTCACACGCTGTTGAGGCAGTGCATGCGTTTAAATCTGAAGCGTCGATTCGAGCCTCGCCATTGTAAGCATGGGATTTTCTCAACATATTTTCACCTACTATCACTTCAATTTTTCATTGCCATTATCACCAGTCCATTCGTACACCTATAGAAAATTCGTACCCCCATAAGAGACGAACAATTTTCTAGGGGACATTTGCCATGGCTAGGTTTCTATTTTGGGTATAGGTTAGGTTAAATTGGAACAAGTTTGAAACTAGCCTGGCAAATTGTCCTCCACTTTCCCATATATAGCTGTTGGTGTCGTGGAGTCTCGTCTCCAGTGGAAGAAGACTCTAAAGCAAAGAGCAAAAAGCAAAAAACGAGAAAACAAATAATGTTCGTCAAAGTACAATGAAAATTAATACAGATCACAGGAGGCATCAACAGAATAAAAGCATTTGTCAATGAGAAAATATAATGCCGTTTTCGTTTTTTATAGGGTCGAGGTAAAACGCAGAACAATAAATCCTGCATAGTATAGCCAATCATAACACAGCTATTTGATTTTTTATTGAATTGCGCAATAAAATACAAGCCTAATTATAATCATCCCTCAATATGTGATAGCGCAATTTCTCTTCTGCAGCTTTTCTTCGGGCTGTCCGATCATCAGAAATCTATTAACCAATTCATAAAATATATCTTATCCTTCACACCACATACCTCATAACCCCGCGTCACCATGTCTAGGTGACACGGATGATTGTTGAAAGATGCCGCCCATCACCCACCTAGAGCCATTGTCCCAGCTGATTTGACAGTTGTGAAGGGCGGTCAGATGGTTGGTTATAGAGCTATAGGGGGTGATGATTGTCGAGGGAGGAATATGCCCCTTCGCTTTATATCTAGACATATTACATGTATTATGATGCTAATGTTGTGTATTATAGTCGTGATACGTTTTTCTCGTTGTATACATACATAGCTACAGACACATCAACACACAAGAATATCTTTGGTTGCAGGCCTTAGGCCTATAGGGTAAGGAATGCTTCTTGAGATCGAAAACGAAAAGCTTTCTGACAGCAGATAGAGAATTGCACTGAATGGGTGCGTGGTAAAGAAACGGACAGATTGGACAAAACATTCGATTGTTTGGTTAGTTGCCCCTATATGTACGAATTTCATATTTTATATGCTTTTATACTAGTCCAACTCTTCAAATATGCCACTGAAATGTTTGATGTTTCAATGTTATATACATGAATTTGACACCTGCGACTGAGAATTTGAAGAAATATCTTGTTCCGGTGGAATGTTGTATTGTTATTAATTATTTGGTACGAATAATTTTATTATTGCCATTTTAGACTTGATCATAGATTACACTCATTGACATTGTAACATGGGGTTTGTACAGCTATACACATGGTTTTAAAAGACCTACATCTTCAATTGAAATATTTGACTATTCGAAGCCAATTGTTCGTGATTACTGATTACTAAATTGTATCGACAGTTACAGCAAATGAATATGCCTATTCACAGATAGACACTTTAAAAAAATACTTTTCCGCTTTTTCCTGACTTAATTAATTAGTAGATAATGTGTTGTTTTCTTACTACAAAATATTTGCATCAAGAACACTTCTGTGGGAGTGTTGAACACTATGAGTATCATCTTTAGCCCGAGTCTTTAAATGACGAAATTATATAAAATATGTTATATAACTTGCAAACACTTCCATCTGAGTAGTTGTTATGAAACAGAAATCCCCATATCCCGGAGACAGTAAAATCTGCAGTGATTTTGAATAAGTGCCAGCGACTAAAAAAGTCTGATTTATAAACAACACAATTGATTTGATTTATTTTTATTAGGATCTATGTAACAGACTATTATAACAACTATGACCATACATATAGGTATCTGGAAGTATTATTCCCAAGTTGCAAAATAAAAATATAGCATGAAGTGAAACTATTAGGCTAAAGGTATTAGGCCTACTTCTATTCCGTAGTTTCATTTGTGAGATATCATTAATATATTTATAATAATTTGATTTTATTTGTGACTATTAGGTCCCTATACATTGTAATATTAGTTTCAGTTACATGAGGTTAGGCCAGCCCTATATATTCAATATTTTAAAAGATATATACAAATAAAAACCTACGTATACATGATTCTGACATATATTTTTTACTTATCTTTCTATGTTATATCTATACTTACTTCTACTGTAGGCCTACTTTTGCCACCTGTGGTACATGAGTGTTATTTTTTCTTCCAAACAATCGCGCCTTTTGTTTCTGCAACATTGAAAAAAAAAATCTGTTTTAGGTCAAGATGTGATTTTTTAATACTTATAATAAAGAGAACATTACCGAAAAATCGATTATTTCAATTGTGTAACATTAAAATCAATTTTTTTATCACCATCGAAAGCTTGATATACAATCATTAATAGTAGGCTATCATTTAAAAACGACACCTGTGATTGTTTGCTTGAAGACTTCGAGGCGGTCTTGTCACTGCAGAAAAATATAGAGACTGAAAATCTGAAAATTACTAAAATTATACAAGATCTGCGATAAAATAAGAAATAATCTCTTCAGCTTCGAAATCGGCGAAAGAAGTGGATAACAGTAGAAAAATATTAAAAAAGTAAATATAGGCCTACTTGAATATGTATAGAATAGTTAACTTATGTAAGGGCTGAAAATATATATACGATACAGTTGGCACTGTTACCTACCACCATGGCTACTTATGCTATATTTGGTTTTCACTCTTCTCAGGAAAAAGGTAACTATACAGGTTGTAATATCGCACCTTCATTATTTTCGAAATATAATACAAATATTATCCTAGCTTGGAAGATTTGAAACCACGTATACAAATTACAAAAATATTAATGGTCTGGAAAGCAAAAACATTCATTAGACTATTTCTAGAACGAATACTATCACAAGAACCTGAAATGAAAAATAAAAAAATATTAAGATAGATGAAAATATACATTTTTTGTGCATAGGCCTATATAGGTTATATATATATATATATATATATATATATATATATATATATATATATATATATATATATATATGCTACATTCACTGCTGAGTGCAGTGTATATGTAGTTTTGTACGAAAATTAGAATATAGAAATTCAATTAAACTTGAAATTGTACAACAATCCTTTCTATGAATTCACTATCCATTGACAAACCTTTGATCGCACTGGCAGAAGAGGTGTGAAAAAGGATACACGATCATGACTGAGTATTCTATTTCCCTTTTTTTCACGGCAGTTGGCAGTATATGATATTATATGATAATTTCGTTTGAAAAGATCGGCAGAGGTCTAGAAATTTGAGATGGGTTATTTCTATACAGAAGAAATGTATAGTGTGAATATAGAAAGTATATCGACCATATTTTACGCTTGGGCTATCATGTAACCTTTTACAATGTAAATTGTTGAATAGCTATTTTGCTGTTTCGTCTCTGTATATATATATATATCGACTTGATATGTCATATGATTCACACATATATATATATATATATATATAGACCTATATATATTTATTTATTCATATATAGGCATAAATATATAAATCACCGCGATAACTTTCAAATTATAGCCTAGAAATAGTAGAAATAGAAATAGCATGGAAATGGTAAACTTTTTTGTTTACAAAAAATTATGTAAAATTCACTTCTTCATGTGATGTGTATTTGATATAATTTAATATTGTATGTATGAGTTGAAGTAACTTATAAGAAATACGATCAAACAGTACTTAATCTCTGAGAAATATGAATGACATGGCTGTTTACAAAAAAAAAAAATGGGTTTCGAGAAAATCAACTTAAGCTACATTCAAATTTCGCCATCTAAATCAATTGGTGGTGAGATTTCCACTTTCATGTCGGGCCTATGCATGTAGGCCTATATTGTCTTTCCTATACAGTGACACAACATCAGATTTCCATCGCCTCTGATAATAGATAGTTATTATATAATATTCACAAGATCCATTTATTACCACAATTGTATATATTCTAACAGAGCTTCTATATATTTAAAACACATTTTAGTTCGTTTTTCGTTTCGTCAATCTTATTATAATATATCGCTTCGTTCATATTGTTCCAAGTTATACTATACTCGAGTGGCAGCCGTTTTGGTGACAGTCTCTTACCTTACAGTCACATAATACGAGTCACTTATAAAGGTTTTGATAACTTGTATATTCAAGCTTATTCCTTCCCATACTGACGGAATAAAATTATTATCATCAACCTAATTACTTGAAAACCCAACTAGATTTTGGTTAGATCGTATATAGGCATACTTTGTTTGATCTCTTTGAAAGTATACAAAATTAATCTTACAAAGTGCTTCTGTAATAGAATAGTGAGTTGGTTTGTATATATATGTGAAAATCATTTCACAAAATGTTACATTACCGTTCGCATAAAATATAACCACAACTCCCCTCATTTAGACCATGTAATAATAGTAATACTACTACATAAAGCCCCCCCCCCTTCTTTCCCTACCCCACCTCATCAGCCATATTCCTATCTTCATATCACCCTTTACGTAATGTTTGTAATACCACAATATCACGAGTTATCATATAAACCACGCCCTCTTTCTTCTCGTCTTATGGACCAATAGAAACACACGTAGAGCTGCCATCATGATTTTGATTCAACGGCTGGGAAAGTAAAAAACATTAGCCGTGTTACTGCGTCGTGTTTCGTCTCCCCCTAAATCGCTGAATACATACGACAGCTCATACTAAAACTATACTGCTGTAAACTAGTGCTATGAAGTGTGTACTGTTATAGTGCTGCGATTTTGACGACTAGTCGTAATTATAGTGTACGTATATATAATTAGATTAGTGTCCAATTATGGAACTTTTATTGGTGAATGTGTGTTGTATAAATAAATAGAGTGAGTCAAGTGTCATATAAACAATCGATATATTGATGTTTTGATTCGATTTATTATTAAATATATCAGTTTACGCGTATTGTCTGTGTTGCAAATAATTTTGTGCTTCTAAATCGCTGTTTGGCTGCGTCTTCTGATAAAAACAGGTAACACACTTACAAAATATTTTAGAGATAGACCTTTTAATCGGGTGTAATTGTTGTTCGGTTTGGATGTATTGATATCAAATACATTTCTCTATTTTCTATTTATTGTGTATGTATACATACTCATGTGATGGTATGTATTCATATAAGCTCATGATTGATTTTTTTTCCGGCATTTTACCTGAGATTGCATCCATTGTGTGTGAAATCCACATTATTTCTATGATTTTTGATCACCAAATAATATATTGTGTAGGCCTATGATATCTAAACGCTTTAGGTTTTTTTATGAAGGTATACAGTATCATGCTGAAGTACGTATACCGGCTTTTTGTTCTCTTCAATAAATATTATATACAATCGTGAGGTAGAATATATATTTTCAAATCTACGATGGATATAAGATATCATCACGTTTCCAAAGCGACAAAATTATAGTTATAACATATAAATGGATTGTTCTATAAATGCCTACCTATGTGAAACTCTAATGTAGGCTCATATAATGATTCAAGTTATTGCATAGATTTTCTCAATCGTTGTTCATCAATATATGATAGACTTATGAATCAAATTACATGATTCATTTTGCGAGTGTCGATTGATATCGTTACCTATAAAAGGTAAACCAATTGTTGTTTCATATTGTATATATATATATATATGTATATATATATATATATATATATATATATATATATATATATATATATATATATATATATATACAAGAAGCCCATATGAATGTATATGGCATATATGAACGTTTTTCATATCATAAAAATATGCCCACTCTGGGATTTGAACCCAGGACATCTTGGTGTGATCTTAATGCTCTATACCCATGACAGTTGATCATCATTTTGGGATCAAACCATGCAATTGAGGTTTGGACTCAAGTCCCAGAGTGGGCACGTTTTTATTGTTTGACGTAACGTTCATATACATATGCCTATTGGTAATGGAACGCATTCATAAAGAATGTTGTTTAGTTTATATATATATATATATATATATATATATATATATATATATATATATATATATATATATATATATATATATATATATATATATATATATAACTTATACTGAGTATAACTGATGTAATTTTTGTATGTATGGTCTATCTATCTATCTATCTATCTATTTACCTCTATTCAAAAGTATTTTCTTGGTACAATAATTGGTGTATTGTGTGAATTTGATGCATGTGTTTGTCTTCGTGATCGTAACAGAGATGTTGTAGTGAATCACATCAATTTGATAGTTATTTAATAACCATCACTCGATCCTGATCACAATTAATTACCTCCATCGCATACTCATAAATTTTTTATTTCACTTGCATAACCTTTATACAATTATCTTTTAATTGCTCTTGTCACTTTTATATACATGTACATTGTCCATCACTTTCATACTCTCACTATAACTTTTTTTATTCTTGTCTTATCACTCTCTTTGTAATCTGAAAAATAAAATCTTGATAAGTTGTATCCATACGAAGATGATAAAGTCATTCACTGAAAGATTTAAACACCATAGGGTAGCATAGCTTACCAGTCAACATAATTAGTCATATGTTCAAGATGGTCAATATACACACACAGTACGCGGCACTCGGACTATAGGGTATACGGTTTAGTTCAACGCGCGAGAAAGCCATGGGAGTGAGACATCTAATTTGTAAAGCCTTTACGCTATATAGACTAATAATCACCACAGCTCTCAAATGCTATGATGATGATGATGATGATGATGATGATGATGATGTTGTTGGTTGGTCAACCTTCTCTCAAAGAACGTTGCATTGTCATCCCGTTAAATACGAGGTGCACAAACCAAAAGCCACCGCCGCACAAAACACTCTGAATGCCATGCCCCGTAAACAGAAGCTCGTGTACTATACCTTTTATTAATATATTTATAATGTAAAAATAAATGACATTTTGAATGAAAAAAATAAGAATGTCGAGTCATGGTTATCGTAGTTTTCTTTGATGTTTTTAAATGTATGTATTGCATAGGCCATATACAACAACTTAATTGACAATTGAGTGTTCCATACCATCACAACTGATGTCTTCATTTGGAAGGGAAATTGCTTTTTTATATGCGGACGGGGAAAGATAGATAGATAGAGAGAGAAAGAGAGAGAGAGAGAGAGAGAGAGAGATTGCACATTACTTGAAACTCTTCACCGTACATAATAATAATGATTTAATAATTAGAAGAACGCGCACATCATCGTCAGGTTCTAGAGGAGAAATGTTGGAATCGTATATACGTTTGATTCTCAATTCTCATGTTTTGCTGAGAGCATGCATGCTGTCGCTATGCAGGCTTCCTTCAATAGATGGAACACATTGTTGTAATATGTGGCCAACAATGTAACCCTAAATTGTGTTCTCTAATCACAGTATTAGTTTGTTCGTCCACAACTTTTTTCTAGTTGCTATGGTAACCTGACAAATATGCTATATTGTAAACAGTGTGACGAAAATTGTAATGCACATCGACACTGCATGTGCACAATGATAAATTTGTGAGGGAAAAGTGAACGGAATTTTGATTGTATAGCATTCATTATGATGCATCAATTTCAGGTTCGTAATGAAAGCTTATAGTTCTCGTCAACTATCCTCTTAGCTAAATGCTATTCATGTATCTAACAAAAAAATAACAAATTTGAATAACTTTGACAATTGAATGCGTCTGTATAGTGAATTAATGCTATATATAATCATTTTCTGTTTAATACGAATAGTTTAGTCTTACAAAGTCCTGTAAAATTATGGAATAAAAAAAACAACTTCAAGTTGCTCTACTTGATTATTATAAGTTTTAATTGAGAAGTTTGATTAATATAATTAACAGGTATAGAACCACAGAGAACCCTCAAACATTACACTATGTAAGTTAATATTATGCATGCAATAGGCATACAAATCAATATGCATGTTCTTGAAGCCACCAGTTCCTACATAAAATAACAGTAAATTGATACAATTTTCTAGAGTTCGAAAGATAATCAATCAAACGATGATAATACAAATGATATAGATGGAAATAAAATAATTCTGTAGTTATTGTTCAATGTTTTCTCCTATTAGGCCTATACTTTATGCATGGATAATGGTTTACTTCACAAGCCCACCAACATCTAGGTTATTTGGGGGTGCGAATGTGAGACGATGACGATAAACGAATAATTCACAAAAATTGAAGTTTCATGCGGGACTCGAAATCACGCCCGACTTCACTTCAGTTCATAGCTAGCACAGCGACTTCGTAGTTTATATCAAATATAACATTCAAAGATTTGAGCATGTTCATTTATCACAGTCACGGTGACAATAAGACGAGTTTATGGACATCCTCAAACCTCCTACATCACCAAATTTACGACTACCATCCAATGTTTTTAACAAACGCGTTTTTTTAAATTAAAACGTTATAAATTTGCTTTGATATATGTTTAAATATAAAGAAGCACAAATATATTTTCACCATTCACCCTAAATGTCCTTCATGGGTTTTATACTGAGGCATCTGTTGAATTATATTCATTTTATTATCAGCTGAACATTTATAAACAACGTTCATCTACAACATATGGAGAGAAAATGTAGACCTATACCAAAACCGGTAACTCCAAATTACATACTTGAGTATATATATATATATATATATATATATATATATATATATATATATATATATATATATATATATATATATATATATATATATAGGCCTACAAATACTATATACAACAATTCGACGAAGAGATGTCATATAAATAAGTTAAAAAACGACCGACGCTAATTCAGTACATAGAATATTTATAATATTTCATATATAATATTATATTATACTTGAATACTATAAATGCATAATAATATTCACTAACTCGCTAATAACACGTGATTATTCATTTCCAAAATGAACTTTTCGAGATTCAGTTCTTCCAACACCTATAGCGTCAATTCTATACCATATCTTCTAATAACACAATATAGCTTATGAGTCTAATATATGATGATATTATTCATCAGGCTTCCAGCTACCGGTTTCCTATATAAGGACATTCTTTCTAGTCACCTTCCATAAATAATACCATTATCTATGTGTCTCCGTAAAGGCTCTGGAGATTCCTCGAGGTTGCGCGGACACAATACTAGATGAATACGGTGTCTCCTTTTCGCTTCATTAAACGTATATATGTTAGCTACATTGCCGACCTTATTGGTGCTTATATCTACCATCACCATCTAGAATAAATTAGAAATCCATTATGTATATTGTATTGGATGTGGCCTATTTTTCAGTGCTGGCTAGCGACAACTAATTTATTGTAGGGCCTATTATGTATTTGCCACGGACAACGATTGTGCATATGCCAAAAGACATTTATGTGCGTGGTATAACTGTATTGGCGCCGTTTAATTAGCTTGCTTGCTTCTCTTATTTTGTAGATGAAACATGGAATTAGATTGGCTTGGCTTTAATATTCATATTTATGTACGGGTGAAGTGAAGGGATGTATTACATTGTGAATATTTTAAAGGTAGGCCTACCACATATTTTGAGAAAGAAAAAATGTTTCAATATGCATGTACCAAAACAAAGCTAATTAAATAATAATTAGATATATATGCAAATTAATATATTACTAGAAGACGTTTTCAGACCTTATATGTATAGCTATACATTGTCAAATATTTGACTGATACCTCGCTGATTTTTTTTTATCTTTATCTTGCAGAAGTATACATCATGTCAATTTATTATTCATAATTATATCAATTTGATCTTTAAAAAATCTCCGCTTGGCTCAGACAGTCGAGGCACAGTTTTGAAATGTGAAGCCAGATGGGCGCGGGTTCGAGTACCACTGTAGGCATGGGTTCTATTCAAGTACTTTCACCTCCGTTGTGTCATAATCACCCGCATTTTCGTACCCCATTTAAACTCGTTGTCGGTGAGTTCATTAAGCACAATTCAAAAATAAACTCCGTAAGATGAGTATTATTGAATACGCCCAGAGCTATTGATTCATTTTAAATTTTACATTGAATTGAGAATATTAATTTGAAAAATGTTTTTATTATATCGATTACAAATTAGAACAAATTTTCACCTCACCCAATCACTAGATGTATAGTTACTATAGATGAATACATATTTTTTAAAAGGTTCGTTTTTCCGACAACGACATTTATGGAATTTGCCTAGAATAACTAATAACGATGCCAATTTTATAATCTTGTCAATGGACAACTTATAGATTGATGTTAATTTCCAACTCGATAACGAAATCCTTGTAAGGTATTTTTTCGAACAGCCGCCTATAAGGTTACAAATCAAGATTTATACGAATACATCTAGCTAGTTACACAATGTTTGTATAAGATAGAATATAGTCTATAGATGTAGATGTATAAGTGTATCAAATGAAATGACGTGTTAATGTCTACTACTAAGGTCAACCTTCAAAGAGATAAACTAATGTTTAGGTTCTGTCAAACCTTTCAAGTAAAAAAGTTGTCATGTCTTGTCGTTCTCTTTTCTTTTCTCATGTCTATATCTTACTGCTGCTAAAAGGAATTCCATTTTTTCATCATCGATTTGAAATGTGTGTTCTTCTTGATTGAGGAATCTGAAATCTGATGTTCCCGTATCACATAGAGTTTAAAAGGAAATATTTCAAATCTTTGAAGTTTTTTAAATTCAACTTATAGCTTCCATCCAATGCAGATAACAAGTAATTTCGCAAATATTTCCTCAATTCAGTGATTATCAATTGGTACTCCGGTTCCAAGTCAGGATTTGAATGAAAAAAGTTGATGAATTATACAATTTTGGTTTTGATTATAAATTAAGACGATAATTATGTTTTTAGTGCGTTACGGGTACGGTTACCAAGCTAATGTATAATTTCGCCGAAATTGCAGTGTATCGATCTACCGTTCTGATGATTTTTGCCATGCAATTTTGTTTCTAGAAAAATATGTAGAAATGTTATAAAGATTTTCAGATTTCAAATTATATACTGATTGAATAGGCCTATTTTTTTCATAGCACTACGATAATTTCAATTATTTCTACGCAGTCTATAGGATTTTCGATAGATCTATACTGTTCTCCAGTTTTTGTATTATTTTTCACTTCGGTTACTATAGAAGAGGAACGTATGCAAGTTTGTCGTGATTGGATGAGGGGAAGCCGTATTCATCCCAGTATATTTACTGAAAACCAAGAAAAACGTCAGTCAAGATGGTCGGCCAGGAGAAGATTTAAATGTTTTAAATTTTGTATTTTCCCGGCAAAGAGATCCCGATATGAGACTATATAATATGAGATATGAAAAATGAAAGGAAACGTCCAAGATATACGATGCTGACATAATTTGAATAGGCCTATAACTGATAATGAATGTAACTGAACCCATAGCCGAATTTTAAATAGTTGCCCTAATAATTTCATAAATCCAACGCCTTGTATGAACAAACTGACAAATTGATCCATGGTCATGAATCTCTTTACCAAAAAATCTCGCAGCCAGATATCCTACCTTTTATACCTTTCAGCGTATTAGCGACCGATCCACCCGTTTCAGTATAGCCACTTTTGATTCACACTTCATCATACTATCTTGTATATAAAAAAAGAAGAACGACTTTTACTATAACTTATAGTTGTGTTTCTATAACAGCAAATTTCGTACTGAAAATCGGTTGAGCTGTGCATCGATATTTTTATCTTGATTGAGGACCCTTTACTTTCAAGTCCAATCTTCTTATTTTTCGTTTTGATGACTCTTCATCGTTAACTGATTAATATTTAAGAAATGAATCTTCGTCCTTCCGGAAATCCAACCCCAGATACTTGATCGTAAACTGACTAATATTTATGAGATGAACCATCGTCCTCCCTGTAAATCGAACCCAAGACTCCCGAGCGATGGTTCCATCGTCTTGGGATGCCAATGTTTTAATAATAGTTGATCGTATCACTCTTATCCAAATACGATCTTCTTGTACTTTGTCCTAATGGTTGTTGACCATAAACTGACAAATACGTTTTATTTATACATGAGTTCAACAAAAACACTATAATATAACTTAATATTCGCTATGACGGAATACTGAAGGAGTTGAATAGTTGAGTCATTCTTGCCCACGTGGTGGCAACTATTTTGTTACTGCCCTCAATGTCTCAAGTCTCAACCGAGGCAGCAAAAATTAGCTAATTCAATTGTCAGTCATTTTTTTCTTGGGTATAACTATTCCGCACGTTGAATGGAATTGATGGACTTGACCGCTTCCAAGTCTGTCCCTCGGCAAGTATCTGTCCTAGACTCCATTCAAGAACTAGAAAATCTATTTCTCGTTCTAAACTCAACCCTCCGTTGCATCAATTTATCGTCAACGAGTCCAGATTTTCGAGTCTGAAGTTACCCTTGAATGGACTATATATGTTAAATTTTACTGAGACGAGTGCTCGAATGTCTAGCACACTGAACGGTCATTCAGGAGACTGGGGTTCGATTCCTGCCATTGTCGACCATCCTTAAATCCAGAGTAGTTTCGTGTTTCCCTCTGTCGTTCAGGTCAATACATGCGATGGTTCCTTAAAACAGGCCACGATCGACCCCTTCCCACTATCCAAAAACACCCAATAAATTAACCTTTCATCTCATCATCCCATCATCTCATATAGATTTCACCTATATCAATAGATCGACAGTGATCAGTACACTGCGTCGTTATAAACCTGATATGAATGAATGTCAAAATCCTTCAGTTTCCTGTTTTAGTGAAGCAACTAGGCCTATATATAGTTTTGCTAATATGCGTGAGTTCGTCCCCCGTCCGCCGCTGACCATGCGCATAGTGTCAGTGATGACAAGCCAGAGCTGGTTCTAGCACATAGAATACCAATTATCAGATAGTGTTCGTATCTCCTAGTCGTGATGGTGAGAGCATCCATGCTTGCACACCACTCGACTTCAATATCGCCGCACTCCTTTCTTCTTGCCACTTCTATTCAGGAGCAACCTCGTTTACCTGACAGGGGTGACCGAATGTAGAATCAACATTTTTTAAACTCATAATTATTTATAAATGTTTCAAATGTTTTTTCACTAATCTTTCTGTGCTTACAGTTAGTTTTGATTGACAAATTTTGTGATCTGGTGTCAAAGTTGATCGTTTTATTTCGAAATGGTCTATGTATATACTTATATTTATATTTGTTGACAAGACCGCCTTGAAGATTTAAAACAAGCAAGAGGTGTCGCTTATAAACAGCTATTTATTAATTCGTTTCAATCTTAATTGAAATCAGTGATTGAATATCAATATTTCGATGTTATCTAAAAAATATATATATATAATTATAATGCCAATAATAGTTTTGAAACATCGTTGATGCATATACATGGCATACACAATTTTTTATGGTTATAACTTATAATACCAGTAACGTTTACCTCACAAATCAAGCATTATATACAGAACATGAAAATATGAAATGTATGAAACATATAGGCCCTATAATACATACTTTGTAAACAGAAAAGATAACGTCCCTTAATGAGGATCCATGAATGTTTATATCAACATATGAAACGTTACAATCTGATGAATGTTGTTTGTATCACAAACGTCTTATTTTTATTTAGATATTTTTTCGATGCTGCTAAACGACCCCAACACAGCCTTATTATATGGGGTACAAATGAGCTGGTGATAATGAAACGAGGACGAGATGTAAGTGAAAGGAAGTTAACAAATATCCATGCCTTCAGTGGGACTTGGAGCAAATTATTCAATGAAGTGTCTTGACTGATCTGAGCCAAGAGGGTTACTTATTTATAATCAATACACTGTGATATATATTTTTTTATTATTACATCGAGACTTCATACAAAATCATTGTTATCAAGTAGGATCGTTTGGACGAGGCACCACAAGAGTGATCTTACCACCTTATCAAATATGACAAAATTGTTATATGTAAATTATAATATGACAAATTAGTGACGTACGTCTTTTTCTTCTTTTTTTTTGATCACATATATTTATCACTATTTGTACACCCCTATATCATATGAGCCTATAATGTCCTAGCACATGGCATATACGAACCACGGCAGAATGCCCAGCCTTGTACCCAACTACTGCTTTCAAAGACAATAATTCACGGACGAGAAGGCTCGAATCGGCTTTTTTCATACGTCTTTTCTATCAACTTTTCTTATACTTTGCGGCGTATTCTCTCTCTCTCTCTCTCTCTCTCTCTCTCTTAGTCGCTCTCTCTCCGATTGTGTGTGAGAGAAAGAGAGAGAAAGAGTGTGTGTGTGTGTGTGAATGTGTGTGTGGAATATTAAATATATATGTACAAACTTTTACTATAAGTCTAAACTATAAAGAGATTTTAAATTGTTTTTTTTCACACCACTGATCAAGACGAGAAGGGACTTGGGTCCTCGAAAATTGTGTCTACACAAGTATCTGCCTCTGAGTCGTAAAAACGATGGCTAAATAGTGGTTAAAGTAGCATAATCCGGTCAGCTGTTAACGTTTGAATATCATTTGTCAGAAAATAACATATTCAGAGTCAAATGAGTATACATTAGTATGAACGTTATAGTTATTCAAGCAACATAATATTCAGCTGTATATTATCTGCTTCCCTTTTATATTGCATGTATTTAAATTTTGATTAAACTTTGAATTTTTTGTCTAGAATATTTCTTCGTCCCTATTTTTAATTGCTTGGTTATTATTTTTATAGACGAATACGTGACAACAGTTACACATAAGAAAGCAAAATAGGTACATTTGAACTTGAAAAAATATCTATTTTCGAAACAATTTTGCATATAGGTCTATATATATATATATATATATATATATATATGTGTGAACGGAGGTTTTCATGGGCTGCTGGTGGATGGTAAAGAGGCCTTCGCGGTAATTTTCCCTCTTGAAATGAGATGTAGTGGTCCTAAAACACATCAAAGACATCTTTACCGTATATATATATATATATATATATATATATATATATATATATATATATATATATATATATATATATATATATATATATATATATATATATATATATATATATATATATATATATATATATATATATATATACATTACATATTTCGGTTTTGTTCAAAAATAAGTATTTATTACAAATTCTTAATCTGGTTTAAATTATGTACTTGTACGATAAGAATAAATAATCGATTATAAAAGTCATAATAAGTCGCTTTAAAACCCAACATATATCTCAAACATTTTCACACAAGGACGCGTACATCGATTTAAAAACAAGTAATTATAATTGTAAGAAAAATTGTTACTCTTGCTATTCAAATCAAGTATAACACCACTATAAATAAAGAATACAGAACCCGGATACATCACAATATACATGTTGGTGTGCTTCTCTGTGTGCTAAAAGGGCATTCAGTTTAATTGTGTAATCTATATTGTTCAAATGTGAAAGCTTCTATAAGTAGGCCTATAATTGTCTAAATTGTCAAATAAAAAATAAAATGTCTTGTACATGTCGTATCTAAATTACATTTTATTGACAAGACGAAGTCACTGCTCCTCAATTGATGTTGTAAGGTGGTATCTCTCGGACAGGGCACCAAATGGCTATCTTATATCACTTCAAATGGAATAAAAAAATATAGAATGTATAGACACTCATGAAATTATTTCAAAAAACTTTAAATATTAAACAAATTCTGCTCTTATTCTTTTTTTTTTCATTAAAATTGATCTTTTTGGTCTATCTTAACAATAATTAAAATGTATGAGAGGAAATGTAGCATGTGCGTAAGATGAGATGTAGGCACATATTATATGAAATGTAATGGAGAGCTATTACACACAAACACACACACATTTTCATTTTTGAACTGTTAATTCACAGCTTCCTGTTTTATGCATCGCCAATATTTCAATGATTTTACGATTCAATTGGTTTAGTTAGCCAATTGCCATCTCAATAGCTTTAATTGAAGTAAAAAAATCAAATTATAATTTATTTCTTCAAAACGGCTGATCCGATTTATGCTGAACTTTGGAATAATGTTCATTTGTGCCAATTCCGAATTTTGTTCAAGGTGTTCCAAGATATTTTGGGGGTAATTTTCAATATTTCGGAACGGTTTTTCTCCAAAGTGGTTCAACCTATTCCCCATATAACCTATATTCTAGAAATAAATTGATATTCACTTATGAGTTGCATATTATATCATACAATTAAGATTAAAAACTAAATTAAATTGCTGAATTATGTTATCTATGCTGACACGTTCTATTTTAGTAATTTTTATAATCATTACTCCGCAGTGTGTATAAAGGACCAAAATATAACAACACGACAAATAACCAACCTTCGATTTTAATAAATTATTTGAATTAGTGAATATCAAGGATTATCCTTGTGTCAACAGCAACGGCTATTAATTTATGCAATAAAGTGATTAAATATCCTGTTATATACTTATATATAAGTTATACTAGTAATTATATTTATATACTTCTATATAGGCCTATAGAAGGCCTACAGGGACTACAGCCTATAGTTTATCGGCCTACAGCTTATCAGGGTCCCGACCTGGACAAAGTTGGAATGAAGATGAAAATTCAGGAATATGAAAATGTCGGAATTTCAGATAAACCTTCCTAACATCGGTTGAAATTTTCTGCGGTTAATGCAATATAGCATGATCTTCAACAACACTCGTATAGGCCTATAGGAGAAGTTGTGTGTATTACTATTATAGTGTATTTTGGTTCACCCCTGAAAAGTCCGATCTTATTTTGAAGCTGAGTTGAAGCAATCATTTGCTAGAATAATATATTAGCCGAATTAACGAGTTCAAAATATCGCAATAATTGTGATTATTCGAAATTTTTCAAAATTAGCATAACTAAAATACATATATTTTGGTCACCATTGCAAAAAATTGTGAGGTTATAGGTCTATACATAAATCTCTCGGTACTTTTTTAAACTACAACTTTCCCGCAATTTTTTTGATATGCCCATTAATTTATTCGTCATTAATAATATTATATTGATTTTCCACCATCTGTTCAGGGGTAGAAAATAGGGAAGCGCTGAATTGTTTTTTTTCGAACTTCCAACCAATTTTGGGGAGGGTCATCTGAACATGTTCTAATTTTTATTCTGTCTAGGTCAAAATCTAAAACTCCTGTACTCATACTTATATATACTCATTTTATATACTTTCAAATTGGTTTCACTATTCTAACATATGCACCATACATACAGGTCAAGAACGGTTGAACATTCATTCACTAATAATTGTTGCCACCTCACCCACTCTCAGCGGGGGGTTCTTTATTTTGACATTGCTTCTTCGTTATTCTCTGTATTCTTCGGTCGTGCTGCGGTACAGTTTCCAATACCCATCATGCAGATGAATGATCTTGCAGTTCTGTTGTCAGGGAGCGTAACAAAACTCACCCCAAATTGCTGCCCGGCCTGCACTTTCACATATTGTGACATATTATTTACACAATCGTCGGTATATTATTGTATACATTTCCAATTCATTCTGTTATACAATGAATTTGTCCACGTACACTTCGTTCAAAAATATTTGTTGTTTTTCATTTTTTATACAAATTAATTATTTATAATATCATTCTAATGTATAATAATGTACAAACTCTATTTATATTCATAATGAATTCATTTTGATAATTTTGTATGAGCATCACCTTTTATATAAGCATAAATTTATTCCGAACACATACATTTTACTAATTTGTGTGATCGATCATTACTATATACTGTTACTTGTATGTGCAGCTATTTCATAAAATGAAATCTCTCATTTTGATGGCCTAATTTTTTACTTTCGAATAATTGATTAAGAATGTTATAAAAATGGTTTAATTCATATGGCTATTTCCATAATTTAGAACTAATATTGAACAAGCTAATTTATTATTTTCTTCATCGATATAATTAATAAAATAACTATTTATCTTTCATTTTTAAATTCACTTCGCACATTTTGCAACATTTTATACTTACATTTTCTTTCAATGATAATGCCAATCGCGCACCATCCAAATATTTTTTTTTGGTTTCATTATGGAGTGTCATCATAAAATATATCGACCCCAGTATAACGTAGCTGTTGGTGGGGTAGTTAAGCAAACAACAATCACCAAAATATATTGAAATAGATTGAATTATAAAATCATACAAAATTATACAAAATCTACCAATTTGATTGAATAAAATGTCAACACAATATTTGAACTTCAATTATAAGTACCGTATATAATTATGGGACTAATCTCAAACGTAATGAACGATCATGGATGAATGAACGAATAATTGGATAAATGAAATCACGGATGATTCTATATGTGTAAAGTATCCGTGACTACACATTTTGATAAATTCTCAAATATAGAATTGTAACCACATTAATTGGTTCCAAATTGCACCCCAAGTGCCACCTTCAGAAATTGCTTCCATCAATAAACCGGTACATCACCGTCCCCCGACTGTACTTCTGACGTATATACGGTCTTTATACATCATCACTTCTGAATGGGGTGCTCGCACCCATGTCTATGAAATGATGAGGGCTGGACATGGTCATTGTTGCACAACAATGAACAATCGGTCTAGAAATAGACTGCCAATTCTACAATGAATCACTTTCGCTTCAGCCCATGCAATGCAACCCCCGCCTTGAGCGTATATATGGAACCATTTCTAAACAGTAACATATCAATGAAAGAAGTACGAAATAATATGTAAATGAGACTATCTTTTCAATTTGATAGCAACCTATCAGCCATCTATGTGAATAAAGAACTATTGTATTATTATTTGGATAAATAATACAACGAACAGTTAACTGAAATTAGTGTGAAAAACAAATTATTTCTAAATGTTACAATGTATGCCTTATATAAATATAGTTTTTACTTTGTATGACATTATAATTAAGAGAGTGACTTAATGAATAAAATGATAACACTTCGATTTATTTGATGTATTTATATAAAAATTGAAAACCTGTTCAAAGAACATCTAGAACGTGAAAACGTGTTTAATGGCATGAATAATAAATTAAACGACTGTACATCCCTTACATAGCTAATTAAAACCAATCAAAGCAATTTCAAAGCTGAAAAATAAAAATACTACTGAAAGTTGATAATTATATACTCCGTTTTCTTTTAATATGGGCCTACAACAAATATGCATTCCGAACTAACTAAATTTTCTCGAATTTTCGTAAAATGTAGAGGAATTTGTCTAGAATTATCTGAAATAAAACTTCGAAAACAGAACACATTTTTTAAATTCTTCCGAACTAGATCTATATAGCGTTTTTTAGGGCTATACCAATTTCATACAGCAACTCTAAATTTTTCTAAAGTCATTCACTTTCTTGCAAACTATTTTACACCTTCAAACCTCCATGATCACTGAAAATCCCTTCATATCCCTCATATCCTTCATATTCAATCCCTTTAATACTGTCACACGATATCCTAAACACATGATTCTCTTAGTTATTACTCTTAGACACAACGCCCTACCGGCACATGCAGCGTAGTGGTTAACGCGCTCGCTCCATGTGATCCGGGAGACGAGGGGAATTTCGGACCCAGGTCGATCCCCGCCGCCGACTATCTTTACATGGGTTTTTCATGGTTTCACACTGTAGTCTGGGCTAATGCCGGGATGGTTCTTACAATAAGACGGCCATGACCACTGTCCACTTCCTTCCCATTCTCCTTTCCATTACCCAAGAACTTCCATCTCATCATCCCATCATCTCATAAATCATCCACCCGACGCGATTAGATCTGCGCTATCATAACAGTGCGTCGTTAAACCCAATATAACAATAAACACATAACGCCCTCTCTTTGACACTAACTTACGTAAGCTAGTATTAACCTATGAAAATTGTACGATAGTAAAATTTTACAATGCTGCTTGATGTAGGCCTAAATTGTACGAACAGTTTTTATGGATAATACAAACGTATCTCTGACACTAACTCATACGTATAAGCCAGCTAGTATAAACCAATAAAAATGATAGGGAAATACAATTATTTTACAGTGAAATTGTACCAAGAGTTTTTAGATTTTAGATTTTAGATTTTTTTTCAATTTTTTTTTTTCATGGTAGTGCACAACTTTGGTGTATATATTATCTCTTGGAAGTTTTGATTATTAAAAAATTCTTCATAAGATATCATGTATTATATTCAGGCAGTTATACAGGTGTGTGTTCTGAATTCTTTGTTGTAATTTTTTGGTTCAATAATTTCTGTTATCCTTTACTGTATCCATATTGTCAGTTTCTTTGTTATAGTTTAGATATCGTACACCACCTATTTAGGATGGTCGGCGTTTCTATTTGAATTGTATATGGGCTTGTACATAATCATGTAGCTATACGTTTCATTAAAATATCTCTGATTATTCGATCAATTGAGCAATAATGTTACACATCGTTTGGTTTATATCTAGATATTATCCGCTCAATCGCTTCTTTGCCTATCAATTCAATCTTCTTGTTTCTTTGTTGTTTTAGGATGTAGAAAATATTCCAGTGTTGCGTTGAAAAGAAGGAGCTTATACCTCTAGGCAATATGCCATAAAAGATATTTTTTCAACAAATAAGTAAAAAAATGCTATACTTCGTTATGGTATCGATATGCTATACCTTTGTATGTTTAAAATCTTCAGTGTATACAATTATTTTATCTATAGCTAGAACTCGTGTATCTAGGCCCACCTGGGAGTGAGATTTTTTTTGGCAAACCGTTTCCTAATGGAGTAATGGTAGATGTGTCAAAATTGTTACACGACGTGGATATTATTTTGAAGTACATTAGTACATTACGATTGGTTAGGTTGAGAATTAGTTTTATTGATTGTGTATTGTATTTTATTTTATTGACAACTTGGGAAATAACAGTTTTTACATAGGCTAATATTTCCGGTGGTTGAATGAGGAACTAATACACAGACACATCAATCCAAAATTGAAATTCAAAACACGCTTTTCAGGTCGAATAGATTAAAAGAAAATTGGAAACTATATAACTTATAATTTTTTTATAATGAACTAACCTACGTAACTATGAGTATAACCTTAGTAACCTAAGTATAAAAAAGATAATAGAAAATTGATTCTCGTGCTGGACTATGGTTCGGTTTTGATTCAATTAAATCTCATGATCGTGTGGTATGAACGTTAACGTTTCCATCTCTCTACTGAGAAAATAGTCGTCATTTGGGTTAAGGATCAAAACAGTTTATAGTAATCCTCATAGTAATCATACGAATCATAGTTTACAAAATACAGAAGTGTCATTGCAATTTTTTACTTACTTGTTTAACATCTATAACGAATTTAATTGTCGCCTAGTAATTGCATGGTTACTCATTTTTTCAATATTTCTATGTATTTTACTGGATACTGTGTCAATTCCATTTGATTTGAATAATATTCTTCCTAAAGAAAAGTTGAAACTTATACGAGGACCGGTATTTAGTTTACAGTTACAGGACTTTATAGTTTTATTAAGTACGCCTTTCAATATAAGTACATGTACAGTACATGCATTAAACAGCCTCATTGAATTTTATTACTAAATGAAGACAGCTGTTGTGTGATATATGAAATATTTATTACCAAAAGAATAATGTTGTGTACAAATTTAAATTACGAGAGATTTTTTAAAGAGAATCATTATTATTCATTTTTATATAATAACATAAACATTGAATTATAAGTTATATAGTTTCCAATTTTCTTTTAATCCATTCCACCTGAAAAGCGTGTTTTGAATTTTAATTTTGGATTGGTGAGTCTGCTGTCTGTGTATTAGTTACCATGATTATCGTATCGCTCTATCAGTCAGATATGATTTGCCGCATATACTCATATTAGCGTATAGGTTCTGGAATAGAAAGTTAAAGAGTAGGCCTACGTTAGGATACTCGACTCATTAGTGAATAATATAACACATGTTACCAAGCGAGAAAAAACGTTTATACTTAAAAGTTGAATAAACTTTACCGTGAACGAGCCAATGAAAGACAGGGCTACTAGGCCTATACCTTTTTACGATGGTCCCATGATATGAGCAGAGCTTGTGTCTATCCTCCGACATTTATTCACACCTTTATACATGTGTACGCTGTTATGACATAACTGTTGGTTCTAGTTTATACTAGGTGATTTTTAGGTTAGTTGTGGGCTAGATTATGCTAGTTTTAGGTTGGATCACGTTATACTCGAGTTGAATTAGTTCAGTTTTCGGTAAGATTATATTATATTTTGGTTATATCATACCAATTTCAGGTTATGGGTTGGTTTTAGGTTGAATTACGTTGGACTCTTCGCAAAAAATACAGCCAACTCGGAGAATCCCCGAGGAATCGCACACCCGCAGTTCGATTCCCGACGAAGCGGTATTTTCCAGTTATATACCATTATATTATTATAACGCAGTTCTTCACCTAAATCTATATCTTTCATATCCCGTTTGGCCCTTATAGTGAATTACAACAACAATATGAAATGTTGGTGCGCTGCATAGTCGCTGATAAGCAGCTTAAGCTCACCCCCTAATCAGTGACACACAAGGTTTGGATGACCATGACGTTGCTTCTCTGATAGCATCTTATAGGCCTATTCTCATCATCCCTCCTTTCAGGGGTAGCAAGGAATCGATCGCATCTTCTCTCGAGCGGTCACGTTTAGAGACTCGACGAATCGTTCGGGTCACGCGGAAAATGTCGAGGTAAAGACAAGACCACAGCTCGATTATCTGTGACAAGGAACAAAAGTTGGAAGAAAGGAAAACAAGCTAGATGTGTATACCACTACGTTTACAAGTACATTATACGTCATAATATGTCGTACGTTTGTTGAATATTAGGGCCTGTATAATATTTATTGGGAAACAATGATTTTGTATCAAGTTTCGATGTTATTAAGAAGAAAAAAGAAATATGTCTATTCGCCAAATCGAAGAAAAAAATTTGCGCTTCGTTGATTATCTGTATCTATACAATAGAAGGTCGTCTACATATTGAATAGTCGTCTAAATATTAAATACCAGCTGAATAATTGTTAAAATTTCACTAGAGAAACTCACTGCTGTGTTGAACATATATAAGTTTTAAGGCTTTTGAAATATGCAGCTGTGTCTTGTTTCAATTTTGGCATATTATTAAAGGCCTACATTGTAATTCCTTTACATTTTTCACACTATAACATACCTCCCATGTTGGACTATATGAAGTTTTTTGTCGCGTATTAAACTGATGCAATTCCGAATTTACGACAAATGAATTAAAATCTTGTCTATCGTGTATTTGAACATTTTGAAAAAATAAGCTTATCAAAAAAAGAGTATAAAAACATATTTCAACTTCTAGGCAAAGTACAAGTTGTTATGAAAGTTATAGAACCACGCCAATTGAATATCGTAAAGCCCTATTAATATATAATAAGATACAATGAACAAGTAAAAATTCTCTTGGTTATATACTTTTATCAAAAATATAACAATCATTATTATATTTACATTGTTGACGTATCTTTCCCTAATACGTCAACTATACCCTATGTATCTGAATTACAATCATTTAATTTTAGAAAATTATTTTAATTTTTATGCTGATGTATAGGATCTACTTCATTTCACAAGATTGCACAGCAAATTCTGTATTTTTTTCAAGCTGACGGATAGAATATATTCAGTCTTACATTTCGAACGCATTCAAACACGCTATACCCATGCAGTCACGCTCAGCTGCATTATACTTTAATCTGCAACGTGGTTCTAATTACAATGTGCGTTTTAATTACGTTAATTTGAATCCTAATTTGTCTCAATACATTACCAACCTCTAGAGCAAAAAATAGAATTCCTATTTATTTCAATATCTCAACAAATATAAAAATAAAATTCTTTGTAGTCTCCTAGTTTACAGTTTTAATTCTTACATTCCAGACATTGGTATTTTAATCAATCTTTTGAAAAATGGTTTGTTATTAAATTCTGTATTCACTACCTATCTCCCATTCCCATATATTCCCATATTTCTCTACTGTTCCTTCATCACTGAATGTAGTTTTGACAAAATTATCTAGAAAATGGAATAAATTAATATAAAATCAATATTATGGGTTTCATTATGACTATATAATGCTTATTTGCATGATAGCTGTATAGGCCTATATACGTTCTAGCCACATATTATATTCAAAGAAATTAATAATTATAATGACTAATTAAACGTGATTGAAAAGTACATTGTACATACAGAACAAAGTTGAATGTTTTAGAAATGCAGTATAGTATGATTGAATGAAACGACTAGTCAACAATCAGCGAGGGGATCATGTTCACCCCTGTTCTTGGAACAGCCTCATACCACCCCTCTTCTCGGCACACTACCCCCAACGCCTTTTTGTCAGGGATGCTGGAACCAATTGCTGTATCATTCGTCGCCTAAATCGCATTGATTTAGTTAGATGCAATTATCTAGTGTTTAGTTGGTAGTTGGGACACCCTTCAATTGATATTGTGTCAGCTTAGATTTGAGATAATAATCTGTTTAGTTCGAAAGGTCTTTTATTGACAATTAATGATATGAACATGTCATTTATGAAATCACAGCTTGTGTTTAATATGCTTCAAATAATATAATAAGAATTGATTAATGATTACTTTATTGGTGTTATTTTGTGAATAGTTTGCTGTTATGAGTGGTTGTATTGAAATAACAGGATCATAAATATCATACATTTACAATCTTATCATATACTAATGGGACATATCATATCAAATAAGACAGATCAGGACATATCTATGTAAATACCTCCATGGTAAGATCGCCCTTGTTGTTCTCCGTTCGAACGATACTTTCACACATAGCCCTAATTTGGAGGAAATGATTTTGTATCTATAGTTTCGATATTGATAATAAAACATATTTTAGTGATATAGAAAAAAAAATTGTGTTGTGCAGAAGAAATATTCGACCTTCTCAAGATGCAAGATGCAACATTCAGACGATACAAACGATAATTCCAGTGATTGATAATAATTATTCTAAACACGTCACTGTCGCTGGCCGATAGACCACCCCGATTAAAGCTTGATCTGACAGGCACTGTCAAATACTTCCAATGACTTGGCCACGCAGGTGTTGTTCAACTTCGAGTGTCGTCTTCTCAAACGTTTCGATTATCAGATCGGTGTGAGGTGCTGTCTCCGATAATTTGATGGGAAACGAGGAAAGTCTCGCATTATCGCCCAGCTCGATCGTGAGGTGTGATCATATACGTGGTATGCCAATCGATTTAGGTTTCAGATGACTTTTTTCAATGCTGCTTAACGACTCCACGAATTGCAAGGTTTTATTGGGGTACGAATTTTGGGGGTCTGATTTGACTTTAGTTTGCAAGACAATACCTTGACCAAGACCAGCTATGATGAGAATCTTTTAATGATGTGTGTCTAAATGTCGCTGAGTTATGTAGTAAGTCGCATAATAATAATTGCATTGTAGGACTACTTGTTTTATAGAAAATGAATGTAGTTATAGAACTGTTCACGTGCTATAATTATCAAATTACATTGATTTGTGGTTGATCCAAATTAGGCCCAAATTCTCTATGAATATTCCAAATATTGTATTTCCATCATCAGATTATACTATTGAAAATGTGTAAAAAATAATCATTTCAGGATGCTCAATTATCATCAGGTAGTATAATGCATACATAATTCACAGCTGCGTAATGTATGGCCCATTTGAATACACAGATGTATGCAAGATAATTAATAATTGAACTCATTTTCAGATACATCATGATGGAAATGTAGCTTGCGTTGTCAATATTAAGCATAAGTCAATTTAGCATAAGATTCAATTTAAAACCCGGCACTTCCACCAAATACGTGAATCAGATTAAAATAATTGAATTTGTGGTAGAAGTCAATCAATAGAATCAATGTTTACAATTTAATTTAAATATGAGATTTGTCTTCAATTTGTATGGCCTACATCATGCTTGTCATTTGGCCTCATTTTATATTCGTGAATGAAACTAATATTTTAAAGTATAGTTTAGCCTGGTAAAATTCTGGTATCATCATATTTGACTTGATTTGTCTTTTTTTTATATCAACATCAAAAACGTGGCTCAAAGCCATTGTTTCCCTCTGAAGACAAAGGATGCACGTTCAGGACCGTTTGAACCGAGCACCACAAGGGTGATCTTACCACCCCAAAGAAAAAGTTGAACATAATATAGCTTATTTGTATCATAGTACATATAGTCATTCATGATCTATAATTGTAAGTAATCCTATTTGATTTCTCAAGAAATATATTATACTTTCAAGTTTGAATTCAGTAGCAAATTCTTAACTCTAAATACGCCTATAATCCTATTTGCTTAGCACTCCATGAACTATACCAGCTTAGCTAAAACAGCATGTAGCCACCGAAAATACTTGATTATACACCACTAATTACATCCTATTGAATATAGAGATGACATTTTATTATCTATAAATAACGAATTTTACACATTTAGTGGTTCATATACTATAATCTATACGCGTGTTTCGGTAGATATAATCTTCGGTAGCCGTGAGTCATCAGTAGCATCTTCAGCTATCTACCGACATTAACTAACCGCGTCTTTATGCATACAAAGACGTTAGAGAATCATAAATCACTTGATTTATAGGCCAGGCCATGTATATTAATAACATTAAACCACCGACTGTTAAATGTTTGTGAAACGTATTCAAGTCATCATCTGTAAGAGGTAGAGGAGCTACTCGTTATGCCTATTATACGAAGACTAAACTCTGGAGTTGGGATTGAGAAAAAAACGCCGTGTTTGCAGGTGTAACTTTAAGAGTGTGTACGTGTGAGTGGGAAAGAGAGAGATGATGGAACATTTTATATAGCGTCAAGAAGTTGGATATTTTATTGCTCGGGATGACATTATAGGACGGACCTCGAGTTTATAGAGAAGAACGGCTGTATAGGCATTGAAATCGACTGCATTCCGATGAAGACACAGATTTTGAAATGTTGAAATGTGTGAGTATAATCTACATAATATAGGCCTCTAACAACAAACCATATAAAATAAAAACTAAAAATTGATGGGGGCCTCGTATATGTACATGTATAGGAACTTGTATCGTATGTGAAGGTCTATATACATAAATAAAGGTGTATACTAATTAAGTCAATTACATATCTGTGTTTTCTGCTAGAAGTTACGAGGACATTTATTGAGCTAAGAATTTTTGTGAAATTTCAAGAAAATATCGTAGGCCTAAACATAGGTCTATAGTAATTAAACTCCAATTGGAATTCCTATCGCGTACTTCAAATGTCGAATAGATTAGTTCAAGTAGTAAAATTTCAAAAATTGCCGAGTTGTGTTATAGTCGTATTTATGTATTTTATTAATTTTTTTCTTCAACTTGTTTGACCGGTATTTTCAACAAACATAAAAACTGATCAATAAAAACCAAGAGAGAACCGAAAAAAGTATGAAGTGGAATGTCTGGGATGCCGATATACACATACATCACTCAGCCTAACAAGTTTAAGTAGCAAAAACCAGTGTTTTTATGTATATGTGCCCTGTTGAAACACTCTTGGATAAAAAACTAAAAATTACAGAGAGTAGAATTACCTTTAAAATGACTGAATCGATCATATGATTATGAACGGATGAAATTTTTTCAGATTTTCTTCCAATAGTCAATATGCTTTTTCTGAATTAATATCACGATCTACTTTTCTTCAGAAAGAAGCTAAAAATCATACTGTTTGAGCGAGCATATCAAGTGGTAGTCTAGTGGCACTTGGTCTGTTTTTGTTTCCTGCTGCCCATATCCGTGTCCCTGCTATTTCATTACATCGACGTATACAATATCCAGCCGGATTTTTAAATAATGCGAACAAATAATTGTAATGTTCATATTCAAAGTTATATTCACTACAGCTATTTACTGTAACTGTATAATTATACCTTCCATTTTACGACATGAAATATCTCAAATAACCTCGAATATTTTCTAAATGATATTCAGAATATCTTTTAAAATATTGATACTATATTATCCCATAATCAACGTATTATTGGATTTCAAAAAAAAATCTAGTTCTCCATCGCACAAAGTCCGCTCGCTAAACAAACCTGAATGCAAAGCATTTTCCTAGTTTATACGTACAAAGTATATACGTACAAATAGCCTAGGTAGCAATTTCTAATATATGTTATATATTCTTTATATGTATAGAAGCCATCCGGCCAGAAGTATATTCTAAATCTTTTCATTATTGTTTGCTTAACGACCCCACCAACAACTAGGTTATACGGGAATTATTTTCATAAGCGTTATGATTTTCTCTTCTAATAAGAGAGGTCATGTCTGTGAACATCGTATTGTCGGTCTATACAGTAGTAAAGAAGGCCCAACTATAACATCATAATAATCTAGATGAATTTTCATGGGAAGGAGTTACAGCTTTGTAACTGAAAACGTCATACATTGCAAGTACTATTGAACTGACCATTGTACACTTCTCACTTATGAATACATTAATGTTCATTCCCGTCTTGTAAGTTTGAAGCTTGTAATTATTATTCTTGTGAAGTAATAATAAGTGGAGATCTACAATGAGTATTAGTGATGTAATATTTTCACTTAGCAGAGGGGCAAACTGTAAACAACTTGCATTCATCTTTCAATCATACGAAATATTATCCCAATCCAAAGAGAGGGAACATTTCGTAAAGTTGAATATTATATTATTCTCAGATTATAAATACTATTTCAATAATTCATCTCTTTTCTATTCATTGATGACTTTAGCAACCTCCACCGTAACATCTTAATCTGAGCTACCCTTCTCCTTCGAACAACCCCTATTCTGCTACCCTGCAGTTAGTAGGGATAGTGGTTCGAAAACAGGCTATTAATTATAGAGCTGCTCGATCAATGGCTAGCGGGCAACGACCGAATATATACTTGAACACCAGAGTGCAGCACATTCGGATGCTGCGCAATGGACCATCAACAATTCTCATCTGGTTCTAATGTGTCTTGTACAAGCCAATTGGGTTAAGGGGGCGTGGCATTGGGATTGGAGAGGGGCGCTGTGGGAGACGCCTTCAGGAGATTGTACGTAAGATAAGGTTGACAAGTATGGGTGAGGAGTGACTGGAGACGATCACGCAATCATCGTCTCTCGGATGGTAGACTAACGTTCAACGTGCATTCATATGGGAGGCTCGGTATAGAACGAAGGTAGATTCAATGAACCAAGACAAGATTTCATGTTCTATAATGACAATATTATGCAAAGGTTTTCAATATATGTTCTCATTTGATTCAGAATATGAAAATTATAATAGTATCACTGCTTCATTTTATTATTAGTGATCGTAAATTGTTTTTTGGTGTATTTAACTATAGACACTTGTTCACAAGCATCTTGAAATGACGCCCTTTACCGATTCATTTTCTTTTAACTAGTATATATTTACTTATAATTCTACAGTAAACAATACTCGTACATTTTTGTAGAACGCAATTATAGACAAATGCGTATCAAATTACCCAGAAATGCAATTTCCTGAATACTCATATAAGCTATTATTTTTTTATTCAACAAACCTATCATGGCTCAGACGTATACTGATTAGAAATTCGCATATCGCAGTAGGCATGAGTTTTGTAAAGTCCTTTAATACATCATAATTTCCTAATTATCTGGCCATTCGTACCCCCATATAACGTTTAGTTATTGGTGGGCTCGTTGAGCGCAGTTAAAAAAATAATTACAAAGAACTATGTGTTATTTTTAATCGCAGTTACTGTCGAAAAATTGCTTTGTTGGGCGAAATGACTATAACGACTAGATTTCTCGAACATAATTATAAGTTTTCAATATAAATGTTAACAATTCGATAACAATTCAACACTGATCCAACCTTGATTCAACCACAGAGTTAAACAGACTGTAGGTATATACACATTTCTGTTTTGGAGACTTGCTGTCTACTCTTTCCCAGAAGAAGCTGCAATAGGCACAGGTAGATAACTTCATTTTTTTTTCTGAGCGTATACAGGTGGGTCCCTATTCAGTAGCACACAAAACAATCACTACATAGTTACAGAATCTGTATGTGGAATTGTGGAATTGTATATTTTCCAAAAATTGACAGCTATTGTATGCGACTGACCCTTTTTATCTATGAAGTCATCTAGCATCTTCAACTCCTACGTTCGTCCTAATACAATAATAGATAGCTTATTACTTGGTATATCGATATTCTATAGTATAGGCCTACGTGCCCAACAATATACTACATACATACTATACATATATATATATATATATATATATATAGCACAGTAATTAATCTATAATCGATTGCTCATTTATATTATACCGTGCTTGAAACTCCAATTTCAGCGTCTTATGGGCAAAGCACAGTATCAACTTTGTGATCACTGATCAAAATATAAATCACATCAAACCATGTCCATCATATTGTTACAACATTGTTGGAATGATGAGATCAACTTGCGTTTGCTCCCATTGCCTGTTATAATGTCAAACTGTACGGCAGAGCCAGGCTCGGAACTATCAACCTGGGATTAGCTCTATAGACAGAAAGTCGAGGGAAAATCAGGAGAGAGATAAATAGGCGAATAGCCGGGCACTGTGAGTAGGCGAGAAGTAACCGTGGCAGTCGTTTGCAAGGGAGTACAATTGTATATCACTAGGAAAACGCCATATATGCGTTGTTAGACGAGCGGATAGTTATAGTATGGGTAAAAATGCTTCGAGTGGTAGGCCTACCAATTTAGCACATTTTATGTTTTTTCTTCAAAATGGCTGACCCGATCATGAAAATTTTCAAAAATGTGTATCAGAATGTAATTAGACGAGCTTTAGCGAGGATTCAGTTTGACATACTGAAAAAAATGGTGTTCGTTTTTTATTCGCCTTTATTTCTTAGCATTCTCATCCCACTTGATTTTTTGCCTTCTCTTCTCTCGCCTATCGGTTAACCATGGTTATCTGTGCTATTAGTTTCTAGTATAATTCCAGAATAAGATAAACTGGACTATGTAAAACCAGGTCTTTTAGACGGATAACAGACTCTTTATAGTGCACTTTGACCTGTCCAGGATTTTCTTGATTTCCTTCAGTCGTCGAGTGAACACGAGAATACGGGATGATGATTTCCTTCTCACTTTCCAGAACATCTTATCCAAAATCCCCCAACATTCCCGGGCCCATTTAGAAATTTATCTTAGTTATCATTTATTCACAGAGACCATCGTGAAAACCCATATATAATTTAAAAAAATTACCATTCAATATATTGAACCACACAATTATTATATAAACAAGGACATATTTCTATTCGTGAACGATTTCAGGGAATTATAAAATTCGAATTAAGTGAAAGTTCTCATGACCAATATTGATTACAAAAATGATAAATTTGCTTACTGGTATACTGAACAAGTTACATATTAAAAAAAAATAGAACAACTGATACAACTAGTGATCGTCCAACGGACTAAAAATGAGAATAAATAAAAGTCGATCAAACTATTAACTATATTTTAACATGGTATTGTTACAATTATTTTTTAATTGGTTGGGCAAACACCATGGTGTACACCAATATATACATTATACATATTATATTATACATATTGTATATGTATATGTAATGCTATATCAGTTCATAATACGGCCGTCTGATCTTTTTATTATTTACCATCACAGGTACTTCTACCACTTCCTATCGTGGGAATTACTTACCACAAAATAATAATTTTCAACTTGAACATTCTCCGGAGTATCCCATTATAAATAGAATTCATTTTTCTTCATTACATTCTGTTCCAAGAAACTAATAATGTATACTACAGATTGTCTGCGTACAAGGGTTAGGCACCTGCACATTTCATATAATTGCCTCCGTACAAGAGTGAAGTAAGGTACGGATAGGTTAGGTAGAGAGAACCAGCATGAGATGCCGAGATGATAAGGCCACGTGAGCGGTGAGTACTGGTGCACCCCCCGCGTGAGGGTAAGGTTAGTTTGTCAGTCATCTTCACCGTGAGCCCATCAACAGTCGTGCGTGTTCCGAGTGCTGACCACAGAGCAATGAAATTCTCCAGTCTCTCGGCTGTGTTTATATGTGAAGGAATCGTTCAACTATTCGACTAGTTCTGTGTTTATGTGAAGGAATTATACACGTGACGGAGTTATTATCATATTGACATTCAATAATAGTGAATCGATTGTGTAAATATTAACAAAAAATAGATTACCCTTTAGGTAATCAGTGTGTGATTTCAACTAATTAGTAAGGATTATTTATTAAGGTGAGCCTTTGATTAATTATTATAATGCACATAAATACGGGATGGACTTATCAGATACATGTCATGTATGTTTAGATTGACTCAGTGATTCTATATAAGCGATGATACAATTTGACTAAACTGCGCATAGATAGCAGTCATAACACTATCTGTTTCTATCCAAATCAGATGACAGAATATGTATGATATATATATGATCATCTTTAAGTTGAAATAATATGTCAAGTTAGTTTTTTTGAGAAACTAATCCCATACGATTATACCGTAGTAACCGTACGTTAATGTAGTCCTATATATACGTGCTGAATATGTAGCCATTTAAATTGTACGCCATTGTAATCAAATTGCGTGTATCTTATTTTTGTATTATTTTTAATAGTCAATTATGACCGTACTCTCGTAATTAACGTATACAGTATAAATGTAGTTGATAAGTTTAATGTCAAGCAATTTCAGGTTCAATTCCGATCGTTTGAGGGCATGTGTTTTCCGCTTATGGTTTAGGCCTACATGAATGTGACAACAATAATCAGGCTAACCTACAAAAAGTCAGTGTTTGGAGGGGTCGTTAAACAAAAACAACTAATGATAGACTTATAACCACAACATGATTTAACGAAACACGCACAGTTCTCTATAATATTGGCCAAAGAACAAATAATAGTTTTATTGTTTAATATTCAACTGTTCCAATACATATGTGTATAATTTCTTGATTATATTTACAAATCTATTGTACATACAAAAGTAATAGTTATTTTATGATATAAAGATCGAAGATCTCTTGAATACTCGATATATATTTTACTAATTGGCAACATTCGTGATCCGTTGTTAACTGAAATATATTTTCAGTGGACTGATATGCGTAAACGATCATGTAGCTCTTGCTATTTTAGCCCCAGAAACGGTGGAGATTATTTCAGATTACTTGATTGTTTCAGTTTATCAGATCTGGTTATCAGATTGCAGCGTCCAATCCATTCACTTCCCATCTTCACATATTCATAAGATTATCATAAGATCACACTTACATGCGGTCACAAAATGTTTCTTTTTAAAATAACATTAATTAAAACGTATTTTACTACAGCTTCTAATTTTAATATAGATTAGCTCATTTTGACAGGTTGCCTGAATTGTTTGAAAGTTTTTATGTGTATGTATATACATTCAGTGCATTTTCTTCATGATTAATTTTAATATGACTTGATCGAGCACTTTATTTGACCTCAAGTAAAATCACGAAATAACAAACCTCCCATTCTTTTATAACCCAGCAAAAATAGTCGTAAACAGTTTGTGCACCTTGATTCTTCATTGACTGTTTTCTACATTTACTCTCCGCGAAACATTTATTATTATATCTAAGGGTTCGCAAAAAGACATAGCACTATGTGATGGGTATAATGGTTTACCTGAGAGTCTTATTTAAACTCGGACACCGCACCCCGTAAAATTCCAACGATTGTTTTTGGGTTTGTCGCTTCCTCGCATTTATCTTTGAAGTCCTTCCCTTTTCATACATTTTGTGGGTACAAACTGTGGTACAATGACACTTACCTGTCCGCACAATTATAACAAGTTTTACCTGACAATCTATATATATGCCTATTTATGACAACCGTCAACAAGTGTATCAAGGAGGACAGAGATATTGTGGTTTCTTCGAATTGTCTAAAATACAAAATAAATAAGAGCTTTGGAATTGTAAGATTAAATATCTTATTTCATTGGATTTGTATCGTTTTGTTGAAACGGATTCAAACATTTGCCGGATGTTCGGCTTGTGCATCGGTCAACGGATTAAATTAGCGACATCTTGCCCGAATTGTCATGCGATCAGCATCCCTTTGATACGTTATAGGATTATTATAGGCATTCGCATGTAAAGGAACAAGACTAGGAAGTCATTCATGTAACCTATAACGGATCTTGTCTATAGTCGGATTGAAATGCAATCCAATCAAGTGCGAAGGATATTGAATTAGATGCACATATGCCTGAATGATGGACCTGATTGACATTGGTGATACATGTTCAAGTTTCAAAAGTTTGCACGTACATTTATTTTAATTTCGAGCAACTTTAGTGATGGTGAATATCTATAATTTAATTGATAATGTCTGATTATGGGGGAAATGATTTTACTGCAATCAGATATTATTATGAACAACAGCTGAGTATAGGTCCACAACTTGTGGGCCCACTGAGTAACTAATGTATATAATTTTTCTAACTATGCACAGGATTGATTCCGTTTTCATGTTTGGAATTGTCAAAAGCAGATGTTCACATACATGTATGGAAACGTCAGTCATGGGTTTTTGTGAACATTTATCATCACTCGTTCATAGGCCTACCCTAAAATAATCATGCTTTGGTGATCAAATTACCATATTCATTATTAGTTTGAAAGAGAGTGCAATGGTCATCTCTCATTATGGATCCATTATTTTGTGAAATACTTCTGAACTAATATAATCATTTAAGTGATATTGATATATGAATTATAGTTTATTATTACTACTCTATTTTGTATGTATATCATGGCCACCAGGTCTTCGACTTCCACTATATCAGTATAATTTATAGCTAATCGATTGATAGAGGCTACAGTAAAACAACTCTAGATGGTATTTCAAGAAATGCTTTTATAAGATAACAATTCAGTTTGGTAACACGATCATACAATATGGTAACTGAGCAGTGATATCGATATAATATTTTTGTTTTACTTCAATTTATTGTTTCCATAACTATTTATGATAGGTCTAGATTAACAATATCGCAAATTCTTTTGAAAATAGGTTAGCTCACTGAACCGTCATTCAATATAACTGGGTTCAATTCCAGGCATAGTCGACCATTCTTTCTCGTGGTCCTCATCGAAAAGAGGCCATGACCACGTCTTCAAATTCTACCAGAAACTCCAAAAAAATCAATCTCTTCTTCGAACATTATAACAGTGCAGTACCCACATAAATTAATGAATGAATGCAATTTGTCCAATAAAGATGAATATTTATGTTCGGTAGTATAGCGACATTGTAGCTAGTAAAGATCATACTACTATTTTTTGGGAGACATTTTTCATATTTTGTGTTGTTCACTTTGCTTCTCAAGCATGCTTGCTATTATCCAACAAACTAATACTGTAGTTGTGATTGGAGGAATTGATTCTGGGTTCATTGTTGACAATTGACCAACTAATACCACAGACTCCTCTATCTGTCGTGTTAAAATAGTGACAGATAAGGAAACCTTCTTATATCTGTGCTACAGTTTGTGGTATCATGCACGTTGTATGTGGGACTATAAATTATTTATTTTTCTTTGGAACTGATCTATTTTTTTTATCATCATTGATATCTTGATATTCAATAATTGTTTCCAAATTGAGGCTAATAATGATGAAGTACTATAAGACAATTTAGGCACCAAATTTCTCACCAAATATAAATAAATATGTATAGGGCCTATGCTTTTTATAGTGTGTGAATATAATGATACACTATTCTCTGTTCTATTGGTGTTAATTATTTGTAGTTCATCAATTTAATCAAAACCAATCATTGAACATGCGCTGGCGACCATCAGAAATGTAAAAAACACAAACTAAAACAATGGTGGTTCAAGCTATAATAGTCTATATTTCTATATCGTTTACTTTCGCCTGCGTATTCATTCAATACATTGTAATTCATATTTCTTAGTAGATAATCTTCATCTCTCTGTATCCGCAGTTCGTACCCAGCCATCGTACTGGAGTTCCCGTGCCGCTTCAGCCATATGGCTGGCTACCTGAAGTCGCCGGCGCCGACGGTGCCTTCCCACCACCAGTTCCACCCGCCCCACCACGGCGTCGGCATGTCTGGCCTGAGCGGACCGTTCGGCCTGCAGCACGCGCTCGACTCTGTGCACCCCGGAGTGGGATATCCGCAAGGTAACCATCGCATGTTAGATAGGTGCTCGAGCACGGTATCGTCGGAGAAATAGTCGAGAACTTCTTTAGATTTCTTTCTCTTACTCTTGTTCTATTAAAGGACATTACAACCCTGAAACTAAATTTTAACGAATAATGACTAGATTTATTTCCTTGATTCTAGAGAAAATCAGAAATCAGAACGTCAATTTCAGTAATTATAAATAATTAATTTGTTCTCCAGGAACCAGTACTTTTCTGAGTCGTGGCGTAGACATTAGATGATTCTGTTCATATTTCTAAACAGAATCGGTAATGCCTACATATGACTCATGCTCTCTGGAGGAACAATAAAATTAATTATAATTTCTGAAATTGAGGTAACGACTTCTTTTTTCTTTAAAATTATGGAAATAAATATCGTTATTATTCAGTGATATCTAGTTTCAGGGTTGTGACGTTCTTTAATATATTCAACGTTAATCATATTCATTCACAGCTTCACCATCTTATCTCAAATTCATCCAGTGTCATTATGTATGTGAACTGAATTTATGTAATGAAATTATTTAAAAAATGTGAAGAAAAATGAAATAACTGACAATCGTTACCGCGATACAGCGAACTTGTGGACCAACCCAGATTTTGATTGGATATTGTCGGTGTACATTGTTGTTCGACTCTTTCAACAATGCGTGTCCTCATTTGACAGAAGCTTAACGGCGAAACACTTGAAAAGTGCGAGAATATTATTTGAAAATAGTCAACTTATGGGTTATAACTTTGACAATGTAACACGATGTTAATCGACATGGTATTACAATCTTATACGTTAGCACCAGCTGTGTAAACAAGTCATCTTTTTGCACATTCCCGCATTTAAAGCATCAGTAATTTATATTTAAATTTTTTAATAATGTGAATATAGGAGAATACTTGAAATTCAATTGGATTATGAACTACCGGTACCTATTTACATAAATCGGGGATATTATAGCGATTGCATGATTGATTTGTTGTTTGAATATTGTTTTGAAACGAGATAATTTATTTCCTTATTATATTTATCAAATCTCCATACTTCGCAATATATTGTTGTGTTATATATATTAATATTTTTCACTTTTGATTTTAATTTTCAAAGTATATTCGTACCAACATTGTTACTCATAATAATTAATAACTTTTATCTCAAGAGATTTAGGTTCAACATATTGTATCCTATTATATCAATTGTACCGGTATCAATTTGTATCCTAATAATTATTAACAATATTTTTGATCGAAACATCGTCCAACATACACGAGAAAATTTTACACAGAAATAATACGTAGATTTTCATTCAGTCCATCAACTCTCAGGATTATAGCTGTCTGAAACTTGGGTGGGCTGTATTAGTTGACGCGTCTCTATATTTAACACAAACCTAATTTGATTTAATATATTAACATCAATATCCTGCACAATCGTAATGCGATCTTCATCTCCAATACAAATGCTGTCAATAGACAGCAGTCGAAGACGTCGTATGGTTATATATGGTGGAAAGGAATGCAAGTGTTCGAATACTGGATTACGTACACTCTAGTGTCGGTCGTCGAAGCCGTACCGTAGCGTTGTGTATGACCTAGCTATATAGGGAGGAGGGAGGGAGGGGGGATGTAATCTGAACTCTATTGCTTATTATTAGATCAGGCTATTTTGTACGGCTTCGGTCGTTCAACTATATCCATGCTCAGGTCACACAAATGATACGAATGTACAAGTTGGGCTATATTAGATTTGGAGAAACGGATGTATTGGGTTTATATACTGTAATGTTCGACATAACAAATAATATGCTGGGATTGAAATTGAACGGAAATAAAATGATATTTTACCCAATTTGATATTATCAGAAGATATTATAATAAATGTTCGAGAGTTGATTATAGTTCCGTATATATAACATATCAAATTTATACTTCAAGTTATTTATAGCTACTTTTAAAGGTACATTTTTCCTGGATAGCCTATATTTTATTCTCTATAGTTAATGCATCTTGCCAAGATTAAACTGTCATTTGTAACTTCGATATGCGATTCAGACGTCGATTCGAATAGCAAGTCATACATATTAGTGGAGGTGCCAAGTCGTAACTCGGCACCTCCAGCTACGTTACGTGTTAAGCTGTCCTTTCATGAACGCGGTTAGCGATGCAATTTCGCTTAGCGGTAAAGTTGAGCCGAGCTCAACATTTAGAAACTGCGTCGTTCTCGTCATTGATTGGTCGATTTACCATCATGGTGGCTAGAGTATATCTGCTTTGCGAATTCGCTTCGCAAATTCCGCGTCCATGGAAGTCCAGCTTAAATATGTGTTTCACAATGGCCGACTACTAACTGAACTATTATTAATATCGGTTGATTCTTTCAACTTTTTCAGATTACTGTCAGGAGCAGGCTTTAATGCAAAGTGTCGTGAAAAAAGAGTTTGATGAGTTCACTGAAATGAAAAATTCACTGTGCTATCCAACGTCGCACTCTGATATCCCCGATGGACTCGTAACTTTCTCCCGAAGTCGAAACGGTAAACTTTTTTCCTTAAGAATTAGCGACATTGGTGAGAACCAACGGCGAAAGTTCAACTGCCGTGGGGACGTCTTATACGGTTCAATCTCGTCGATGAGCTCTAACATAGCCCTATATTTAATGATCAATGTCAGACTTGATCTAATGACCGGATGATACTCTATCTCAGAAGTACGCCTTACTCTTTACGGAACTGACATCAGCGCTAAATTGGAGCTATATCAGGGACTAAGTCAGCTTTCTCGATGTCACACGTCCTTACCGAACGTCGTCCCAATAGAGTGCATGATAACAAACATATCGCATTCGTTTTAATTGAGCAGACATAATATTTTCGAACTTCGGTTGGTATCCTAAGACCCGAGTTGTAAATAGATTCAGTCATTATGTGCATGAAGGATAGATTAGTCAGATTTCATATATATTCGCTTTGTTTCTTGTCGAATCAAGAGTTTACGAGTCTCAACTAATCCATTCCTTCACATGTATATGTTTAGATAAACACAATGAAGATATGTGATGGAATTAATCTAAATTAAAACATACATTATTCTAGGCAACATTCCGGATGGCGGCCTCACTGCTGCTAGAAATTATCCCTCAGAAGAGAAAGGTTATTATTGGCCTACCGGTACAACGATACTACAGAATGTGGCAAAATATAATAGTCGTATACTCACAGACTGCTATCGGCCCTCGACGTTCCTACAGGAAAACGGTAACTTTAACATAGATTTAAAATAAATATTTCTCCTTGAAATATCAAGTATTTTTTCATTCACTCAAACGTGTACTCTATTCAGTAACTTTCTGAATAATTTCAGAGGGATAATAGTCAAGATTTCTATTAGCGGAAATTACTCTCGGTTTAGTCGTGTTTTTCTCTATAATAACCATATTGAGTCTTGTAGCATTATAGGCCTACGTTTCAATATATTTAATTTTCTAATTTTTGCTGAATCTATAGGTATAATTTATATAGGGCCAATAGGCATATTTCGCCCTCGCTGATGGTATTAATACAACGAGAAAAACATAATATATAGTTAGTTCGTTTCAAGATCAGATCAATTCGTCTCGGAAATACATCAAGACTTACGTGATCTACGCCAACTAGAGTGTGATGTAGTCGTTCCCTATATACGATTTGTGATTAATTCAGGCAATATCGGGGATCTATCTCCGAAACGTATGCCAAGATCCGTCAAGAAATCCGACCCACGAAATCCAGGGATGCCAACATCCTTCACGTTTGACCAAAATGGAGTTGTAACATTCGGTAAATACCAACTTAAATACTGTTTTCGTTCTTCATGTGGATATATGCTCGAGTACCATTAAATACAATACCTAGGGTCTGACTATTTTCGAGTGGAGTATCACTAGTAGGGCTACCATATATCTACGCACACATTTGCTGCATCGTTTCATACGTATTTCAACTAGAATCATAGATCCACGTTAAATTTCGTTTACTTCACTCAAACTAGTCAGAATACTTATGTATGTATTGATTGTTTCTCGAAGTTTGAAATAAAAGAGCGTATAAAACAGAGTCCTAACATTATTTCAGGTAGAGGAAAAGCCTCCCCTTATAGGCCTAGAAGATGCATAAAGAAGAGCAAGGAAGTTCCGCCTCCTACTAAATCTGTACCTTTTCTGAACCATCCCAAGTACGAACCTCCTTTGAAGTTCGATATTCCTGCTCCTGGAAAAAACTTTCCCCACATTTATTCATCTGTCTCTGGTGGGCATATACCTACTTTCCCAAGAGTGCAAGGCTCGAAGTCAGATTCTCCTACAACAGTCCCAAGATCGGATTCTCCAGAGTATTATTTGCCTCCTTTTATAGCTAATATTCTTAAAATAGATCCTAATATGTATGACACACCTATAATGAAATCAAACTTGACCAAGACCACATCTTCAACTTCTTCCTCTTATGTTTATCCCACTCCCGACTCACCAGGGTCGATCATGTCTAATGATTCACACGCGCTTGTAGTAGACATACCTGATCTAGATCCTACTGAGCTAGAAACATCCGATACAGATAGCACCACTTCTGACCCAGACATAATAGACGCTGGTACTTTTGACCCATCCATGGTTAATGCAGATAATACTGTGAACTGCCTAACCACACATGATATTGATGCAATTCTTATGCCTGATCCAGAAAGTAGTGAAGACCTAGTCTCAGAAACACTTGAAAGTTACGTCTCTGATGTTGGTTCATCTTTGTCAGATACCCGTTCTACTGAGGAACATAAACTTCGTGCGTTTACTACTCCTAGTACAGCTTCTGTATCAAATACTAGTCAGTTTTCCTCCTCCTCGTTTTCGGGGGGTAGTTGTACCACTCGTAAAGATTCTCTAAAAGATGTGATCCCTATGTCAGAGACGCCACGTTATATCGATGAATACTCTTCCGCTATGAACGCGTTCATGTCCAACTTTTCGTCCCCATTCTCCAGTAGTTCGAACACTTCATCATTGAGCAAGTTTCTAACATCTCTTCCATATAATCCGACTCCAAATAGCCATTCGTCAAATACCTTACCAGCTATGCCTCATCCATCGGAAAATCTATCGGGACTTCAACTTCACTGGCAAAATATTGTTACATCAAACGCGGATGCTACAAGATCTGACACATCGAGTTCAGATACTACGAATAATAGCACGATTTACAACCGGAATTACGGTAATACTGATTTTTTTTATATATTGTTACTTGAAAACAATATGGTACTGTTTCATGTGAGTTTTTATGTGAGTGTATTCGTATAAATGAACCGGACGAATGGATGTCTTCCGTTCATCCGTGAATTGTTGAGTGGTGGAGACTGATAGCATAGAGTATGGTGATCTGTGGTGCTAGTTCCTACGTGTCTATGTGTTATACCGTACTGTATTCGTTGTGTTGATAGCTCTAATCGTGTATCGTGAAATGTGTATATGTCTATAACTGATGGTTTTATTTAAAAATAGATATAGGCCTAAAGCATTGTTTTTACAATTATTGAAAGAAAAATCATTCAAGAATATGGAATTCAATATTCTTAAACAGTTTCTGTCAATAAGGGACTATTTAATTTTCATGTCGCTAAATAGTTTTTCAGGACATTCACATTTTAATTCAAATATACAGTACGCACATTCAACCACTATATTTTCTTAGACTATGCGTGGAGCGCGTACGCGCATTGTCTTCTAGTTTTAGTGGGTATAATACCAATATATTTTCTTCATGACGTATTATAATGTAGCTTGATCGTCTATACTTTATGTAACCGCAACCGTAACACATTTGAACATAGAATTTATTAATATGAAATCACGTTTTGATGCTCTCATCGGTGTATATAAAGAGTTATAATTAGCTGTACATTTCACAAAATATATCATGAAAATGATTTTTCGGGTAGGCCTATCCAAGTTGATGGTACCGGTATATGAAAAATTTGACATCTTATACCATTACAACTTTATCACCACAACACCGGTATTTCTCTTGATCAATTCCCGTGAATGATCATTACTGATTTAGTTAATATATTCACCAAGTCGGACGTAATTGTTTGTAAATGATAAAATATTGTTCCTAACTATAGATAATGCGGTAATGAAATAAGCAACGGTGGAACGATTCGATCCACATCACTTCTCTATTCTCTGCTTACCAAATTAGTCCATCAGGGAGGGGTACTTACTTATTTCAAAGGAGTGCAATACGGTGCTCATAAATGGTTTTATCATGAAAGATGAATCAAATCATGAGTTTCTTTAAAAATAAAATAAATATCGAATCGATTTTTTTTCCTAACGATACTATCAACATCTGTTGGCTAATTGGGGGTGTTTCCTTGTCTTGTGCGAGACTGGAATCCAAACCCGACTTGGCGACTTGATATTTTGTTTCCACAGCTTGAAAAAGCTTGGATGACTCGAGTCAGACGGGCAGCGCGAATCAATTAGTGAAACCTACGTTAAATCTAATACGGATTGATTCCTAATTTTACTTTTTGAGTGCTAATCTTGAGATGGAAAGACACCATGGTAATAATATTAGTACTGTAGGCTCATTATTGATTTTCATATTCTTTGTTTGATTCAGTAATGAAATGATTAGTATATGTTTAATACCAAATTCATGAATAGAAAGCATCCAAACTTGAATTGTATGATATTTATAAATACATTAGATACATTATAGCCGTGTCATAGTATTCGATGAAAAAAAAGTTTTATGCATGCCAAAGATTGAAGAATAAAACACCTATACATTCTTTGCATCTAACTCGTACAAAAGAATACCAGAGATAATATACAATAGAATACGTATTGATGATACTATCCAGTTGTATTCATCGTGTCGTTTATACATGGATTAGCCATCTCTTATTTTCGCAACACACATTCTTCTAAAATTACTTTCGAAATACACAAGTTTCTTTATCGAAATCAAGATGTTCAAATCTTATTATTGCTACTTTTGTAAACACTCTTACTCGAAAATTGGTCCTTACTACCTGTTGGAAACGACATCTGATCTATTTGTTGTGCGATTGTACGTCACAGCCGGGGCGTTTGGACAACATACTCGGACAGTGTATAAAGAGAGATAGAGTTTCTCCTGAGGGTATACGTGGATTTGTGGTCAAAAATAACACTTTCAAAAAAAGGTAAAGCATACTTTTCTAAAGGACTAAACAAGACGCCTTGGTCTTGTCAACAATGGTACTGACAGTGCCATGTTTCGCGGTCTTGCTTCATTGATTTCGTTGCTAATAGTGATATGGAACTAAGTGACAGTAAGTACTATTGTATACTGGCACAAGCTCTTTAGTGGAAATCCTTTAAACGAACCTGTGGATCACTGCCTGTAAGTACGAGTTTAAAACGATATGGAACTAATGATAGCTATCCGATGAAATAACAACATGAACATTGTTTTACTATATTATTATGAGTTATGTTTGTTTTCTACAAATGTTTTGTTATATTAATGTGCTACACACATATCATCGTTGAAATTATTTTTGTAAAAAGAGGGGGTAGATCAGTCGCTAGGTGCTGAACCGTCATTCAGAAGACCCGAGTTCGATTCAGTCTATAATTTGACCATCCTGACTCAAGATTTTTCGCATTTTCTTTCAGTCGTTAAAGTGTTATTTAGTAAACAACCGCTACCTTGCCACTGTAAAATATAACGTCGAATAAAATAGCTTGAATCTATCTCATCTTACCATCATTTTATTCACAATTCACCGACGCAAATGAATATTTGTCATCATTTCAGTACGGTACGTCGTGAAAAATCAATATAAATAAAAAGTGCGCAGAAATAAAACATTTTAAATACATTGTTCAGTATTTATCCAACTAATTGAAGATTTCCTCTTTTTCACGTTGAGTTCGAATGACTGTCCTGTGGGCAAATACAATTAGAGTGTCCTGTCACTTTGTTATTTAATATTTAAACTTCTACACAATTTCGTAAATGAGTACACGACTCTTCACTTTATCGTGCACACGATCTATTATAGATACAGTTCCAGGGAGTTACAGTTATACCCTTCGAGTTCGGGACACCGAATCGTTCTATTAGCGAGCGGTTATTTCCTTCTATCAGCGTGATTCATATGTGTGTTGTATTATCTTTTAGTGGCACGTTCGTTTGATATTGATACTGTGTGATGTTTGGCGTGGAATCGCACGCGTCTGTTGTCGAATAGGGGAGGAGGCTCAAGTGTGATTGTTGTGGTATGCCTGAGATCCCAACAGTTGTTTTAGCTCTCAAACAACCCTCATAACTGATTCATTGCTGTGACAATGTTACTTATTGAATCAGGGAAAGATTCATTGGGTGAACTAATTCGGGGGTATTCAAACTCAAATACGTTCTTTTTTTCTGAGGAATTGTGTATAGCGTGCAGTCATATTTTCTTAAATTTTTCTAATTTCTTAGTTTTTTCAGTTTTTGTGATAATTTACTTACTGATCATGGAAAAATATTGTCAAAAGTGACTTGTAGTATAAGTTCAGTCTACATTCAATGAATTGTTGATTGGTGTGGTTTTGAATGTATTTCCTCGATTCAGACATACAAATTTGTATTTCAAACTGGTAATCCGTGGAGGATAACTATACAGAACAATTTTTAAAAGATTCCTTTTTTCAGTATGCATACAAGTATTTCTTGTTAATTTAACTGTTGAGTATGGTGTTTTGAATAAATAGATCAGGCCCTAGGGGAGGAGTTCATGTCAATTTGAATTTGGGATGATTAATGTTGGAAAATTATCAAGAATGGTTTCAAATTTCACAAATGAAGGCTTTAATGTAGTTGCCACTTGTACTGATGTTCAAACGTATAGAAAAATAAATTGACACTCGAATTAAATAGTTTGTTAAAGCTAGACTCAAATAGCTAGCTTTGTTGTATAATCTCTATATCCCGGTAAGTTAAATGGATACCCTTGCATGCGCGAATTACTATTTTGCGGGCCTGATGATCGATTTTTATAATTCGACGACTCTGGTTGAACAAACTTCTCGTTGTGAGAATATGCACAGCTGAAAAGTGTCTAGAGAAGGAAGGAAGGGATGTACTAGTTTTATTCGTTCCGTTACACTGATTTCACTTGATTCGACGCTCGCAATTCAATTCACCGAAACGCATCTCATTCCAAGTGTAACAATGATTCTCCTCTGAATATCGAACATCCAAAGAAATATATTTACTCAGACATGACTTTGAAAGAGATGATTCAGAACTCAGATTGATATATATATATATATATATATATATATATATATATATATATATATATATATATATATATATATATATATATATATTATATATGTATGTGTACTATATATATATATATATATAGCTATATATATATATATATATATATATATATATATATATATATATATATATATATATATATATTAATATATATATATATATATACATATATAGGTTATATGGGGGTAAGAATGAGCGCGTGATACATGTATGTTCACAAAAACTCTAGCGGTTTTACGGTTAGATAAACTAACTCTGTGAAAGTTTTTATATGTGATTATTAGTATTTTGAGATGAGGAAAGTTCCTTTCAAGCCCTGACACAGGGCTAACATGGACGAAATATATGTGTAGTATATATATTGTGAGTATGGGCTAATTGTACGACTATAAGAGAGAAAATCTTTTCATTGGCGACTGATTACATATAAGAAAGGAACTCACCACTATGCGGGATTGAATTCCTCGTCATTACAATCGCTGAGAGACGTTGCTTATAATAATTATACTGATGGTGTGACTATCAATAAATAAATGGGAAAATTGAATGTATGCTTGTATAGGCCTATCCCTGAATTTTGGCTAATTATCAGATGAATTTATAATTTATTATCATAGAGTTAGGCCTAGGCCTATATTTAATGAGTTATAAGAGTTTTAGGTAATTATCTATGATATGAGAAAATCTTTCGGAAAATGTTAGAATATCTTCAATAAATTTTGTGAGATTCTGTTATTTGATCGAATCATCAATTAATATTTACTGTCGTAGTCTTTCAGATAAATTTTCTTATATTATTCTGATATTTCCTCACTATACTTCCTCACAAAATCACGTGCATTTCTCACATGAAATAGCTCTATGCTGAACCTCTGTATTACCGCATGCCTTCCGGTTTGGCGTGCTGTGAAAATACCGGCAATCGCACCTTCACCTCAGCGGTATGCCGCGGCCGACGCGTGCCGTAACTTATACAAACTTTCGTGCCGTCGAGCAATACCATTGGACATATATTGTGGTGGTCTGGTGGCATGTGTGTTGAGAAATTTTAATTTTCTGTTCACATGCTATAGTTCGACTCTCATAAATCACATGATAGCGTTATCTATGAGAAGTTCAGTATTGGAAAACGAGAATAATCATGTCCCATATTTTTAGTAATTAAAAAAAAAAGCAATGGTATTAATAGTATGTATAAATGAAGTTGTTATTGTTTCTGTATTTTAGTGATTTTTTTCAGTGTATAAATATACTTTTCAAATTGAGTTTCTCTATTTTCTCTACAGCCCTTTGTATTTTGTCTAGTTTACGGATTTTATCAATGTTGCATGATTTTCATTTGTTTTTTCCAAAAGTAGGGCCCCTTTATAAGGCTTCAACTGAATCTTCTAAATTGTTGTACTTTGGTCGGTCAGGCAAAGACTCAGGATTGGCTTCTTGGAAAAACTGGAATTGTATCCTTTTTTATATAAAATTACAACAAGGGCTCTACAATTTTTTTGTAATTTTTACAAATCAAGTATAGATTTTTATTATTCGCTTCTATTTATACACCATATTCTTTTTACAAATTAAGCATAGATTTTCATTATTCGCTTCTATTTATACACCATGTTCAAATCAATCTATAGTCAGAAGAACTGTTAGGCCTATATTGAAGGAGCCACAGTAAGATTTACTCCAAGACTTTGGTATTATAAATTATATCAAGCTATTGAAATACATAATAATGGAAGACTACAGTCGCTTTGTTGAATTGTGTTTTTTCATTGCCTGTTTTTATAGAAATTGTAATCTCCAAGAAAAGTTTCGTTAAATCACTGAGATATAAGATTATCAATAAATTTATAGACTCAGAATCGCCAACTTGCCAAAACCAATTTACAAATTGAGAATACACTTTTATTATGAGAAATTGGTCTTTATAGCATATCCAAACAACTGTATAATTTATTGCGCTATCAATGTGATAGCTACCCTTTACAATTTATGAACCTATTCACCAGAGATGGAAAACTTTTCTAGAAAGTATATCGCTACACAGATAAACTATATAATAAAACTATGGGGAATTTTTTGAAAATAATCTTAACGCATGACGTTGTTTTTTCGTGAAACCCAAGCTGCGTATGTGTCAAGGTTTTCGATCTCGTTTTGGTTCTTTATTCCATCGCCCAGCTTCCCCCATAATACAGAACATCGCCCGCGCCTCACTCAGCATAGAGGAGGACTTAAGCCGGCTTAGCTGGGAGGACCAGAGAGCTTTGTTCGCTTCGTTGTCGATGCGACCCCCCCACCCAACCCACCCCCCACCCCTGCTCCCTGCATTACTGCTGATATAGGCCTACAGACGTCATATCTATACTGTACATACACTTTCAGATTCAAGTAGAACCTCGTCTACTAGAACATCTTTCATGTGGACTGATGTTTTTCAGGAACTGGATGAGTCTTTTCTAGATTTCGTGCCATCTTGTGGCAGAATACTCATTTTCGAATCTTCACTATACAATTTTTTCCTCACACATACCTGTTGACTCGTTAATGACCATTTTCACTGTACGCAATCAGTCACACTCATAATTTATAAATTTTTCGTTCGTTCATTTTTTAATCCACACTTTCATTCATTCTCCTACTATTTATTCATCGATTTATATGCCTGCTCGTGTATACACGATATATGTACGTACACACACACACACACCCACACACACACAAATATATTATTACTGTTTATAAATTTTGCGTTAGATACAGGCAGCCAATTTAAATTCATTTTCTTCGTAGAATTGTTTCCATCATATTACAAGAGATTTGGTTTTTGATCCTGAATATTTTAGTACACACATTAATTACTATTTACACATTTGAATTCATATTGGCTTTTTCCATTTAAGATAGCGTGAAAGCGATCCTAGAAACCTGACATAACTTTCAAGTTACAATGAAGTTGTTTGCTTTGTTTCTTCGTAGGTGTGAATCCTCGTAAGCAGCGTCGCGAGAGAACTACTTTCACCCGCGCCCAACTGGACGTCCTCGAGTCGTTATTCGGCAAGACGCGCTACCCTGACATCTTCATGAGGGAGGAAGTGGCCCTCAAGATCAACCTGCCAGAGTCCAGAGTGCAGGTGAGAAATGGAACCATTTCAGATCTTTTGACACATTTCACGCTTTTTATAGATGATATGCAGGTCAAATTACGAATAGAGTAGGGTTTTGGTTTTGACAACCGTCAGTCGATGACATGCTTTTCTAATTTGATGGGAGTCTCTATGGCGATCATATTTAGCACTTGTTTCTGGTGTAATTATATGTTGTGATATTGTTAAATTTTTTGTATACAATATACCAAGAAGATTTAATGTGATTTAACCATATAAAAACTTACTGAATAGGCTACGCATACTTCACATAAACTGAAATACTGTGAACTTACTGAATCGTATTACTGTTCAGTGGGTTTCGCAGAATATTGAAAGAATATGATTATCCACAATTTGCGCATTATTTTTAATCAATTTGAATGATGATTAATTTGAAATGATGATTTGATTCGATTGATTGTTTAAATATGAATATTTCCATTTTAAGAAATATGCTTGTATTCTCATAATCACAGCATGCATCGTTAGACCACATGCAATATATTTCTGTATACCTTATTGAAAATACGTATTGCCATCAATGGTCGTAACGGAAAAACATTCTCATCATTTTAAAACCATTTTCAAAATTGTGTGAGACTTATTTTCAAATCTATCTGTTCGTCTCATTTATGTATTGTGTAATATCATAATATAACTGATATTGCATTTTTAATACAGTTTTGTGAAATCATTGATTTCCAATACAAAAATGAATGTCATGATATTAAACCAATTAAAATATAAAAACTCTTGTCTGCTGGAAATTACCTTTTTTTCGTAGCTCTTCATTCGTAATATGTAAATAATATATTTGTTAAATATGAAATAATATTATAACAAATCGACAGAGAAATTGAATAAAAATTGAATTATGAAATTATTTCATATCACTTCGTCAATTGAGGTCCACAAATATTTTATTTTCAATATCAGAATCATATATATGTTCTTCAGTAAATGTTTGATATAGAATGTATTCAGTAACGTATGTATCCGTCCTATTCACCAGCAATACCATTTTTTATATTCCGTTTCATTCTCACTCTACGAATCACAGCATTGTAATAAAAATGGTTTATTTGCCAATAGCAAACACTGCGTTGAATATTCATTCGCACCCTCACGTGCAGCCTGCGCTCAGCAATACATTTATTATCGCCGTTAATAGATTGCCATGGGTTAAGTTAACACAGGGACAAAAGTCAGGTTCAGTGGAACCAATGTGTTTAGCGATGTCTCTATTCTGTACAAGCTAATCCACACGCCATTGAACATGGACTGATCCTAGCACAATGATATTACTAGGTTCAATCAGCATCGTCTACCCAGTGACGTATTGCACCTATACGGGATTAACATCTCTTGTTTGCTTTCGTTTGACTCTGTGATACTGAATTAATTCGCGTTTTGAGTAGGCCAGCCATATAGGTTTCGAATTGTGATGTTTGACAATCATAATTATCAAAGGTAAATGTTGAATGAATACTGGTAATTTTGTCATACAAATTTAAATAGTTGTAAAAAATATCATAAACAAATGTCGTAAGGTGGTACCCAGAACCACGCGGGAATGTATTTTGAATAAGTGTCTATTCGGATTTTTTTTTAAATTTCTTCGAAAAAAATTCAAGATATTTCGGAAATATTGTATCGTTAAATTCACTGCAATATTCCGTTTCATACATTTTCCGTTTCTATGTAGACCTACTTGTCCGACTTTTTCAAAAATTCTCAAAAAAGACACAAGTCAGAAAAATCACCGGCGTACACAGAGACGAAGTAAGTGATTACAATATTTCCGGAACGAGATACAAATACTAACAAGGCATAAAATTAATAATCGTGCATGAAGATTCAATTAGTTCAAGTGAATAAGTGTTCTGTTCAGTTACTCATCTCGCAACAAGAGCATATTTTTTCATCTAGCATATCAACATTTCTTTTGATTATAAGAGAGCAATGAGTATACCTCCACCTTTTACCGAAGAAAAGATATACATATGATCAAAGGAAGTGTACAATAAAAAGAAATACGCCCCTTTCGAGCTTGATCTCGTTAAGCGATTCTTGTTCTCTTGTTTGTGTATCCAGCGTTGATCGTACATTGAAATCCAATCAGACTGCGCGTGGCATGTCGCAAGTGTTAATTCGGTTAGTCATTTGTCAGCCAGTAACGTGTCCACGCACTTTCGCCAAGCCAAGGGGCATGCTTCGGTTACGCGCGTTACGCAGCGGGTGAACCCGATCACTGCTGCGATGTTTGCTTATGGTAATTAACCGATGCTGTTAGAACAGCTGCGCCATTAGACAAGAGTATATCAATCAAAATGAATAAAACACACATGAACGTGTTGTGGTTTGGTACGTCATCATTGCAGTCATGTCGTCGTAAACGGTCGGGATGCAATTACGAATGATTGATGTTGGTTTTAACGACCCCATCTATAGTGGAAGGTTAGTTGGGGGTACGAATCAATGGATGATAGTTGTATGAGGTTGAAACCATGCTTTCCATAGGACTGGAACCTATGCCCGACTGAATTTCAGTTCCTGCAGTAATGCTTTGAGCCTGCGACATACGGTCAGGATGCAATTTACGAATGATTGATCTTAGTTTAACGACCCCATCTATAACGGAAGGTCAGTTGGGGGTACGAATAAGCGGATGATAGATGGATGAGGTTGAACACATGCCTTCTGTGGAACTCGAACCCATGCCCGACTTGATTTCAGTTTCTAAAGTAATGTCTTAAGTAATGCCTGACGTATGACCAGGATGCAATTAAGAAAATTGGCAGTGGTCGTGCAGAATATCACAATACATTTGAAGAAATATGTGATTTAGAAAATTATGTCATTTATTTTATCTGTGTTGATTATTTAGAATCATTTCATTTATCTCCAACTCGAAGGGGAAAATTTATAATTCATATAAATTCATTATATATTAGATTTTTTGAATGGAACCAATAGTAAACATAGTCCTCACATACCGTACCATTTTCTTCATGAGAGTTTGAGTTATACAATTCGTATTAATATATATCATTGTATCGTCTATTTGTCAACCGCTCTATATAGAATTGTTATAATCTCCGTCCCATTTTTAATGCATGACTGCGATGATCTAGATAACTGGCACACAAGAATTTGTCGCGGGTTGCAACCACCGGTGGTCCATTGACGGTCGTGGGAGTCTAATCTTGAATCATAGTCCATTTTTTTTTACCGGAAGTAGTTTATCTAGCTTTTATCACCACAGAAGTCATTCAAAACTTATCATTCCAACTCACCTTTTTAACAATTTTTTCTTGATCTCGTTATAAGAAATTTATAAAGGAGACAAAAACTCAAAATTTGTATGTCACGGCTGTCTCATGGTTGATAATAAATTTGTAAGCAATGCAATTTTTATGACCACGTTCTCATCTTTTTCATCCGTTTTTTTCTACTTGAATCTATAGGGGTCTGGTCTTTTTCTTGAATCTCTGTTGGAGGGTTTTTGGTATTGTTGTTTTCACCCCGTACCGCAGCACGTCAATATCGCTACACAGTATCCTATCTGTGGAGCCTTTATTCGCCCCCATGCAACCCTCTGTGCAGTACCTATTTCCATTAGCCTTACGCGCATTGAAGAAGAGAGGATTAGACCTTGGAGAATAAAGGATGCAGGGGTTGAGGATGCTGTACAACAGGGGTGTAAATGACTGGGCCAATGTTTGCTCGTCTGTGGAACCCGAAGCGGGATGGAACGAGTAAAGAGAATTGTGTATGTGCGCGACACAGAAAATAGATTCAGGGGGATGAGGGTTGAATATCTAGAATAATGAAATCACATCAACTGTTTAAAATGGCTACCCCATGAAAAACGATATATTGGAGGGCGTGAACTGACGAAGCGCACAACCAAATTAAGTTTCAATTTGCAATGAATTGATAAAGCTGATCGGGTGCAATGTAGCATCGCCCGGGAACAAAAACCAGTGTATCAATATTCAATAATATGGAACAATGCGTGGGGAGAAATGGGACTGTCACTCAAAAAGGAATAATACGCAATAGAGATGGAAATAATTTATATTATTGATGATCTTCTTATACTTGGAATCTGTCGCATGTTATTGAAATATGTATGAAGATTTCTAACAAATAATTTCCCTTTATGATGATTATAACGAAATGGTTAAATATCGTCAATAAAATAATAATAACAAAAAACAAACAAATCCAGGATTTTTTCAACGTTTCGATATTTTTAGTGTTATGTGATTAATTATACGTAATATTATGTATAATGTATGTCAGTACATTGACTGCATGATAAATGGCAATTTATAATGGCAATCTATGATACCTTATATTTCTAAATCCGTCTTAGATTTTTTGTTACCGTGATTAATTCTGAAATTCGTAAGTACATTTCTTCACCTTTAGTCATTGCAATAACAATTGTTTGTTTTGTCCATTTTAGGTTTGGTTCAAGAACCGTCGCGCAAAGTGTCGACAACAACTTCAACAACAACAACAGCAACAACAACAAGCCCTCAGCGGTTCTGGTTCGCCAACAAAGCCTTCACGATCCTCTAACAACAATACCAACAAGATAAAATCATCTAAAAGTCCTCCACTTACATCTCTACCACAACCACAACCCCCAATCATCAAGAACAATATCTCGAATACCAATAGTGCGTCACCGCCACTCAATATGATTAACAGCATCAAGAAAGAGACGCCACCAACTGTCCCGAGTTACCACCAACAAGCACCGACGACGCCGCATCGTATTAACGTCTCCAATGGCCCGACGACGCCACTCGGCGGTGGTAGCAGTGCTCCCTCCTCCGTCATGACGACGCCTAGCCCTCCAATCACTCCCGGAAGCTCTGTCGGCTACCAAACCGATCCTCTTACGGCTCCGTACAACAGTTTCTGGGGGGCGACGCCGACGTCGAACGCAGCGTCGTGTTACTCACAGAACTACAGCCCTTATTATGGTCAAATGGGAATGGAATATTTCCCACCACCTCCACAGTCTGTAAGTCATCATCATCACCATCAAATGACAGGAGGTTCGGGAGGTGCGTCGAACTTATCGTCACATTATTCGTCTCATAACCAAATGTTGGCTGCCGGTTATCACCATCAAATGGCGGCGTATTCGGGTATGGGAATGGGCGGCCATCAAACTTTTAACGCCGTTAGACATCAGGATTGCAACCTTGACTATCAATCTGATAAATATATATTAGCAGATTAGGGATGTGAGATGTGTGCACTATTCGCAGTATCGTATAAGCATGGACAATTTTGACTGCTTTGTTGGTAATGCGCATTAATAATTTCAAGTGCCTTCAGTGGAGTCATTCATCGTTCGAGTATAACTTGTATTAACTGTTGGTTTTCCGATTGTTCGTGTAAAAAAGTGAGCTTGATTGTGTAGAATTTAACACACTTTCTATATGTTTGGCACAAACTTGTTGTGTTGATTGAACAATTATTCAATGTGTACTTTTAAATCACTTTTCTTTCTTCTCACCGATTGCTCGGCCATTACTGTCCTATAATGCTGCCTATTTATTAGCTAACGAATATGTTTTTTGTCTTCTGCCATCGACATTTTTCATATATTCTGAAGCATGTTCACGATTACATTTTTTATCGTGTGATAATATATTGTGTTCAACAATGTAGAAGAAATCCCATTTAAATAATGCATCTGAAAAAAACAATAATTTGAGAACCAAATATATTGTGAAACAGGTAAATTGAGCATGGTCTATTGCCTTTTAACTGCTGGAGAGATGAAATTAATTATTTGTGGTTAAAAATTGGGTTAGTTTTCGTATTTTCGTAAAATGGCCTATATTTAGAATTTTCCTATACATTATGTTAACAAAATGCTAACATGAAATGAATAATATTCAATAGGCCTACTACGAATCAACCATGTCTCGTTTTCTTCTATTTATTATAGATCTTTTGAATTATCCATTATAGATAAATCTCAGGTAAATTGTAAGAATATGTTGATATATTTTCCACATATTAAGCCAATCATATATAAACTTGAATTTACACACAATAATTTAAATATAGGCCAATTGCAATTTGATGAACTCTTGATGAACATTTTCTTGCGAAGACGATTGTAAGAAGAATCAATTAAATTATAACTTTTATCGTAAATCGGATAGACTCTTACTGTAGCCTAATTTTGTGATTTTATTTGTTAACGAATATCTATTGTACATATTATATAGATAAATATAAAGTGGTGATTTTACTAATCTTTATTACTTGATTTCTACCCAAGACTCCCATCCCTTAAATCTTGAGGAGTATTTTTCGTAATAGTAGCTCTCTATTTGCTGTTCGCAATCAACAAGACACACGTCTACTAATAGTTTCGTACAAATAGAAATGGCTTCATTGTTTTCTCTTGGTGGTTGGTTGGACACGTGCCTGGAGAGATTATCTCCACCCATGCATTGCTCCTGTACAGCATCCCTAATCATTCCTAATCTCTCTCACGACTGATGTCGAGAAGAACATCGTAATAGCATCACCAGTCACCGTCAACAGCCACTGGGGCTAGATTTTAATCTATGATGCACAATTTATTTCAAGTATATACTGTTTTCAATTTGTATATATTTTTTTTCTACGAACATGGTGAGTAGAGATTCTCTAAAATTGATAAAAACTGAAAATATTTAATCCTAATTTCTGAAAATATGATTGTCTCAATAGACAGCATAGTTATCCAATACAAGTGTTCAGGTTAATTTTGATTATATTAAGAAAATATCATGCTTTTTTCACTATAGCTTCGAGCAACCAAAAGTTGTGGAGAATTCATGCTGGAAGGAAGTTATATATACTGAGACGAGTGATCGAGTTGCTATCACACTGAACCGTCATTCAGGAGACCGGGGTTCGATTCCCGCCATGGTCACCATGCTGACAGAATTTTTCGTGGCTTCCCTCTGTCGTTCAGTTTAATACTGGGATTTGAGTTGAATAACTCAATTGAGTAGAATTTATTAGTAGCCTTCCGTCTGATTTAGCCAGTCCTAAAATCAAGTCGGGAGTAGTTTCTAGTATTAGCACAGTGGTATAAGGTAAAGAGTTTTGTAAAAATCTTCCGAACCCCAAGTAACTGAGATGTTGGTGGGATTGTTAAGCAGAGAATCGATCATTTCATAGGTTGGCAAGTATTTGTCTCCGGCCCAATGGCTCAGTCAGCTTAGACAATGCTATAGAAATCGAAGTCAATTACCGCATAAGGAATTTTGTAAACATAATTCATCTATCATCCACTCACTCGTACCCCAAAAAACCCAGCTGTTGTTGGGGTATTTACGCAAGTAATAACGCAATCCATTCAGAATTTGTCTGAATCAAACATGAATATAGCAGCTAGATTTCTCGGCCCCCCGGTGTCACATGATCGTACGATGAAGCCAATCGACTGATAGTTGAGCCTTGGTTTGCGCACAGCGTGACGCAGGGTCACGTGCCGCATTGCTCAACGTCGGCGTCGTGCGTCGCTCAAAAGCGAACAATCAGCCTTAGATAATTATCACGTAATATGAGAATTTGATTAAATAGCTTTGAGAAAATTGACAGGCCAACAATAAAAAGGGTGGTAAGTAATCTCATCTCTCCCTGTACCGGCAAATCATTTAGCTATTTATTTACGCTTCAGTTTGAGTTGTAGATTTTTTTAAACCTTCAATTATGGATTTTTGTGGGTCTATTTTTTAATTATACGCTTCAGATATCATTGAACTAATGGATGAAAGTTGGCTGTATTTAATACTAATAGGCAAACGCAGAATGTGCGTTGTGTGATGAGCGAGATATCTAGAAAGTAAAATCTAAAACTCTACATACCTTGATCATATAAAATGAACTTGATTCGATACCAAAGAATCTAGAGAGCCGTGAATTAACAAACGGCTGGTCCGAATTGAATACAAATTTGTAATCATGTGTATAATTTCCGTGTTTACATTTGTGGAAAACTTGAATTATATTGGAGAGATTTTATTTTTCAAATTTTTCTGCCCGGCCAAATCTTATGGGGATTTTAGAAACTTTGAGATGATGTTCCTCAAAAATAGTCCAACCGATTTGACCCCAAAACTATAGGGTTCTTAGTTGGATAAGTTTGCGTATAAAAAAAAAATCATGTCGATCGGTTAAACCCTGCTGTCATAATGGTGTGATATCTAGATAAAATTAGACTGATATAAAAAAAATGATTATGCGACTGGTTCACACATGCATTTTACAATTGAAATCTAGTTGTTGCCAAAAAAATAGAATGTCAATTCATAATGAGTATTATTGTTGTAAGAACTATAAGTAATAACCTTGGTATGAAAAACTTGAATAATAAGAGATGAACACTAAATTGGGCAACACATGTGATAGTGTGAGCGTTGTCATGATTTGCTCATTTCCAAGATTGGCGCTATTCAAGTTGACAGTTACTACAATGACGATATTCGATTTCTGGTGGAGGTGCCAGGTTATCTCCATTTTATTTCATTTCATACCAGGCTACCAGCTCATCTCTTATCATTATTTCCTGTAAATACCTATCTTCGGAAGTACACACAACTCTTTGTATATTTCGCGCCGTGTGCAATAAACATCATTAACTCATTTAATCCTCAAGATGTATAAAGGGTCAAAACCCTGCCTACAGCATCCAGCTATTCTTATATATAATCCATTACTGGTTCATTATCTGTTATTCATCATAGCCGAGTGTCTCTCGACTAATCTGTAAGAAGGGTTGTTGTAATACCCCGCATTGTTCTCCTCCCTCCAGCCCCCCACTCCACTCGCATGACTCTTTGATTGCGCCACGTGCATTGTGAACCATTACAGGTAGATGAAGGGCGGTGGATCTGTATCTAGCTTACGAGTTACGTATTATATCTAGGAACTTCGAGCATTCAAATGGTTTAAGCTACCAATTAATTTGAGTGGCTCGTTATAAAAGAAAGGTGGATTTGCTAGTAGATTATAGTTGCTTCTGTAGGATGTACCTATTTGATTAGGAACAATATAGTTAGAAGAATAGTAAGACTTTGTTTTTGTGTAAATCTCAGTATACGCGGCTGCCGTACTATATATATATATACGTGTTGGCCTATAGGCCTCATATCCTTGTGTTGTATATACACATAAGTGAAGGCTATCTACTAACAAAGAAATGTATAACTAGCTGTAGTCTGAAACATTGAACAATTTTGATTGATGTAGTTGTGTTTCTAGTCAAATATCTCATCCTGAATAATCATGGACTCAAAATATCAGAGATATTACATCATAATGGTGATATTTGTGTTTGTTATGTTGGTAGACAACCTCCGTGGTCTCATTGATACAAGTTTACTAAATTACTTATCATTGTTGACAAGAACTGCATTGCTATTGACGTTCTATTTCTACTACATGCATGTTCACCTCGAACCTTTCCTACGAAATTATGTCTAGGGCTGGTAACGCCTGCACTGTGCAGTAGACGAAGTGTTGTGAATTGAATAGCGTGTGCAAATAATGTCTTACGTTTAAGGATTATACTATATTATACTGTTCAAGCTTTATTACTGTGTTTTAGTGAAATATAAAGATAGAAATGGTCAAATGAAGTGCACTTTGGATTCTTGTACGAGAGGAGAGCAGAGGTAAGTCTGTTGTATTTGAAATAGTAATTTATAAATATAAACATTCATATTTTTGACAATACAACATATCTGGTTGAATAATGTTTCTGATATTTTCTGGTAATAATCTTCTCTTTCCTTCTTCAATTTTACTCGGATACTCCGTATTTGATAGGAATTTAAATTGTTATGTTTGATCTCCTTGAATGTGAAATACATCTCAATTGATTTGAATAAGTTTTTAAAAATTAACACAATCGTAAACATCTAATACTTATCAAATTGCACAACAATTATAAAATTATTCCGCAAGTAAAACTCGATTTATTATTTCACAATATTGATACGTTCCACTGTTGACCATAGAATGACTCATTCAATTTTATAATAATTATGTTATCTTACAAAGTAGACCTTGATTTTGCCTCGCCTCTAGCTAGGACAGCGACCATGGGTTGTCGATCTGAATTACACTGTCCACCGAACTCATCTCAAAAATTAACATTCAACATTATTAATTTAACATTTTTCTATAGTATTAAAAATGAATAAGTTAATACCACATGTAAATACCTTCTGGGAGGTTGCTGTCGCTCTCTCAATGTAAGACCTATTAGGGGGTGTGGGGGAAATCGGAACAGGAGCAAACTATCCGAAAGAACCTCATTTCTCCGCTTGATTAACCGCGGATCCAGTTTCATTAGGGGTTGAATTGGGGAGTGTATAGGCGGGTGGAACGGTGGTTTTACTGACTGTAGCAACGTAATTAATTAAGATACTTGAAAACATTATTCATCAGGGGTATATGCGAGGTCCCCAAAGCATTTGGCTCCGTGGATTAGTATATACTATATTAAAGGACCTATAATACGACAGAAGCCAAATCTGTGAGGCACACGACATGTAATTTGCGTAGTACGCCTAAATAACCTCATCCTCCCACCCCCTTTCGTCTACCATTCAACTTTTCATCATCCCCTTCCGACATGTATCCGTATGGGGATGATATGCTTAATATGTTTGATGTCCTTATCGCAGAATTACAGCGTTTTGTTGATGAGAATGCTGTTATATCTATAATATAGTGTTTATTGAAAACTTCAGACCATTTCATAGGAGCCAAATAATTACACATGGCAATTAAATATTTTTAAAGACCTTCCGAATATATATATATATATTTGTGTACGTGTTCAAATGATGAATGGGAACTTCAATACATTTATTATACTATGAAGCGATAACGTATAGAGTAGACTTATGCATGGATCATCGTATAGAAGTTGGACCACACGGTAAGCTGGAAAAATATCACCGGATAAAATATCCCAGGAAAAAATCATTTGGAAACAATAAATCCCTTGAAAAAAAATCACCCGGGAAAATTATCACTTGAGATCTCGGCCGAATAGGTTTGATTGTAATTTGATTCAGTGGGTACTGGAATTTAGTTTTTAGTACAGATCTTACATGTAGAATGAAAGATCTTTCATTTCTTCATCCCAATATATTAATAGAATAAAGTGCTAATCATCATTTATAATTAATTCTAGATCTAGGTTATGAGTCAGTTTCCTGTAGCGTCCTCACTTTTGTTCGTTCACACATTATTCACATGCAATATTTTACGGTGATATTTTTCCTGGTAACATTTTTACGGGCATATTCTCTCCACCAAAAAATTAGTGATGATTTTTATGCGACTCTCGACCAGATTTAATTTCATTCAATTTTGAGAGGCAATTTGTAAACAAAATCATTACAGAAATGTGTGATTTAAATGTTACAAATATAAACTTTGCTGAATACCACAAGTCACTTAAAGCAGTTAAAGTTTCAAGAACCAAGAACCTAATGAATGAATGAACCAAGAAATAAATGGAGATTCTCTCACTTGGTTGTAAAATAGATAATCATATATGTCTGTACAACTATCGGAGAGACAGGAAATCAAATATTGTTTCCCAATGAATCAAAATCAAAACACAATAATGTGAGCACGCTAACAAAAGGTATCACCCACCAAAGAAAACCTGAATTATGGATGTTTTCGGTTTCAACAAAAAGTTTTCTCTGCTTTGTTAAAATTTGATAACAAATACACACTTGAGTATTGCAACATAAATAACCAAACTTCCCTTTAAATCTCACGCGGTCAAATCTCTAAATACACCAGTCCTATGCATCATCATTTCTTAGCCAGGATATGACGTCATAGGATGCATAATGGCTTCCGGATGCACTATTATGATGTTTTGTTAGAAAGGGTACACATATTTGTAACTGTATAGCTACTGCACTTGCCAGGCTGAATCAAATGCTTGTTAAAATGTCACTGGACGAAGGCGTTACTTTATATACTTGTATTCACGGAAGAAAAATGTTGTATACCAACATAAAAAACTGAAATATCCCTGTTCTATTTTCATACAGTTATGGAATTTTGAGGAGCAATGATTTTCCAATTCTAGATTCACGATTATGCACTCAAGTATATCTTCTGTAAACATGAAAAAATATGCTATACACTGTGTTTTGGGCAATTACCGTAGTTTTTAGTTTTATTCAGTTGGTAGACTACCTTCATCTTTAGTGGATGCAAGTTTATACACTGTAGAAGTTTCACTACTCGTTCTGTGTACAGAATTGTAAGAAGTCTTTCAACAATTGTTAACCTGTATAGAACACATTGACCGTGACTTATTGATGATGAATAACATGAAAAATATTCTATTAGCTGTTTATACGCTAAAGCACAATATACTCGGCTGGGACTTGCAGTTTCATTAATAATACCTGTAAAGAAAACTGGAAAAAGGAAACGAGAAGTAGAGTGAGATAGAGCGATAATGGGGGAGAGGGAGAGTTATTTGTAGTATACCTTCAATTATTATACGTATATTATTGGATGTATTTTATAAGAATTGTTCCTTTTCATATCAATTCAGGTGGTTTATGTTGAAGACAGGTCAACTACATTTATAAAATATTTATGAATTATTGCTTCCGGATTTCTCTTTTTTCTTTCACGAGTTAAAAAAACGCTAACAAATTGCCACATTGTTATGATAATCTTGGCAATTTAATGCGTTTATATACAAGGAGTAGTTTGGTAATAGTAGGTTATGAGAATACGGATGGAAGGTATGACACCCCCTCCTCGCTTGGAGCAGGTATCTATAGTAATGGTCAAACCTTATTGAATGCAATGTTATCAATGAAAGAGCTTTAGCATAGACCTGCTACAACACCTTGGCACTTCCTCTAGTTTTTCCACTTGTTTTTTGTGTACTTGTGTTTTATTCATTTTCTCTTATTGTGCATATTGTTGGACGTTTTGAAAACTAATGATAACGATACTTTTTGAAAGAATGAGGACTTATTCAATTGAAATATCAACATTGGGGGAAAAAACTTGAACAACTGTTGAGAAACCTTGACGAAAATTTCAGAAGTCCCATAAGAATAATCCAGAGGGGAAAACTCGGAATAAAATTCTTTCAAAAAAAGTAAAATTCTACTGAATTTAAACGCAAGAATAATGAGCATTATTACAAACCTAAAAATAAATGGGACCAATCGTTTAGATGGCAAGAAAACATATTTCGTCTTGATCAAATATTATATAAATATTCTATGACATAACCAACATGTAATCCTCTAGTCCGAATAGTGTAATATGTAATTAATATTTACATTTTTCTCAATTACTTATTCTGTATGCCTATATTGGAATATATTATAAACTCTCCTTCTTGGCTCATCTGACTTCCGTTTGAGGTTGATATGGCGCACATAATCTGAAGATATTTCAATTTGTTCACTTATTGGTGGAGGTGCCGGGTAAATGTATTTCATAATATTTCAGCCTATAGGTACTAGTTACATGATACAACTCTTTCGAATAACTGATATGTCATTGAATAATTATAGGGTACATATGTAATTATGTATTCTTTGATCATTGCCTAAAAAATATCCACACAAAATATCAGAAAAATAGATTCTGTTAATATGAGAATTAACTATTCAGTCTATATGATCAGATAAACAAACAAGCTCTGAAGAAAATATGACATAATTTTTAACTTTATTGTGATGGGTCATTTATGTATTGAAATCACCATGAAACAATGAAGAAGTAAAATTAATCGAATGATTTTTTAAATAACCATTAATAATTTACTATTATATAACCATCCAAATCAATGATGAAATCCATGAACCATCCAAACCAATCAGGATAAATGTATATTTCGGTTCAATTTTTGGGTTCCATCATTCTATCAATTTTAGAAATCAATTCAACTTCCATATATGTCTACTGCGACCCGGCTTCTCTCCCAACGTCACTAGTTCCGGTTTCCTGGTTTTAAAAGTAATAATAAGACTGAATTGTTTCAATTCGTTTTTCTCTGTGGTCTTTCATTTTCATTGTTCATTGTTTTACTTTGGTTTTCGAATACAGGAAAAGTTAAAACATGATAATTACAGTAATAGCTAACGATTTCAAGGTTTCATTGAATTACACCATGCAACTGAATTGGCAATTTGAAAACTCTTTGTACATTTAAAATCTTTTATTAAATTATAGATAGTAATTTCTTTGTGTGATAAATGATATGATTTGATTTCCATCATTCCCCCACACTTTACGCACAACAACTAAAAATCAATGCTTTTTTTACTGGTATTTGCATGCCTCTCCCACAAATTCGTATAGGGAACGATAATATGCATCACAATAACCGGGTTTGAAGTTGATCAAACAGGGATCAAACAGGATGTGATTAGAGGGAGTGCTGCCGGGTAGATTCACGTTTGCCTCGTTTGGTCGGAAAGGATTTCAAACTCGCGGTTGTTAAAATTAGCGATGCCGCAAAATGAAATACTACATTCAAAGAAAATATCTCTTTGCTCTTTCAACCGCGCTACTATATTAAATAAACTGCTTCGTTTAACTTTAAAATCTGGACGAATTTGTTTTATTGGCGGATAAATCAATTGATGAAAGAGTACAGTTATATGACTTAATGAGTGACTAGCAGAATGTAATACATAATATAATATATAGCTTACAAACAAAACAGAGGAATGGTTGAAAAAAGTGGAACCCTTACATACTTTTTATAAAAGTAGAATGGCTCATCTTCAACCCAACATTGGGGCTATATATTTTCTATTAAGTGTGAAGATAATAATATTTTTGTAGCTCTGCAAAATTGATTGATATTAGGTCCACTTATTATCGACATCAATGGGCTGATCTCCCGAATACTTTCATATAATATGAAATGTGTATGATTGTTGAGTGATAGTATTTGTGTGAGTGTAATCAAAGTGGATGCAAAATGCATTGTGAATGCAAATGCATTGTAGTTGCAAAATTTCAATGTCATTGATTGCTCAATTTAGTCACAACATTAGTTCAACTTGAGACTTTACGTATGCATACTGGCATATATAAGCCTTATAATCATATATATTGACTACATAATTGTGTTTTAGACAACATATTTATAATTCCACATTCTGTGTGGCCAACTGTCACCTGAGTGTGTGACACCTTGAATTAGCCATATTTATATTCGAGTCTATACAAAAATGTGTTTACAAATTAATATGCAATTTTAATTATTCAAATAAGCTCATACTGATGGTAAAAAGTTTATACTCTTATGGAATTCCTTTGGTGATGCATTATGGTGCCGATTTATGTTAATAATACAACATATTATCATATATAGCTTAATGAAAAATACAGTGAGCTCACAGAAAGAGGAGAAGAGGTGGCTACTAAAATTCCGTTTTAAAAGAAATAATTTTAAAAAAGTCAATATGTTCAGTCATAACTTGATTATTCATAAGCAATTCATGCTTACTTGTATCTACGAAAGAAGCAGCTCGTTCATCACCAAATAACTAACACAATTACAACTTGTATAGGTGTGGTATTTTCAGGATTTTTGGGCACGAGGTTTACTATAAGAAACGCAACTAATTCTACCAAAAACAATAATTCCCTAAATTTGCGGCGAGTCTATCCTATGTTATACGTTTTTAAAATATGTTGATAGTAGACGACCTTCTTATGTCGTGAAAACAAGTATATTTCGAAGTATATGTGTTGACCCAAGAGCTGCGAGTAGGCGATGTCGGCGAAGGAGGGGGGGGGGAGGGGTCGGTCCTCATACATGTTTTACTCCGCCACTGCAACATTGAGCGCAGCTTACGAGCTAAGTCTTCTCAAAACTCTGATGGAATGGAACGCTGAAGGGGCAGTGAAGTGTAAGTTGTACCACACTATACCACACAAGAAGCCTTGTAGCATAGATAGAGGCATGTCCACTCAGGATCTTATTTGTGATCAACTTTATATCTATACAAGCTTGACAAAAATGAAATTGAAAAACAGTGAATTCTGCCTCGGGGGATTAAACTCCGTGCTCTGATAACGCACAACGGATTTGTGGTACAAAAAATAATAGAAAGTTATTCCATCATACATGAGTCCAGAAGATCATTTGTTTCCTGTCTATATGTATTTTTAGTAATTATCGTACAAGATGACCACACCTGACTTATTGTCTGATATAAATACGCAAACATAGAACTACTAATATATAATAATAATAATAATAATAATAATAATAATAGTAATAATTATAATAATAATGATAATAATAAAAGGTTTTACCACAAAGTATCAGGCTTTCACGAGCGTATAAGTATGTAAATATGTAAGAAAATATTGGGAAAAGCAACAAATATTTCTCTAGATGGCAGTAAATCATGAGTATATAGTTGATCATAATCTCGGTAACCGTGGAAAAAAGAAAAGCCATAAGAAAATCAGAAAATCAACAATGGCTATCTTCTTTCAGTGATATCTGATTTGTGATTATTGATCCTACAAAACAGCTAGGTTATTTGGGGTTACGAATCAGTGATGATTCAACAAAAAAATAATTCCTTATGCAGTTCTCGAATTTGACTGCATGTAGTTTTGGTGCCTCAGCTGAATGAGTCAGGAATTCATCATCACATGAACTGAAAATTTCTAATTGGATACTAGAATGAGTAATTTTGAGAACAGTGGCTCAAATCACTGTACAAATTTACCCAACATAATTCTCGGCCAAAATATTCCTTGTAAATAATTTTTGAGTTGAGGACTCTCAACTCGGACTCAGTGAGCCTAACCTTTCCTAACATCACATAAAGAAAAACATATTGTCATGTCTATTTTATTTGAACATTCCATGGGATACCTTACACGGGCATATTTTTCACATGGGCATTTTTCCGGGAAGATTTTTTCTGTAATATTTTTCTGCCTACTCTGCGGTTTTCAATAGGAATCATCCTGGTCGACCAATATACTTAGAGGATAATGAATATGATAAATTTAAATAAAAATGAAATGATTCACTTGCCAGGTGTAGTAATTATGTAAAAATAAAATCATCAAGAGAATTACTCGAAATAATTATTCCCTCGGTTATTTCATGGTGGTCGAACATTAACAATAGTCCCATTCTCATCCCAACCCTCCCTCCCTCCCGCCCCCTCCCACTACGTAATAGGTCGATAATCTGTACTATATATAATAAATAGGCACAGATTTGCTATACCGGGAGGGTAAAGTTTTAAATAAACTGTGAAATAATTCCCTTGTGTTTTATTTTCTGCGTGTTGTACATCTCGCTGATCGCAAATGTGTTGTATTTATCCCGACTACCGGTAAGGTCTTGTATTCCCAGCTGGGATAGAAGTCCCTGGAGCATTATTCCTTCATGAAGGGTTCCGTGGTCCACCATCATGTATTGTATAGCATGACCAAACAAAGGTTGTTTGCTCTCCTGTCACGGGAATATTTATGAACATAATTAAAGGTGCGTGAATATGGCATTATTTGAGAGAGCACTAGTTGTATGACCTTTTTATATTCTTAAATTAGTGCACCCAAATGACACTTATAACATAATTAGTCCTTTTTTCATACTTTCCGAATTATTAAGAATTTGATGCGGGAGTAAAAACTACACGTACCTCATAATTATACACGTATACCCCTTATCCTATATGCCCTAATAATGTTCTTATTTTCTAGATGATGAAATTTTTTCAATGATATTATTTAATACTCTGTAGAAAAACGGAATGATTCAATAGATTCAATGCATTATGAGAAAATTATGATTGATTATCATGCAAAAGAATTGAGCCAACTTGAAATATATAGTGAAAATAGAAATAATATCATCAGATGAAAAATATAAAAATATAAAATTATTATTTTTTCGAGATCCCCCCCTGGAGATCCCAGTAAATTAATTAAAATCATTATTAAATATATAGATTATTTGAAATTGGGCTGACCTCAAATGTAATGAAGTTATGAAGTCTACACATTCTGTCACTCTGATATGGCATATATAGCACATGGAAATAATGCTAAAGCGGCAGATGGTGTGTGGAAATTCGATCTATTAATGAAGAACATAAAGAGAATAGCAGATTAGCATCACTGCCGTCTGTTTCCCAAAATATATCATATAATATATTTTGTCATGAGCTACATTCACAGTGATATCAGTGTAGCATATATGTAGGCCTATGTATCAAAGAAGTAATATGTCAATTGCAATCCCCTTTTTAATATCTCACTTTTATTAATGAACGTATGTATATAAAATCTCGAGTGAATAATTAGTGAAAGGGAATGTTATCTTATTTTTTGCGAGGGGTTACCAACTCCTGAAATCCGGTATACACTTGCCTTGAAATCCCTGAAATCTTTAGAAATCCCCTTAAAATCATTGAAATTGCTGAAATCCCCAGAATCACTTGAAATCCCTGTAATCTCTTGAAATTACCTGAAATCTGAAATCAGGTGTACATCAAATTTGCGAGTTGTAAACCTCTCTATTTTTTTTTCTTAGCATTTCTACAGGCTAAACATGTGAACAGCTGATCAAGAAAATTTTTATGCAATGCACATCATTCAACTTGGATATGTATAGTTCAGGCCACTAGGGGTATACAGTTGACCACTTTTGACAATGCGTGATAAAATTTTCACCATGGAAATTTTGCTTTAATTTAAAATAATAATAAAATGGGGTGGTAAGATCGCCCTTGTGGTGCCCCGTCCAAACGATCCTACTCTCATCCTTAGCCTTAATTGGGGAACAATGATTTTGTATCAAGTTTCGATATTATTAAAAAAAAAAAAAAAACATGGATGGAATAATCCAGGAAGAAATATTGACATCTGAAATTGCAATTATATTATGAAACTAAAGTGATGAGGAGATGGAAAATGAAATTTGAAAATTAATTAAAGTGGTAATGTTCATGTCATGTAGCCAGATGTTTAGCTTCATTTTAAATAATTTGAAATTAGATATTGACGAGATTGTGCTATATTTACACATTTGGTTTGAGGCAACAAAGCGAGAAGTATTACAGCATTATTTCTTAAGCTTTCTATTCTTCGAAAATTACGTTAAATCAACTTTTTGAAAGGATCACCCCAAAATTTCTAACAATATGTGAATCTTCAATAACAGATACATAAAAATCAAGTTTCAAGTGTTCAACATTAGTTGATAACTTATTTTATATTTCAACAAAACATGATCAAACCCACGTTGCATTTCTGATGTCTGAAAAGCGAAAACTCCAAATCCAAATCCAAATTTCTTGTTTCAGATATCAATTAAAAGCATCTCTACTTCCTGTCCTTTAAAGTCTACTCGAAACTATTGTACACACTTTGAATCATCAAGCTTGTAAAAAAAGCTGTTAGTTAATAAGTTAGACAAGTGACTTCTTTCCGATCCAAGGGTGGTCTACACACACCTGAGTTTAAGGGGTATAGAGAATGATCGACGTCAAACCGTCAATAAATGACATGTATTCATTAGCCCTGGCACAGACCTCCGTGGATGATGAGGTGAGGGGCTTGGACAGTGGATTTCAGTTTCACTTTACCACAAAGTGTACAATGTCCAAGAATCTCATATGTGTAGGCAAGCCGCGAATAATGCATTGTTGTAGTACATCCCTTGTTTCCCTCTAGGGGGATAACAACCCCAGCCTCACCCACCCCCAACCCCTGGAGATTTCAACCCTCCAGAGTATTTACTAGCAAATTAGTAGAGTATAAGGAGCAATGGACAGTATAATATTGACTCGTTTAGGATTACTTATATATTGTTGCTTTACTCGTATTAGCAATGTATTCATGAAGTTAATTACTCTGTTAAAGTCAGTCCTGCTAATTATAGTATTTAATTATCAGTTATATCATTATATAAGGTAAACAAACTAATATATATGCTTTATAATAATATCATATGCGGTACCTATTGATATAAATAACATTATACAAGTATTATGTATTATGTTGTCTGTACTGCGAACATTTGTAACAACTCAGCAAGTGATTCGGTGATATGAGACTCAAACTTTTTCAAGTTTTTATTTTTGTTTCACCAACATCTGTGTTATACAAATGAGAATATGATAGATGAAAGATGAAACCCAATGCCATATGCGGGATTCTAACCCACGCCCGACTTAAATCGACAGTTTCTAACGCAGAGCTTTAGCTGACTGAGTCATACTGCTCAGTCAGCTAACTGATATAATGAAAAATGTGTGACTTATGTCACAATATAAAATTGATTATTCACCAGTCAGATTCAACGCCATTGCCATGAGGTAAGGTTTCTAGCACGTCATCGTGAAAATAATCAAGTATAAATGTTCGAAAATATGTCAATTTTATTTTAATAAATTTTTTGACAAATGATGTGACTACGTGCCATAACCCGTGGGTCGTTAACCTATTGACCTACCCTTGTTGAGTGTCTGTGAAGGGTCTGTAGGGGGTACCTCTAGAGACCTGTCAGGTAGCTATTTAGCTGATTGCTTAATCTCACACCCCCGCTGGTGTTGGATTCTACCCTCTCTCTTTCTTACAACCCCTAACATTAACAAACATCCCCATAATAATCATTGGTTAATTTGATAGAGTTGACCCTAGAGCGAGGTATACATAAGTCAGATTCCTTTGATGCTGTATACTGAGTAATACGTAATCAAGTTCTCTTAAATTAATAGAGGTATTCCACATGCAACAGCATTGTAATAAATTGTGGGTTGATCCATGCTATATAATCAAATTAATCATAGTTTCGTGTCTATAGGGAGGTAGCATGTTTGTCAAGTTTCAAATGCATATAGGCAAACAAACAATGTGGTTCTAATGTTGTGATTGGAGACCAGAATTTGGGAGACACCGTTGACGACTTATTACAACAATGTATGACATCACTTGAAATAAAACTTGAGTAGTAATCTAACTGCATTAGGAAGAAAGAAAGAAAGAGAGAGAGAGAGAGAGAGAGAGAGAGAAGAGAGAAAGAAGGGGGTGTTATATATATATATATATATATGGGCCTACACCACAACAGTATAAGCAATCAATATCAGCGTCGCACCCCATGAGTTCATTAGGTGGTGTGGGATTTATCTTGGAATTGATCTCACAGCTTGGAAGATGCAAGAGGGACTCTTTGGCTCGTATATATTCACCTGAGGTCCGCCCATCATTCAAACATACATCATTAAATGACACTGACAACGGTTGTCATATGAATGCTACCAGTTTGAGACGGTTGCTGTAGCAAATCTCATTCCATACACCATTTTACAAACACGAAACTCTAGCTGAACTACAAAAAGTAGAATTGGTAGTGTATATGCCTACTGCTGCATAAGATCCCACATACACTTATATATAAACATTCACTCAGATTTTGTATAGTGGTATATTTGATTAAATTTGAATTATACTATAGCTGGAAATAATAAAAATAACACCAGTAAAAGTTACAGGCTCGCATCATTCTGTTGATATTTACTTTTTTTGCCTTAAATATTCCTAAATAGTTCCTTTCGCTCATTGTTGTAATAGAAGGACAACAATGTTCACTATTTTTCACCATAGTAACTAGAAATTTTTGAGGAAAATACAAATTTTCTTCATACATGTTTGTGATTGGAGAACATATATTGAGTTACAATGTTGTCTTCTTATTTCAACAATGTGTAACATTACTTAAGAATGAAGCTTATAGTACTTTTGTAGAATGCCATTTTTCTACGTTTTCATCATTGCCAAACCACACACAGCTTGCAGTAACTTTGAGAATAATTATTTGGGATTGATGACTCTTTGAATTTGTATCCCATTTATGAGCAGGGTTGTAGTCGGTGTCGTTAAACAACAAAAAAATGTGTTGTTACGATTGAATAGTTATTGTCACGCCCTCTTGAGACTTCTGAATCCATGATCCAAACATCCATCTTCAAGCATTTATAACCTGTCAGATATTACAAAATAATATGACAAATGATTTTAGTGCCAGTGACTCTTGTCTTGTGGCATGTTTTCTATTCACGATAAACTACTGCATTCATAGCTTCACGTCTTACAATGAAAGTTTGTCGTGTCACTGTTGCCTGTGAAGCTACCAATTGAATACTTCATAACACGCTTCAATGATACTGAATTGGGCAATGGCAATCACGAGTATCGTGGATATGGACAAAATACAATTGAGAAGCGCGAATTGAGGATATGATAAACGTTTTATCCTCTCATTTTTTCACAATCTGAATGTACGCTTTCTAATATGATACGTCTTCTAATATGTTTTATTGCTAGCTTATACATTGTATACAGTTGGAAATTTTGTCAAAATTCCTTGAAGGACAATAAGGATTATTGATCAATTCTAATAAGAGCCGGTTGTACCAAGTGATGATTAGTGAGTTAAGCAATTACTAGCAAATTAACTTGTTATCACCCTTGTTTACCTATGTTTTTTTCGTACCTTAAGTGATGATTAACTGATTAATATTTTATCATCAGTTGATACAATCGGCTCTTAGTAACACAACTCATATATTCAAATACAACTTTGGCCTACAACTGTAAGGTATGATATGGGCATAGCTCTAAAAAAAGGCAAAGATGATTGCCTAAACCATTTATCCCGTGTATAGCGCTCACATAATATATGTAAAGGAGAAATTTTTCAACTGTAACTATTTCATTTGGGCGTTATGGAAATAGATGCAAGTGCAAATACGCATATTTCATATTCCAATCTAAAAATAGTTATTCATTCACATTCATCATTATATTTCGAAAATGTATTCTGCTCGTCCGTATATAGCTCATTCAGTTTAGGAAGTTCTTTATAAATATCAAGTCGCGCAAGTCGAGTATGGGTTAGAGTACCCAATAAGGCATGTTCTTTTACATTAATTAATTATATCATCATTAATATATCATCCGCTCATTCGTAAATAACCCCCAAATAACCTAGCTGTTGGGGAGATCGTTGAGCAAATAATAATAGTAATCATCGAGACTGATATATTTTTTTTTACTTTTCTTACCTTGAGAGACTCGCCCAAAAATGACCCCACATAGCGCCAAAATACGTAACATAATCTGTTACCAATCAGTCTGATCGTGGACGTGTAGGCTGTGAATCTAGTTGGGGAGTGACATTTGAGTTTTTATTTCGACAATAGAAGACAATTATTGTCGAAGGAGTGCAGGTGCTATGTGTGGGCCTGCTGTGGAGGGGGAGGGGGGACTGGAAGGGTGTTCTGGGGGTCATGCCCCCGTGTAGTCATGTCATTTCCACTTGGCAAGAGTGTTGCTGGTTTCAAGGAATGTTGCTGAGTAATTGTTAATACCATCAACAATACTATACACTCCATTGAGATATCGAAACGACTTGTCAAATATTTTTATCGAGATGTGATTCTGAGATAAGGTAAATGTTTGCGATGCCCAACTTATATACACGAGGGAAAAATAATCAATCACATATTTTTTACAGGAAGATTCTTTAGTAGTTCGATATTGTTTTGTATAATTTTGTTGTTTGTTCGACGACTGCCATCGAGTTTCAAAAACTATACCCTAGTAAATTTAAATTGAATTTGTTCTATTACTAATCGTCGTTACTCATTACATTTCAGTTCAAGCTAATTGTTTTACTATAAGTGTAATTGAAACAAAATATATGCTTTGGACGCAGTCTTACTCTGCTTATGATACACATGAAAATATTTCATTCTGAGAAAAAATGAATCAGCAGACAGCAATACAATTTCATAAAATTAATGACACTGTTGCTTCATCATTTGAGAACTGAGTATTTTTATTTTCAATTTTAGTTCCAAGACTATTGACTTAATTGTTTTTCAAGTTGAAGGTTTGCACATGTAATCAATCATAATCATATTATATAACTTATAGGCCTATATATGAAATATAAGTATAAAATCATTCAAAATGCTATCTCTTGATAGCTTTTATACAAAGCTTACCAAAAATCACCGTTTATGTTATTTTTATCGAAGACATTCTTTTTTATTTCCATGAAATATTCAATTTTTCCTTTCGCGTGTTTTTCTAATAAGTTTTTCTCGATGGTATTGCTATGATGCGGTAAGCTAAGCACTAAGCAGTAAGCAGTCGAGTTTTTGCTCATTTAAACACCAGTAAGCCTTCCAAGCCGGCTCATCCGCCAATAGACTAACAATAACCAGAGCACAAAGACTGATCGATGAATCGTTCAAGTGAGAAGAAAAGAAGAGTTTTTTTTTTGATATTTTTATTTCACAAAATCCAACCAGCCACACGCGATGAGTGAGGATTTACACAGATTTCATGTTAAAAAAGAGATTCACTGTTACACTGAGTCGTATTTCAATCTCTTTCTCTAACATCTCGAGGTGAATATCTTCCATCTTTCACTAGAATGCCTCGAACAAAAGTCTATAAATCATACAGATAAATCGTATTATCAATATTGGAATGAATGAATGAGATATAACGTGGTGAATGTATATAATAAAGACTGAATGTTGACAGATTGGAGACTGAATGTAGACACTATGGGAATACATATAAATGTTTCAGAAATGATTGTAAATAGGCTAGAATTAGATATATGTTCTAAAAATATATTTTTAAAAGAATACGAATAAATGATTGCCTTTATTACAGACCTACATATTTTTTCTAACTGATCCTTTGAATAGGATCTATCTCAAGTAGAATATCATGCATTTAGTATACATCTCTTTCTCATAAGTATAGAAAATATAATCACTGCCTGTTGATTTTTCCAGCGAAACTTGGGTATACGGTACATTCTAACCCATGCGGGTGCTCTTGTTGTTGTTGTTGCGCACTACGAAACCCCAATTAATCTATATCAACCAAATGTAAGCATCCCTACCAACATAACCTAACCATCCAAATCTATACTCAAATAATTTAATCTAAAACAAACCTAATCTATAACTAACAGCTCTATTCCACATTCACGTGTGAGTGTACTAAACACACTTCGATCGCCAGCTGGTATTAAAACAAAAGTTAATTCAATATTTACTGATCGACCAATTAAAAGATTTATTTTACATTGAATATAAATTTTTATATGTGGATAAAAAAAAAACGGTTAAATTAAATCTGTAGACCTACATGCTAAGATGAAAGTTTAAACTATCGGTAAATACGTAAATATATTTTATATGATTAAGATATTTACAATTGTATTTTCATTGTTATATCAACTTGGATAATATACATCAGGTTTTGAATCAATATCTACTAAATGAACGATAGCATCTCTCCACTCCTTATTGATCCTTACGCATTCTTCACAGCATCCGGGCTATGGAGCAACCAACCACGCCCTCAAAATCGTAAACATGCGCTTTCACTTACGCACTACTACATCCTCTCTGTATCATCGCGTAAGTGCTACACTACACATGAGCTTGGCATGCATGTTTCAAACTGTAGTAATAAGCTTTAAGGCTACAGATTACAAATGCACATATTGATGAATGAAATTACTATTTTGATAGAAGTGATTAGTATTGTCATTACATAGTTGATGTTGTCGATTTGTATATATAAAACTAAAAGCATTTGACTTCTAAATATGAAACATTTAATGAAAATTTATATATCGTGATATCACAGCCTTTTCGACCAAATTATTCTCTAATTTTATTGCTACAAAGATATATTTTGATTTTTTGCAGTGAATATATGTTGAGATTTTTGAAAAATGAGTTGTGAATTGACTTGGTTCGTTTCTGAGGAAGAATATAGTTTTATTAATTCCTTTATCTATTTGAACTAAACACACAGACTTTACGATTTTCACGATTCGATGTAAAACATGGCGAATTTATTTGAAATCTATAGACTTGATATGTTTGTTTTACAATTTTGTATACTGAATAAATCTAGCTACTAAGAAAATTGCATCGAATTCATTTTTTGAGGTCAGAGAACCACATAATTCAAGAGTCATTAAAAACGCCTATAAAAACAATCAGGCTCATTAGGGCCATAAGTATATGTGACAAATTCTTTTCAGTTGTATAAAGTCTTAAAATGTAAAATTTCAACGCATGCAATTCTTAGGAAATTTTCAATATTATTATCTGAAAAATTAGACAACCCGATTTGGCTAAGAAATTATTATACCAATCTATTAGTGGTATAACATCAATGTGCAGAAAATGTTTCTAGTCGATTGGTTACATTCTACTGAGCAGTATGCGATTCGAAAACTGAAAATAGAATCCCAGCTTTTCCAGTATATGAAACATCATTCCCGCTTATGTTCATCTAGTAAAAATAAGATATATTAATGAAATAATAACTGTAGAGTGACATTCAAATATAATATGAAGTATAAGAAAATACATGGAATGAAACTAGAGTCATAGTTCGCGTGTACAGAGTGCAATTAGATGGTACACAACATTCGTCTTCATTCTTTGAAAATGAAATTATTTATTTTGTTCATTCGTAGAATATCTCGATTCTCTCTGCATCTTGAATAACTATGTGGTGATATTTTTGAAAATACACATTGTTTTATCTGTACAATTGTTTCTGTGTTATATCACTCTTATGGGGAGGATTGCATTAAAAACATCGCCTAAAGTGTTTGTTAGACGGCTAACGCGCATGTGTTGCTGGTTGCCTTATCGGCGTCGCAACAATCACCTGTACAGGTTAGTGCGCAGGTCCGAAAAAAGCTGGGGTTCTGACGAAAGGGCGGTACCATTTATAATCTCGTTATGATGTCGCTTTTATGTCTCACAGTCACACAGAATATTATTACTCTTGGATTTACTATTGAAGGAAACGAGAAACTTATTAGTCAACATGAACCAGATAATATATATATATATATATATGTGTGTATTACTTTTTCATTTTACGTGAATTTTTTGTTACATCAGAGACACTAAGATAGGATAGACTCTATGACAGAGAGTATGCCAGAAATTTAAGTACGTTTCATAATATTATAACAAAATTTGAATTAAATTGCTAATATTTGAAATCATTTCACAATAGGGTCCACGCTAATATCAAGACCATATGTTTCATCTCATCGGCCTTTCTATTCGAGTAAGCTCGACTTTGGGCTATTTATCTTATGTATTTAATACTCAGGTCTAAGCCTGTGATTTTATTCGTAGCTTAACATAACCTTATTACAACAAACTTAGTGCAGCTTAACCACTTATTCCATCATTAGTAACAATTTATTAACTCTACTGAAAGTAAGGCAGTTGTTATAGTAAATAATGACACGGAATGCACCTGGCACCTCCACCGAAACAAGAAATATGCTGATCATCGTTCCAAGGAAAAAGACGATGAGTGAATAAATTGAAAATAGGTAATAAATTATGGGCCTACATGAACTTATTTGTATCATAGTTATATAAACCTAAATAAAGTACACAATTTTTATATTTTTGAAAAAATAATTTTGTTGTTAATTTAAAAAATCGATCTTATATTTTAATTTTAATATATAGGCCTGACATATAGGTCCTACACTTTCATAAGTGAACAATATTTATTGTATAATATATCTACTTGTATTTGCTTGTGCGATGCTAATACCATGTAATAAATAAACATTCTGTCCTATTCTATTCCTACTATTAAATAAGTTGGTCATTTTTGTGCTGCCGAGATGTTGAACAATTGAAAAATGTTATATCTGACCACATAGGTACAGACAGTGTAAAACGTCTACACATTTTCCATTATTCGTGTAATAATCGTCTCAAAATGTATGTCGAGGCCTATACTTACATTTAGAACATTTTTTTTCATCAACATAGCAATATAGAAATGTATAGAGACCTATTATGGGTCTTACTTTTTTCACTTGTTTTTATCAATAAGGGAAATACAAAAATCGTTTTTCTGATTCGTTTCAAAGAATTGTTATAATATTCTGCTTAAATATTGAGGCCTATAATAATTATAAATATTTTAAACAACACAAAAAACTGAAGCATCAACGAACCATGCAAGAGAATATTCACTTTACATTTTGATCAGGATTTTCATAGCATTCGTTTGACATTTGCTAGAAGAGCTATTGGGATTAAAGTTATAGAGTAAACTTAGACGGGGATTTTTTAATATGAGCTATAGGATGATGAAATAAGATACACTCGAGAAAATATAGTCACATGAAATAACGAAATATTAAACCAAAATGTAAAGCAACAGTGAGCAGCAGTGAATATTAATGATAACTTGAGATGACGCACAAACCAACGGCTTATATATTTTAGGCCTGTAGGGAGACGAGGGATTTTAAGAAGAAAATAGGGGAACCTAAGAGATCAGAAGTCAGTCAACCATCATTTTTCAATTTCATTTCGAATACTATAAACGACAAATATTACATCATCTTTATTTCCTTTATTATTTTCTTGATAATATTGTGACAACTGGAATCGAAATGTGAAAATATAAATTATATTGCGCGCCTTATATATACTTATAGCAAAGCATAATAAATTATGAGTGATAGACATGCTAATAACAGATCTTTTCACTAAGAGAAACATCTTGGTATTTTTAATATAGGTATTTTTAATGTTGGGCGATACATCCCTGTTGTATAAGCTTAGTTATAACTGACTATAATAAAAGGTATAATTAGAGTATTCATCTGATTTGACGTTTTTCTATAAAACATTCGATAACTATAGACTGTTCCTCGAATTTAGCTGAGTATGTGAATGTAGTATAGTTCAGGCATTGCCCCATAAAGGCGATCTTACCAACCCAGAGTTGATTATTGTTAAACTCTTCACCCATACATTAGTAGGGCCTACTCAAGCAAAATAATACTCATATATTTTTGCAGCATGAAAACAAATCGGATATAATATAATAATGATGATGCGTTTGAAAATATAAGTGACCATATGTACCGGTAGCACTAATATGAATCAATACACATTCACTTGAAAAATATTTCCGTTATATTCGTATACTATCCTCTCATAATTAATTTGTCATGGAAACTTTCGTCCTCTTGATCTCGATTGTCACTTCACTTTGTTTTCCTTATTGCTTACTTAACGACCATACATCAACAGCAAAGGTTTCATCGTATTTTTTATATATATATGTATATATATATATATATATATATATATATATATATATATATATATATATATATATATATATATATATATATTGTATATATATAATGTATATAATACATAAATATATGTAAAAAAAAATATTCATAATCCGTTGTATTTTGTTGCTAGTGTTTGTTGCGTGTATATGGATTTGGTGGAAGGGCCGGTTACAACTATTGTGTTAATTACCTATACGTTAGTTATAATTCCCACGGTTCATCCCTTTCATCTATATTGCATCATTTTCCGGGACAATGCAATAAACTTAACATAATTAGTTTTCAGAAACTATTATATCAGTGTGAATACAGTGCACGTGACTTTGTTGACTTGACACATTATAAACCTCTTTACGCTGTAAATCCACTCAATTGTTATGACGAGTGGCAATTGATAGCTACGACTTCTTTAGCTTTTATCACCTTCGTGTGTTCATCCCCTATTAGCACTTCCTTTTTCTGTATATGGGGAGTTGACGCTAACCCTCTCAAATATACAACACTTTTACTTTTACCATAATCATATCCCTTAATCCTAGAGTAGCGCAAAACAACACGACTGTTCACATCCATGTTTATCTCAGATCTCACGTTGACAATCGGTACAAACTAATCTTACTGTACAAACTATGATATCAAATATATTATTCCTTGAAGTGAGCTTTAATTATTTATTGAAATTATGTATTTATTTATTACTTATTTATCTGTATCATTTCATTCATGGATCCATATTAATATACATAGTACCACAATGAAATAATGTTTAGGGGTTGCAGTTGAACAGTAATCATCGAGTAAGGTATAGGATGTGAGTTCTGTAGTTTTTTTCGACGCCAATAGGCAATAGATCTTAGTAATCATTATAGTACGTTGTTAAAACCATTATTATTGAATGAAATTGATTAGTTTGTCAAATTGTTTATAATGTTTTATTGATGCAGTTTGAGATGTGAACAAATGATTTTCAATAATATCATTCCATAAAATATGATATAAATGCGTTAAATGATTTTCTAAATATCAAGTGAATACAAACACATCATATTGTTGTGTATACATCAAAATGATCACATAATTATGTAATCTGGCGAGGAATAGGTATATATAATATGTTTGTTTCTGCATTTTTTTAAATCTAAAGATTTAATAAGTTTGAACATTATTTTAATTCAGTCACGAGTGAAAAATAAATAAAAGTATGTGCAGTGCAATATATTCAGGTCTGCTTGTGCAATCAATTCAACTAATAAACTAATGTATAACCGAGTGGCGAAGACCCTTATATTTTTAAGTTCTGAAAATGCCCAGCGGTATCAGTTCGCTTCGCTCTTCAATTCTGTCTTAATTTATCGACTGAATTTCAGAACATATACACCCAAAGGTAATCGTCTAAATATAACTACCTTGCCCTGTGACAGATTGCTACGCTGGTATTTGTTATATAGTTGCCTATATATAAACTGATAGAAATGAAAGGCAATCTATATTGTTGAGACTAATAAGCTTCTAACAATAGAAAAGCAGTCATGTAATTTTATTAGCTTCTTTCAGTTGGCAAAGTACTCCTGCAGATAGCTTTACAGGATTACTACTGGATAAGATGAATCGACTGTGAACAGCTAAATGGAATATTAAAATGTCATTGTTTCTTGCTCACGATAGTATCTTGTCATCCTGTGCTATTGATTAATTCCAACCAGAAACCTTACAGGGATTGTAACAGCGTTCAGGGGGGCTTGGGGGTGGCATGAGGAGACTCAGGAGGGTGAGGCCCATGTGTACACATCCCTCCACCCCACAACCTCCCCAAAAAACCTTTTGTTTGTAGTTGGCAACCACAATAGGAATACGTGTCGGTCGGACAAGAATGAAAAGAGATTTGGAAAAGGTAGATACAATGAATGCATCTCTCTCCAACACCCATCCCTTGGATCTGTCCTTCTCGACTCGTTCTGGGTTGGGTAGGGTAGCGCATGCATATCTAATCCTGCACTATGGAGGAGGAGCTTACAAACAGACACTTGTATTTGATTCGTTGGTCGTAGAACCACGTGACTTGTGCGCAAGCAGAGGGGCAGGCGCATTGTAGCAAAGTCGCCATTAGAAACACGTCGCGACGGTCTGTATGTGTGTGTGTAAAGTATGCTTGTGTATGTGTATGTGTGTTTGAAAAGTTGGGGATTGCAGTGGATCAATCGTGGTCTTATTTAATACGGTTTGAGACGGTCTAAGCTGCTCTGTAACAAGCTTAAGGCTTGTTTTATCTGGGAAGGCCTCTGCATTCAGTAACAGATTTCTGACAGCTTAGGTGAGTTTATTGTGTTTTATCTCCTTTAAATGTTGGAACACTATGGAGCAGTCGAGCCGCGCCTCCGGCTAAGAAGATTAGTAATGACTGATCTTGTGTGATGTGTTATTGCCGATTATTATCCAAAGCCCTTACTTGCACTTTAACAGCCGCTTAGCCATACTTAGTCAACAAATACTATTATGATAACTCTTTTTAACTTCTTTAGCCTCTTTACACTTTTTATAACCGCTCAAGTCTCGCTATTTATTTAGAGGACGTGTTTGTCTTTCTATGAATGGCAAGTGGTATTCCAACATTTAGGGTAAAGTGGTTGTGAATTATTTCTTACTGCCAGTAGCGCTCCGACTGTCCAAAGTATCAGATATGTTTGTTATTGATTATCGTTTGTCTCAAATATTGTGGCGTGTGACGACTAGTGATTCCATTCGAGTTATGTTACGTTTGCATCTCTGTTATTAATGATGGTGACTGGAGTTTTGTGGTAGGCATGGGAATATGATGAATTAAATATAATTATATGTGAAATGGATTAGTTATGTGTGATGTCAACGCAGTGTCAGTGGTTTAGCACGAGAGTAATTAATTACGTTGCATGTGTGTAATGTATGAAGTGAGACTTGTAATAGGTAGTGTTTATGTTTATGAATGTAAACAAGTAGCTATATATGTGTTCACGAGATAAGTAGGCCTACCCGAGTAAAACAACTATAGGTTGGACGGTGGATATACGAACAAAAATAGTCTTTCACTGATTTTTTTTGACTGAGTTGTAAGAGATTATATAAAAAATATCTCTCTGTTTGGATATCATTGACGATTAGGAGTTTTTTTCATAAATAGATCTTATCATAAAATGTAATAACGTACATTGAATAGTAGTGCAAACAAAAATATCCTCTCTATTTTATATCCATATATTTGCCTTTATATTTATATAAATATATATATATATATATATATATATATATATATATATATATATATATATATATATAAATATATATATTTATATATATATATATATATATATATACGTATAAGGATGATAAGCAGGTTGAAAATAATGGTATTATTTATACTTTTCGTTCAAACAATCAACAAGATTCAAACCAAAAATCAGATGACAAACATATGATTATAAACTTATTCTAAATGATGACCGATTCTAAATACGTTTTAATCAACAACACATCTTTGACAATATACCGCGTTCAAATATTCTCCTTTATATCTACAGCTTCATGTTTTTTCTTTTGGTAATCTTACCTTGTGCTGTGGATGTTTACGGGCTGTCACCTCGCAGTTGTCAAAAGTATAGCAAGCGGTGATATGGCATGCCAGAGCATAGAAGAACTCCAGCATCTGATAGCTAACCCATGGCCACATGAGCGACCGCAATTAGCCTCCTCTTAGCTATCATACTAGCCATCGACTATGGGTATCTCAACCACCATTCACTAGGTTCAAAGGTGTCAACTGTCACATTCTTACAGCGTTCAGTTTTCCTCAGCACTCTATTCTGATACAATCATCGTGTTAAATCATCTAATAGTACGATAGATGCCAAATGATTATTCTATTTTTTATATATTGCCCGAGTTGTCCCTTTTTAATGTTAATTTAATTCTGTTAATAATGTGCGTTGTTATAATTTATATTTACATATAGAATGTGGAGAGACAACTGGTTTGATTCGTATGATTACTATGCCACCCAAGAGATAACCTCATTTTATTAGATAGGCTACAATGAAATAGTATGATTGTGTTAAATAAAAATTCTCAAATTTAAATTCGGAATATATATTAGCGTTTAAGTGAATGAAATATATACGTTGTATTTTGATATTAGCTTTTGAAATGTAAATACTTCGTAGAGAAATCATATTTAATACTTCACTCCATACGAATCATGAAGTCAAATAAAATCTCACATACTTAAATGCTTTGAAACATAACTTTTCGTGGTATAACTACTAAATTTGTGTTGTGTTTATCGTTACGTTTGGAGCAATCATGGGAAATTAATGGCCATCTTCAGGAGTGTGTGAGGTTGTTACATATAGGGTTGTTACATTTTGTCGACTGCCTCGAATTCCACCCTATACTTATACACGAGACAAATCTGCCGCCGGCAAGCGTACTTGGTCTGCATGACTTCGCATAGATTGCTTTTATTTCAAGACTTTTTTCGAACTCGTTGCAATTTGTAGCATCAATTATCAAATTTGTTATGCTTGTAAGGCATAACATATCAATCTGTGTCCATTGAAATAATTCAATGGATAGAAATTATTGGAGTTATAAACAAATTTATGGGTTTTATCTCATTAGTAAGGCGTACTTATATCGCAATGTGGAGGTGCCGGGTTTAGGTGTTAGTTTGAATATTTTGATCTACAACGTTATTAAATCTGAAATCATGACTAATGAATGATAAGTGACTGACAAAATGAAATATATCACTATATTGATTATTACGTTGCCTATAAAGACATTTTGGAAGTTTAAAAATTAACTTTTTTTCATATTATACGCCTCGAACCATGCAATTAGTTTAGTTTCAAGTATAGGCCTATCTGTGGGTTCTCACAATGGATTACAAATTATTTTACAACAGTATATTATGGATAGGCCTACCATTATTATTAATTATTCAAATATATTTTCAAAATCAAGAATGTATGTATTTTTTCTCTTTTAAGAAACTTGAAACATAATTAGCAATTATATATTATTGAAACGATATTTCTATAGACAATAACTTCAAAACTATTGACAGATGGGCTGTAAAAGCCATACTATTCTGGTAATATCTAATAAATTAACATTAAAATACGTATTTAAAAATGTGTAGCCTATTAAAAAATCTGTAAAAATCTATATACGCTTTACTATCGATCGAGGCAGTTACAAAACGTTCATTATTTGAAATTGGTTCATTTAGATAAATAACATAAAAATCTCCGTACAGTACATGAATATTGAAAGTGTCTTATTTATATGATAGATTCATTATAAAAAAATCGTTCATACCATAATGCAATTTGAGTGTCTTCCGCATTCCCTCACCTCATGAATTTCAAATTTCCCGTCGTTTACAAAGAAGTCTAGTCCGTAGGTAAGAGTGATATGTTGGCGGGGTTGTATCGAGGCGTTCACCGTCCGCCCATCTCTCAGCCTCCTCACCCGTTATAGCTACACAAGCTATATGACCACTCAACTGCGCCCCTTCAATGAATCTCGAGTAGCTCCGATTACAAATTACCCTCTTCAACATTTAGGGGCGGAAAACACACATTCAATAATGATCGAGATAACTGAAGCACACGACAAAGAAATTAGTGAGCAATCAATGGTTTTGTAGACATTGTATGAATTCGGATGAAATGAGAATGAATATAATGATTTTTAACACTTGGTTTTTGAAAGCCAAGTGCGGGCACATGCTTTGGAGATGAACTCAGTCGATCGCGTAATCCGAGTCCAATCGTGTATTTTATCAACATTCTGCATTTAGAGTGAACCTATAGCTTATATTGCTTTCGAAATAAAAAATACGAAAGATCAATTGATATAACTATAGGTCTAATGATAGTTTACGGCGTGTAAGAGTACAAACTTCGTAATTGCTAATCTACCTATATAGAAAATTAGAAAAATAAGGATTCTTAAAGAATAAGAAAGGGAGGCTAATGAATAAGAGAGAGACTGAGGAGGATAAGGGAGGAAATTATTCATGACAAACAGGAAAATATAATTTATATTGGTCCATCGAACGGAAAATTAGTATTAATTTTCCTGAAAATATACGTGATAATATATTTATATACGTCTGTGTCTTATAGAGAATCTATACCGTTCATCTATATTTATTATTCCATCCACTAAATCATATTTCCCAGATATATAAAGGCCTGCAACAGTGACTTTTCAAGCCAAACTACACTTTGCTGTTGAAATTGCGTATATGTATATACTGTTTATCTAGCAAATCAAGCAAATCGAACTTCGAATGCTGATGATGTTTGTTTGCTTTACATCAAAGGGCTTAAAATGTGTGACTTGCAGTCTCATAGCCTATTAGAGGATATCAATGAATTACGTATTAGTATTTAGTGGGCTAGTGCAGGCATGAACAGCGATGTGGATATAGTCCATGATATTTTTTGGAATAGTTTCTGTATCCGTCTTATAGATAATTTGAATTCAATAGACCAGAAGAATGGTTCATTATTGACTAAAATTGCAATATTCTCTTATTTACGTCATACATTATAAATGGCCTGAAATTATTCATTAACTATTCCATTATGAAGCCTGTGCAAAGTATAATATTTTCGGCATCAACATTGGCCTGATGTACAATTTTTCAACAATGTGATGAAACTGCTTCAGTTACCATTTCAAGTATTCTTTTCAGATGATTTGTCAATGCAATAATATTATAGGGTACATGTTATAGCTAGCTAAACCTCGTATTACGATCCGTGGTGAGATAAATAATTTGTAAAAATATCTGGTCGTATACTATTGGATGAGCGAAGCAAATATACTCAATTTTACCAAACTGCAGAAAAAAAAATATCATTCTTATTTTTACATTCCCTGATTGCGCTCCACAAGTTAAACTGGATTGTTTCATGAAACTTGAAATGCACATATGTCACCACATAATTTGATTCTGTATAGTGTCTCAATCAACGTCAAACCACTTTGGAAAAAAAATTCAAATTTTGAAAAACTCCATAAGAATTAGGAATGGAAAGAAGTGAGAAAAATTATCCGAATGAATTCAAATGGCCACGGAACTCAAGTATACATAAGTCGTACACCTAAATTAACATTTTCACATGAATCGGTAAAGCCTCATTGAAGATAAAAATTATTATATTTTTTCCACATCAATTAAAGCTATTGAAAAAACAATTGAAGAGATCAAAAAGTAAAACCGACTGGATCATGGAACGATTGGAATAATTAGTACCGGTAGGTGAATCATGGAAGGCATGTGAAATGATTTAAATCTAGGATAATAGCTATCTATTGTCAATATATTGACAATATGTTGTCCTATAGATTGAATAGATTCAAAATCGAAGTGCTGAAGAGCTTTCCATTAAATTTCGAATAGAATCTCGTTCATCTCACAACGCATATAATGCATTTCTCTATAATATATTCACTCGTAGATTTGATCTTTCTACATCCCCATTTCCTAAATTTGACTGATCAGTATTTTGTGTACACGCTTATTGTCTACACCTTAATTATCGTGTATTTGCTGCTGAATGTATTTGTGTTGTATTGTATTGAAATTTTTGTTTTGCTGTATTCCCACTGCTATAAAGTTGATCATCTATATCTATAAAATCCCCCTTGGCAAGAACTTTTTCACTCTTGATTAAAAAATATGATGTGTAATATTCATTGTAGGCTTGCTTATAACACAACATTTAATCATGAGGTAGGCCTATACTATACAGCTAAATCATGAACTACATTTCTTTGATGTTTGAATGAAATATCTCTCTCATACATTATATAAATATAATTTATAAATATAACTTCAACATTTTTTTTCTTTCACATCACTTATACGGACCTATATAATATATTTTGAATAAAGCTTCATCTCCAAAACTCTTATTTGCTAAATTGCTGTATTATTTACTTAATTGCTGAAAGAGTTACGTATATACGTCACGAACACATTGCAATTAAGAACACATTTGGGGAAATTTCCTCTCATTAACGCTACTATCAAAGCACCATATTTTCGTATTTTCAGTTTCAATAGTGCCCTTTCGTATTTAGTTCAAAAATTATAACTTACTCAAAAATATTATCAATTATGATGAAACAAAACACTGCTGATTTATAAAATATCTAATCAGATAAAATCTTTTAACAACTTTGAGCTGTTTTAGTAGATTAATATAATCAGATTTGTAGCCTCTACTATTCATCCCGTTACCCGCACGTGTGTTCCTGTAAATGTAAAATAACTATCCCTCGGGTATATAGTTCGTGGTATAGACGAGAGGACATTAATTTTGTCGTCGTCGGATATTGGTCGAGCACATGCACGGCAAATGAAACATCAACACATGGACACGTGGTTGTATTGTTGAAGTGATGACCGGAAGTGTTTCACACCAAATAGAAGTCCTTGAGACGCTCACCGCATTAATTGTATGACGTAATAAAGGATTTTTCTCTACACTTATCGTTGTCTATATACAGTTCTGCTTTTTAGGTGCCATTACGTATTACATCTTGATCAAGGAAATAAAACATAAATCATGAATAAATAGTAAATACACATTATTTATAGTGAATCAATGTAGTTTATAACTAGGAAAACGCCTTATATGCGTTGTGAGATGAGCTTAGAAGTATGGAAATGTAGAATTAAGAACATTTGGTCAGCTCAATGTACATATACAGGCCATGGATCACTTCAAAGGTTTAAGAACCGCGGCTGTCTGTTGGTATATAAACCTTGGTTTCCAAACAATTATACCAGTGCCTTCTTCATATCCATCACAGATTTTAAACGTTTTAATTTATTGGTGACACTTGTTGCTCACATTTAATAGTTTCTTAATTGCTTTCTTAATTGCTATTATTGATGTGTAAAAAAAGTACATTAAAAATGCGTTTTCTTCGTTATTTCACATCCGATTGTTCCATAAGTCGCTTAAAATGTGTATGATAGTTCTTCCCACATTCAGTATAAATTTGAGAGCTTTTGAAAAAAAAAAATTCAAGTATTTCTCCCCCGGCCTATTCTTATGGGGAATTTCCATACTTTCCAATTTTTTTCCGGAAAAACCGTCCGACCGATTTTTCTGAAAAACAATCCCAACCTATTCTGGTATAACACCAATTTGTAAAAAAAGTTTCGAGTTGATTGAAACTTTTTCCTGACCTGTATGCCGCGTACAAAATTACACACAAAAAAAAAAAAAGAAAAAAAAAAAAAAAAAAAAAAAAACATAAAAACCAAGCCCAAAATTTTTCGGTATATGGAATGAAAATCTTCGCTACGCTCATCTAATGATTTCTCTTACCATACTAAACAAAAAACATTTTTTCATTGTTTCATGAACAAATCTGTTATACTGAGATGGTATACATTTTAGAGCATGTAGGCCTACAACGACTATACTTCCTCAATTCCCACTGTACCAAAAACCTAATAAAAATCGTATCTAATTATCTAATCTATCTGTCTAATTTATCTTATCTAATATCTTATCTTCCGATGTCATCTAATTCGGCATTCACCAACATTTATTTTACCAATCATTACAGTGAGTCGTTAACCGTACGAAATATAAATACAAATAAAATAAAGAACTCTTCCATTTTTTTTATTGGGTATCAAAAAAATAAGCTCCAACATACATGTCTATAAGGTATATAAATATACAAGAGAAATAAATAACGTTTCTATTATTCTGTATTAGCTATCAAAAAAAATTACCTTCAACATATATACAGGTCTTCAAGATTTTCCCATTGCTCATATATATATATATATATTTAAAATACTAATTTCATATTCATCATTTGGCCAACGTTATTATTTCCCGGTATAAAAGTCAACGATTACGTGTAAGCATGTATTGTATGTATTGAATTTCCACGTTGTTGGGTTATCAAGTGGTAGTGCTCGAGGTTTAGCCTATGTACATACGCGCACGAGCCGCGGTTTAATCGAACGTTCTGTCTTTTGTTTGCGATCAAGTGGACGAAATGAAGAGCCATGAAGAGCCCGTCGATCACGTGGGTTGTATGTGGTCTTCTCGAGCACTCCTATTGTCATCCTGTGCAATGCGTCTATTGTTGTGTTTTAATATCTACTGCACGAGTATTTGCAGTCCAATAGGCAGTGGATGAGTGTAGACTTACCACTTGTTGCCATGTGGCAAAAGTACTGGATGACTTTATTTTATATTTAAAAATGGAACTACGTTATTGTTGTGAATCTTATAGTGGAAGTTATTTCAAAACGAAAAAAGGAAATTAGTTACACTGAGAAAAAGCTGTAGGCCTATATGCGTTTTAACATGAGAGATGATTTATATGAAATATACTGGAGAAAATGGTATAAAGGTTGATTTGGATCCATTACCTCACCGACCACCTGATAATATCAATCATTACACGGAATAATTGGTAAACCTGTTGATCATCTTCTAACAGCTTTCTCAATAGAGCTCTTTAATTGATATTAGACAGTAATACTTATTCATTTTTATCGTCAAAACATCTTATCCGATTGAAATAAAACTCTGAGATAGTATATATAATTCATGTGCTTAAATTCCGTAGAAATTTCAATCTATTCGGAGTAAATATTTTTTTCAAATTTTTCCCTTTGGGTCATTCTTATGAGGATTTTCCAAATTTGGAAATTATTTTTCTCCGGAGTCGTTCAACCGATTGCGCATCAAAATATATGGTATCGGGTTAGATAATTACACATGTATAAATGCCAAGTTTCAGAAAAACAATTGTTTGTTTGACCTGTAGAGCGCGAACAAACAAATATGTTTTCGTTATTATTGCAATTGAATCACTTTTCTGTAGACACATGAGTATTCTTCATTGACAACACTGGATGGAATAAAAACATACTGCGTTGCAAACAATTAGCTACACTACACTGTATGATACATCACTATATACCTTATTTATAATAAATATTAAAATAAAAAAATCATATTCTGACAATTGACTTATGCACGAATTGGCTTCATTTTGTACGAAAGGCCAAAATTTGAGGCACATGATTTATGTTTATGGAACTATCAACGTGGTTACAAATATGGAACACAAGATGTAAGAAGCACAAAACTTCTTCCCAATTCATATAAGCCACGCTTTATTGATTAATAAATAATATTATTTCAACCATGTATACATTCGTTCACCATAACGAGAAAATGCGAAATATAACAAATTGGTATTCAAATTCAATTTATATTCGCAAGTGATCATATCATGCTGACATTACCTATCAATACTTTTCTGCAAAAAGATCATAAACAAGATCAAACGCTTCTCTTTATTATCGAACAAAAACGTGCAAAATCTAGAAGCGTGACATTCACTCTTTTATCATATTTTCATTCTTCTCATTATCATCTATCTATTCATCTTTACACCAACAAATACATATACTCTCTAGCACTTCCTCACTTTTGACTTCCGTTTTATTGTAAGACATATCTTGCCAACATTCACAACTAAAATAAACAGATATTTATCTAGGTGTTAAGAAAACATGCATGTCTATAGATATCTGGGGACATGTTGTAAATCATGGTGTCTGTCGGAAGCGTCGATACATGCAACATCAATGCCTTGTGGTATACACATAAGGTCGTGCAAATATTGCAAGGGTAGTTTCCATACAATAAAGTTATGTTATGCATTGCCTGGTTATAATGGTTGTGTGGCAAATGAATAATGCACACCTTCTTCACAAAGAGCGTACACCTTGGCAAATATTTGTATCATTTGGTGCCCAATAAGCATTTCTGATCCTGTTGTGAGAGATATGATTCTTTGATATCGTCAAACTAGATGAACTATAGATAAATTGTTTTCTATTTGCATTATAAAAGCTACAAGTACACAAGTTACAGATTATTTTCATCACATGCGCATATACTCATTATGAAATCTTGTCGATCGCAAATAAAATTATACCAATAATAACTGATTGATTTCTTTATTAACATGGAACATTTGACACTGTTCACCGTTCAAAGTCACTGTTCACCAATCAACGCTAAGGATGACAAAATGGGATCGCTATCTCATCTGGGGTATTCTTACCCCACAAAAGGAGATAGTTGATTATAATAAATCATTCAACAAACTATAAATAGTAACTTTATAACTTGAAATAATAAGTAATGAGTTGATGAAAACATAAACTATAAAGTAAAAATAAATGTACTTAAATTAAGTCCCATATTCCTTGAGGCTAGTAAAAGGTGTGAGATATTTCCCCCTGCAGCATCCAATGATTCAGGAATAGGCTACATGATGAGCGTTTACTAAACCCAGTATTATAAAATATACAACAAATAATATTTGTATAGGGCCTATATAATTTTGTAAAAATTATATATCGAATAATGATATTCATAACATTTTTATTTCAAGGTTTTATTCTGTTGAAAACATATGTGTAAGATAATTTTCTCCGAAATGAATTATTCAACACCAAACAGAATATCGGTGGAGGTGCCATTTTCATTGTGATGTAATTTAGAAGTTTTTAAAATGTTTTCATCTATTTGTATTAATCCAATGTCACATTCTGATTGAAGCTAAGTTCTATTTTAAAGATAGGATGGGAAGATGTGAAGATGAGATGATGAAAGTTTAATGTTTATATAGTGGAAAGAGAGGATCCTTTTTTTAATCATAGTACCCACTTTACAAGAGTTGGGTTAATGACGAAAAATTTCAGTCAGGATAACTTCAGTCGGGCCATAGCGAGTATCGAACCCCGTTCTCCTGAATGACAATTCGATACACTATATAGTGGCCGATCCACCAGTCTCAATTTAATAATGTTTAAAATGTTTTTATCAGAGGATGTTATACTAACAATCTTATTTCTTCCTCAGGTCTCGTGCAATGTGGCCAAATAGCCTTACATCTGGGTAAGTGGACAGAATTAATTCTACTACTATAATATAAATGACAAATAAATGTCAACAATACTACCATAGGTCGCCCAGGAAATCCTGTTAGCTCCAGCTTCTATATGGATAAGATTATCTATTCGAAGAAAACATCTCGGGCAAATTGATGATCACAATAGAGATCGCTCGTATTGTAAATCAGCTGACTGAATATTTTATATTGTGTTCCATTGTTATTTCATCGAGATGTTTGATAGGCTTAGAGAAGCATTGTCAGATTTTACATAATGCAGACTAGTAGTTGATAAGGCACACCTGACCCACGTGACTGATATGAGAACCGGTACCGGTACCGATAAGGTACCGTAGAACTATTGTCTTCAACGAGAACAATTGCAATCACCCTGCGAGATACAATGCATGTGGGTCAGGTGGCCCTCATAGAGATGAGATAAGATGCAGAACGAATCAGTGAAGGGCGTTTTAATCTACGATGTAGTGTACTAATGAAATTAATTAATAATACCATCTGTATTAATCTGTTTGGCGTTGTCATGTAATATTATAATGCGAAGTGATATATATCAAAATTGCATGCAGTTTGATTTATCTCAAATGCATCCAAGTTCAAAGAGCAAACGGGGTAAAACAGAATTATACATTCACTTATTATAAAGTGTAGGTATATATTTATTTTAATTTTGCAATTTAGTTTTGATCGAATCGCTTATTTACACATCATATAAATAGTTGGAATTATAGACCTATATCTAACGATTATATTTGACGAACTATCATCGGTGTGAATACGAAAACCAATTGCAAACCGATCAAAAAAATGGAATACAGATATATATAGTACTTTAAAATATCACATAGTATAGGCTACTTATTAGATGAGCGTAGCGAAGATTTTCATTCCATATACCGAAAAATTTTGGGCTTGGTTTTTATGTTTTTTTTTTTTTTTTTTTTTTTTTTTTTTTTTTTTTTTGTGTAATTTTGTACGCGGCATACAGGTCAGGAAAAAGTTTCAATCAACTCGAAACTTTTTTTACAAATTGGTGTTATACCAGAATAGGTTGGGATTGTTTTTCAGAAAAATCGGTCGAACGGATTTTCCGGAAAAAAATCGGAAAGTATGGAAATTCCCCATAAGAATAGGCCAGGGGAGAAATACTTGGAATTTTATTTTTTTCAAAAGCTCTCAAATTTATACTGAGTGTGGGAAGAACTATCATACACATTTTAAGCGACTTATGGAACAATCGGATGTGAAACAACGAAGAAAACTCATTTTTAATGTACTTTTTTACACATCAATAAAAGCAATTAAGAAAAGCAATTAAGAAACTATTAAATGTGAGCAACAAGTGTCACCAATAAATTGAAACGTTTAAAATCTGTGATGGATATGAAGAAGGCACTGGTTTAATTGTTTGGAAACCAAGGTCCATATACCAACAGACAGCCGCGGTTTTTAAACCTTTGAAGTGATCCATGGCCTGTATATGTACATTGAGCCGACCAAATATTCTTAATTCTACATTTCCATACTTCTAAGCTCATCTCACAACGCATATGAGGCGTTTTCCTAGTTTTATATATGAAGATAATACATGCTATTTTATATCAGGTATCCATCAGAAAGCTACGTCCATTATATTCAATAAGCCGTCGTCACCGGATTAGCTCAGCATTGCCGGTCGATTTGACATTTTCGATATTTGAAGCATCATATATAAGCTCTCGGCAAACTTCGCCTTTCTTGAATCCTACGAACCACCAATATCTCGAAAACAGTCCTCTCAGAATATTCTGTTGACAATTCCTCTCTCTCTCTCTTTCTCGCTTTTTCTCTTTCTATCTCTCTCACCATATTCTATAAGAAGAGACTTATAGGCCTTACGTATTACAAAAACGCACAGATACGCAGACGTCACATATATAAGGCGATTTAGGCTTTTTGTTGATACGAGAAAACCAAGGGAATAGATAAGTATTTAGACATCTATATAATGTGTATTGAATTGGAAATAAACACTTGTGTATCCAAACTATACTTGAGATTCGTGCAAACACTTATATTTCTTTATTGCAACAAATCTAGAGCCAAGTTTCTTCCTGGCTGGATTAAAAAAGTATAATGGGAGTTAGATTAAAGAGGGTGGAGTTTAGGGGTTGGCTGTCTTTGTGAATGCTGGAAATGAACAGATCGAGTGTTTGTAATTTCAGACCGAGGAAAGTATGAAGTTAGGAGTCATACTGGGTTAGTGCGTTTAGGGAATGTTGTCTCGAGACTTACCATCAGTGATAACGAAGTTTATTCTTCAAATGATAGAAATGAGAGCCTAATTACAATTAGTGGAAAATTAGCGATGTGGAAAATATATTAAAGTGCGAGAATTCAAGTTTTTCAATTCTTTATATACTGTTCTGTTGAATGATTGAAAAATACGACTTTTAAGTTGTAAGTCGAGCAAATTCGATAGCATAATATCAAACCTATATATATATATATATATATATATATATATATATATATATATATATATATATATATATATATATATATATATATAAAGTCTACCCAAGTTGCGAAGAAATGTCGATAGCCTACATGAGTTTTGTGGCGTAGCATCATTTTAAGATAATAAGATACAAGGATCAGTAATATACTAAATTTAAGACCATTTTGAAAATATCAACATGGAGCATTTCACAACAAATGACGATTCAGATGTCAATTATTATTTGTTAATTGTCGAATGTGAGATTATAGGGCCTATCTACAATCTCACAGTAAAATACCCAGGAGCTAGAAGTGGGAGAAATGACAACATTTTTACACAATTAGTTTAACATCAACATTTATAGTTATAACAATATTTCTTATTGAAAAATCTTAAAAAGAAATAATCTTGTATAAATACTCAGGAAGTTGAATTCAGAATGAATTTATTGTTTCCAAGTTTGATAAATTGTATTCATTATTGCTTTTAATAAATTAAATACTATAATGATAGATAGCAACTGAGAGAACTTGTGAGAAGAGGAGAATAAGTAACAAAAGAGGAAGTGAGCGGGTATCAAAAGGATGGAAGAATATGAAATATTTATATATGAGCTCAGAAATGTCAGGAACCGATCCGAGAAAGAAAAATGCACAAGTTTTTGACCGAAAATATTACAAAATTGGTTATATGGAAAAAAGAAAAGAAAGGTTATGTATAATATTTTAATATTGGTCTTAAAATCCCTTTTTCGATCGTAAAATATACTATTCAAGTAATATTCTCAGAAACCAATACATCACGAGATGAGAAATGGGGTAGGGATTTGGGGAGTAGGTAGAGAAGGGTGATGGGGGAAGGAGGATGGAAGAGGGAAGACATTTGCGAATGATTCTTACTCCTCGTTTATTGGCTGTGGTTGGTTTGTCGAGAGATGGATGAGTGAGATTACGAGGGGATGATGGATTATTATCGACTGTATGGTGGAGTCAATCATGTGTACCATGCAAATATTTGAAAAAGATCCAAGTGTAATAATAACTAGTAAAAGCTGGATTCAATATCGCTCAGACGGATTGACTAGAATAATACAATACGTCAAAAAAATATCAATATTGAGGATAACTCATAGACCTTAGTTCTATATAGCTTAATGAAAATAAGACAAAATGATGATGATTAATTATAGAAATGATTAAAATATAGTGATGATTTTTAAAGAATCATGGTATAGTATACAGTACACGATCATCTACCAAAGATATGGATAATTAGCAAATAAAAAAATGTTGCTAGAATCGTTACGTAACATATAATTTTCGGAAAAATTATTGAAAAACATAATTATTGTATTCTTTCATTATTCTGAAAAGCTAAAAAAACGACACATATTATTTCATTAGTGATGAGAAATTGTAGTTTTTGTGCACTCGACATCATCTAATGTAGGCCTATATACTCTACTCCACTCTACCCTCTATTTCATATTTGATACTCTTTCTATATATTCATTCGAGATTAATCGATTGAACCTCTTTAACTAACAACACCAAAAGTATATATTTTCACAGTTATTTAACAATAATGATCTAATTAGATCATTGTAAATATAAAACAAAGTTCCTTTATAAATTTCTATTACTCCAAATAATTATTTGCCTACATCATTTATTCCTCTGCATGGTCATCACAGATAGTTATTATGGTTTTCAAAATCAATTTGTGCGTAAACTATTTGTCTATTGGTCATATTCGTATAACCGTAAACAAACAAAAAACTTTTCTATAAGCGAAGGTACATGATTGACATTTGCTGTGTGTTAAAAGAAAATCAACCCTTTTCTATTCGGGGTGTGAGTCTCAGTAAGGGGGTGGATGGTGTAAGCTACCCTTAGTGTACTCGATGCCTTGCTTGTTTGTAAAAACCGTGCGGCATGCTTTTCCGCGCGATTACCCCGAATAATTGGTGTGTATTGTTGCACGGGGGTGGAAGGGAAGGGGGGTTGCCATCAACAATGGTACATTGAGTTGCAGCTGTAGTTTACCTCAATCTCCTGTCCATTGTATCACGAATATATATATATATATATATATATATATATATATATATATATATATATATATATATATATATATATATATATATATATATATATATATATATATATATATAAACTTTGCTTGTGTGTTTGTTACAGTTATTCTATACAGATATACGGTATTTGGCTGTGATCGAAACCCGAGCTCAATTTAAAAATGAAAAGGGCATGGCAATTATGTAAAACAATCAAGTAATTTTCATGTGTCATAATAAATATAACATAGAACACACCAAAGTCTCTATTTGATGGTTCAAAATATTTATTCATCAGATATCAGTCAAGAAATGAATTGAAATTTCAGATTATAAAATAAATAAATATATAGTGCATATAAATTTGAACAAGTATGTGAATAAATATACAAATATATAAGCTATATGAAAATACACTGTTTGTATGGACTCGTAGGGTCTATATATATTCTTTATGTAGCCTACATACATGATCACTCATTATTGGAACAATAATGTATTATTATGGTCAAAATGCGACGATAACTGAGCGAAGTTGATACATGGTATGTAAATAAATCATACCAAACAATAAAGTTCAAAATTTAAATACATATATGAGATGATATGATTCCCAGCAGTCAATATAGCTTTATTGAACAAACTTTGAATTTTGTTACATCCAGCACATGCCACCCTATTGCATGGTATTGCGGTATCCCAAGAGAGAATTTCATCCCATACATAAATTCTATCCCAAAGGAAAAGAGATCTGAAACTGCTTATAGCCATCCACATACCTTATTATTTTCATCTTAACTTCGGAAAAGAAAGAAGGAGGCTTGGTCTCAATATAATATACTTAAGATGTGAGCTTCTTACTCCTTAGAAAGTAATAATGCAAGCCTCTATAGGCAAGCCTGTCATTATTACACAACAAGAAATATATACCATATTTAGAACGAACAACTTTCATGGTATATAAAAAAGGATCAGAATAGATAAAAAAATATCTATCGACTTGTACAGCCACAGATAAATCCTTTACCTGTGGTATACAGTGTAAGGAGTAGTTTACACTCTACGTTGTCCCACAAGATTATTCAGATGGAAATACGAAGAGACTCAAAGTGGAATGTTACCAATTTTCAAAAGCACATAATATATAGGGCCTATATATATGTTACTGAGAAGGCCGTTACCTCGGAGGTACGGGCCTGTGAATATATTACAAATTTACAAATCATAAATGCGAACTATAATAAAATTATTAACTTATTAAATAAATGATTCACAAGTATCTATAAAATTAGCTGTAAGTAAAATAAGAAAATTCAATTTCAAAAAATCAATTTTCAGTGGAGAGAAGATGTAGATATTGTCAAAGTATACTCTATAAATGATGATTTGTTTCGTAATGAATTTTCTATAAACACAGAATCATCAATAACAAATAATTGAGATAAGCGAAACGAACATTCTCAATTCATGTATAATCTTATTCAGAAATTTCACTCTTTTATTTCATAACTTAGGGCCTATAGGCTATGCATTCCAGAAAAACAGAAAAACAGTAAAGCAGTCATATTCATAATGCTCTCTGTACATTTTCTTTAGGCCAATGGATTGAACATTTTTTAAATAACTCGATTTAAGAACCTTTTAACTCACCGTTTGAGCACCAAACAACACTTTAGCATCTGGAACCATCAGGCAAATCTTCTTTCATGTAGAAAACGACAGGAAGGATGCGGAATGAACTGGTTAAAATAGCATTTAAATATTATGAACAATTGCATGAAAACGCATTCAGAAGAAGAATGTCGAAGAAGAATAAATTACAGATGACAATTATAAAAGTTCGAGGAATATTCTATGTGTTCTTTCATACATTTTTGAATGCCCAGTTTACTTAATTTTTTCAGTGGATATACTGCTACCCTTGTAGGCTTATAGGACTTCTTTTTGTAGAAAAATATAGAGATATATAATTAAACCAACAGCGACAAATATAAATAATAATATGACGTTGTTATTTTAGTTGCAACCCTGATGGTGAACTGGCGTTTCCCCCGTTCAGCAGCCCTTGTGGCTCTGGCTCCACTGCCAGCATGGCTTACCTCAAGTCGTCGCCGTACTCTGTCAACGGCATTGGACTTGCAATGCCGTCCATGGACTCGCTGCACTGTTACCCGCCAGGTAATTATCACGGTAATTACACAAAACAACATTTTATTATATGATAATTATTACTCGACTTCGCATCACATTTAAGTGTATAAGAGGATGAAGCTTGTCGATGAGATATAGTAAAGTGTATAAAACAGATTATTATTTCTCACAAAATGTGGTTACGAACACGATAAAAAAACAGATCAGCGAAATATGCTGTGTTTTTACGTGTTTTAACCTCAATTTTGAAGAAAAAATAAACAATTTCCTTTTATTCTTCAAAAATATTGTGTGTACTGATCAGCGAATTATACTGATTTTTTTTACGTGTTTTAACCTCAATTTTGAACTCAATTTTTCAAAAATATTATATGTGCTAGATTTATCTCTATTTCACATATCTTATTTCACATATTTATTGATTATAAATGAATTTGACGTAGCCTATAGGTTACGAACACGTTAAAAAACTGATCAGCGAATTATACTGATTTTTTTTACGTGTTTTAACCTCAATTTTGAACTCAATTTTTCAAAAATATTATATGTGCTAGATTTATCTCTATTTCACATATCTTATTTCACATATTTATTGATTATAAATTAATTTGACGTAGCCTATAGATAACAAAACGACACGATGAACGTATCGAAAACTCACTCTGAATAGAGATAAAACATGGGAGTCGATTTGATGGAATATCAATGATTTGGTGATAAATTTGGAGGGGTATTATATATCAAAAATTACTGCACAAATCACAAATCATCATTTTAATACAGTTATATCTACTCAGATAAGGCCTACAGCTCAAAAAATAATATTTCTGAACAGTGATGGATACCTATAAAATTATACGACAATCATAAATTAGTCAATTCTTACCCTATAACATATGTTGAAAGTATTGAAAAGATTTGTGTTTCTGTTGTGATGGTAATTTCAATATCCCATTCCGATCAAAAGTTACCACTTGAAAAAAGTATATGGTGATACAATTATATGAGAATAATGATACGGAAAATTCCACTTCAAGATAATAGACTATAAGGGATATAAAATAACTCGTGTGTACGATAACGTATATATAGGACTTCTGAGACTAAAAAGTTTTTAAAATCAACTGTTTATACGCACCCCTCATCTTCGCGCGCAACCCTCCATTATAACACTGTCGAATCAGTGTGCGTTTATTAGCCTTAATGATATAAATAGTTTATATAAACACCCTGCGATAGGTCAGATAGGGTGGGTATAATCCAATCACGCTATGATCAAGCTGTATTCTCTCATACGTATGCCTTCTCGTCATTATGTGTTTAATCACCATATAACAAACTATCTCCAGGACATGGTCCTTACAATTAAATGATACAGAATGTAATTTCTCGGAAAAGTCAAAGCACCGTCACGAACTGTAGATGTCTATTCGATGTCATTAATTTGTGATTAATCAAAAAGATATTAGAATAATAAATTATATAAGCATACTAAATAAATAGGTCTACATGTTTTTAATAGTACGTATATACAGTTCGTACAATATATGAAGTGCATGCATACAGCGTATCAAGCACGTAGGTATTAGATGTATCATATAAATGTATTAATATATTAAAAATGGTAATAAATGATGTATAATGAATAATATATTCATTTCTCAATATAATATATAATATATATAGTAAATATTTCAAGTATATTCGATATTTGTATAAGTATTCTAATATTGATGGAGGTGCCAGGTTTGTATTACAAAGAATAATAATGATTATTTAATTTCAAGAAGATACTCCTTTCATACTCTCGAAATAGTATCAGCTTTTTCTTATCAAGTATTAATAATTGTTGATGCCCAAAAGCTTGATGTGTTCTTCTTTTTGATCAGGTAATCCTCGTAAGCAGCGTCGCGAGAGAACTACTTTCACCCGCGCCCAACTGGACGTCCTCGAGTCGTTATTCGGCAAGACGCGCTACCCTGACATCTTCATGAGGGAGGAAGTGGCCCTCAAGATCAACCTGCCAGAGTCCAGAGTGCAGGTGAGAGTTGACGCTGCTTACATTTGAAGTTTACATTGAAATTGGTGTATTGCTGTGTATTGAATAATAAAATTATCATTCACAAAACTGATAAACATGTGCAAAAAAACTCAAATTATAATTAATGATGGTTGGCATTAAATTAATGATCATTCATTCTCTTTGTATATCATATCCATTCATATATCAAGATTATAATAATTTCAATGCAAAATTGCATCAATTCATTTGTTACCGGTACTTCTCATTTAAATATATTGCATAATTATTATGATTTGGAAGAACAAAACATTTTTGTTATATGGTCCTACATTTTGATTTTTTTGAATTGAGAATATGTACGGGCAACGAAAAACAATCCGCTCCATAATGACCTTTAGTGACTATAATCGTACTCATGAATTATCAAAAATTATTCACAAGCTCAAAATGATACTACTAGCGTCTTTGGATTTTTACAATCTGATTAAAACTAGTTCAATCAAAAACATCTAATAAATATTTGATCACTATTTGCGAATTCAAACAAATTCACACTTCCTGATCTGTATTCTGCAGCAGCTTTGACAGGGCACGGAAATAGCTTATGCAGATGTATGCATCTGTAATCCCTTATCCACCCCATCAACGAGTATGACGCTCTAGCAAAGAGCACATGTACTCAATATCATGAGCGAGATGTGGATTTACTGCGTCTAGTTCACGGTGACTTGCCGGGGGACGAGGGGAGGGACGGGGAAACCATGATATTCCTCATCATCAATGGAATCAAGTCATTTATCAAGTCGAAATACAAGAAACACTCTCATTGTCAACATGCGAGTCCAAATCTCGCTCGGAGCACGTTCTAGTTCATGAGCTACACAATATAGAACATACATCACGAAATTGCGAAGCCACATTGAAAATAGCCGAGGGACTAAGATTTACATACAGTTGTTGCTAACTGTTGTAGTGTGTTATATGCGACACTGTGACTATAGAGGCAAACTTAATCAAAATACACGGTGTAGTATAAGTTCGAGGAAAATACTTGTTTATCATATACTTAAAAACAACATTTATTATATACTAGAATTCATAAAAAATTAATCGAAGACGACTTGCATGGGTCTGGCAAACCCAAGTCGAGATGTGTTTTTCCTAGTTTTTATGGAATCACCCAACTTTATTGGACAATCCATTTGTAAATGAGAAAAACATGATAGAATTCTCGCCTATACATTATGGGCACATGTAATAATATCTCCAATAATTTTTGAGATCTGGTGTACTCATCCCTGTAGGCCTACTCAATATACATACCATTTCCACGCATTGCAACACTTACAACCGATTGTAGCTCCACGACATCGTGACTTGATTATGACTCAGGCTCATGACTTGATTTCACTCCTGACCGGAATATCTGGTGGCTAGCCCTGAGATGTTGACAAGTTTATGACATCCTATAAGACGTCAAGGGAAAAACTGTGTATAACTTGTTTACGTTGTGAATAGACCTGAATTTAGATTGTTTGCGTTTTTTCGTACCCACTGAAAGAAGTGTCCGGCTAACCCCGAGCATTTTGCAATTTTTCCCGATATAGGGCAATTCCCGGTTCCGTGGGATATGCACTACATGAACACATCTTATATACATGCTAAAAGCATAATTGATTACTGAAAATTGTAATATGATTATAGATACTGGAGTAATGAATCGACTTTACTGTTTGATAACATTAAAAATATATTTTAATTAAATGATTAATAATTAATTGATATATTGATTAAATGTGTGTTCATCTTTTTCATACACATCACGATAGTTATTTCAGTTGCAAATTAGTCCATGTACAATTTTTACAAATAAAAAAATTATCCAATACTCTTTTGTAATAAAGTTTAAAAAGTTATTATTCATGTTATACAATCAAAGATTACTGATGAAATGGAAGAAATTACTCAATTGAAATCCCTCCAACCTACATGTGAATATGTATTTCCAGCACCGGATGGGCCTCTATACATTATAGTGTCAAGTCAAACGCCCGTTACAGTATACCTCAGTCGTAGATCGACTAGATGTTGTATGTAGGCTAAGCGAGCAAAAACATCGAATTTAGGGGTTGCAGTAGTTGGTGTGATGCCGTGCCATTGAGCACTCAGTACGTGCTTACGCATAAAGTCAATCTTTATTATGCTCGAGTTACAAAAGTACCCCGCTACATTTGAAAAACATACCTATTGCCATCTCACCTCTCATTCATTTCGAAAAGGTGAGAAAGAAATAGAATATAGTCGGTCGGCTAATAACTCGACGGAAAATATACCTTGCCGGCTGTGCATTATGGGGAGTAGGCTTTTAGGGCAGTGGCCCATTGATCGACTATTTATATATTGCACATTCTCTCACGTTTTGCCCATTAACGATGTCAGTCAAAAACGGTATGAAAGGTATAATTGAAAACGAACGGCCTTCAACCAATTTCCTGTTCTTTACTCAAATTTAGATGAAATTGGACTACTCCATAATATTTATGCATAATATTCATATTTATGCAATTAAATTGAGAATAATATTTTTGTTCATGGAGTGTGTGAACAATTTGATTGATTAATATTGAATGGACGTATATTTACTGTGCCGTAAGCCCGTGCTTATTATTATTTGACAGCGTTTTGCATGTATGTATAGGCCCTGAATGGAATTAAAAATAAACGGTGAATTAATCCTATCTACGAAAAAGTATATAAAATAATCCTTTTCGCAAACTTCTACTATCTCTTGATTGTATCGTATGCAATCTAAATTACTATCGCATTTCAGTTAAGAATACTGACGGTGCCAATGATATGTTTTCAACAATCAGAATAGGTATAAATTCAGTCTTTGCCGAGTCTCGCTACTGAAGAAACCTTTTCTTCACACCAAAGGTATCAATCGATATATACCTTGTGAAAGAAGGGGCATTCTTAATGCTTCGTAGGCCCTATATCACTCCTCACTATACTTTAAATCACGAGTGGGGTATATTGGTCTGTCAACGTTAACTGGGTGGTGTAATATGGATAATGATATAAACATTGCTCATATTAATTGATTATAGGCCTTATACCTTGACCACTTGTAAAGCTATAGCTTGGTAAATGAAACCCAAACGGTTACAATTAAAATAATAAACATAGCCCGATAGATCTCCAGCCCTTATATATATAGATTATAGACATTCATGGCGGTATAGTAAATTGATATAAAATTGTATATTTTAATAAAGAAACTATTTTACAGCGAAGTTGTAGATTCTAATTCTTAAACATCTTTCCACGTCACATTATTGTGCTGCATTTAACACCATAAGTCTATATAACTAAAAAAGTCTCAATCGATTGGAAATACGTATTTATATAGATAGGGGTATTGCATGTTCATCAGGTTCCCATGAACAACCAGAAAAGTTGAGGCAAATTGTAGAATAAAGAAGGTAAAATATAAATATATATATATATATATATATATATATATATATACATAGAGAGAGAGAGAGAGAGAGAGAGAGAATATACCACGGTTAGTAAATCAAACTTATTATGAAAGAAGATGTGATTGGATAGCACAATATGTAGGATATTATTGTGGTCCATTTGAGACAATAATGTTTGACATCACTAGAGAGGGAGAGAAGCATTGACTTGTAGCTATATTATAAATAACTTCTATACATTTTGGAGATGAAGTGGGACGTATAGGCACATCCATTTCAAAACTTCAGATACAATTTGAAATGTAGTTCAACTATAAATGTGTTCCGAAAACTGTTTTTGATAGATACGTGCTGTTGGGCTGTACATCATATGGGTTGCCCTGATCGATGAAATAAGGATTAAGTTCCCTCTCGTACATTTCCCTCTTAAAACCGTCTCCTAAAGTTACAGCATTCCAAACCAGGCATCACGTCATACTAAAGCAAATCTGTCAAATATCTCAACATGTTTTCTGGAGCTAGCACCTTTAAGTCGGATTAGAGGACGTTAGGTACCGATTAGTGGAGGTGATGAGGACCTAAAGACCTCTAGTGAGAGTTATCACTGTCAATCAGGATGCAATTCACGTAAAACAGATTTAATGTTAATTGTCAATTATTCTTTTTAATTATTTAGTATTCTCGTGTGAAAGAAATTGAGCTATAGATAAAGATAATTATAGGTCAAAACAGATGTAATGAAATATGAATAATGATATTATTGTCATTCAGAAATCAATGTGATATATTTACACAGCAACACAGTTTGCGAAAAAGGAGCAGATGATGAATATACAAAAGTGGATTGAAAATTGCATCTATTAGGCCTACTATAGTCTTTAGTATCAGATGAGAAATATCACAAGTGAGTAATGATATATTATGTTCAATAAACCATATTGCCATGCTGTTATTTTTGTACAGGTCTGGTTCAAGAACCGACGAGCCAAATGTCGCCAACAACAAAAACAACACCAACAACAGCAACAACATCAACAAAACGGTACCGAAAAAACTACACGAACGAAAAGTAAATCCACTGCAGCTTCCGTCGCCGCATGCAACAAGTCACCACCTCCATCAAATAACAACAATAACAATAATACAAATCCTAGTTCAACAACAAGCTCCCCACCAGTCAGCGTCGCAACGCCTCATCATCGGGACTCTCCTGGCTCCGGCGTCGGTTTCATTAAACCAATCCTAAGTAGTTCACCACCGAGTGTTCCTAACCCGACGGGGGTGGCATCGGCTTACAATTCAACTATTTGGAGTCCAGCTGCGATAGACACGGGGTATACGGGGCTGGGGGTGGGAGCGGGAACTGGAACGTCGCAAAGTGTCAGTGCTTCCAACTGTTATCCGACGCATCAAAATTACGGAGCGTATTATACAAATATGGACTATCTGACGCCGGCTTCGGCAGCGATGTCACATTCGCAACTCAATGTTGGGGTAAGTAGTCGAACAGATGTATATAAACTGATGTGCAAGGCAAAGAATTGGGATCACACAAAATTAATAATATAAAATTGTTTGGTAGGTAGGTGATCCTCTCAAGAAAAAATTATAAACAATTTTGATAAGATTTTGTAGTTCTACTATAGATTAAATTTCCACACTTACAGGCTTACAGGCTTACAGGCTTAAGAAAGAATACATGTGAATTTGTAGGCCTACTAACTAATGTTGCTTAACGACCCCACCAACAGCTAGGTTATACGGGGGGCGGGGGGCCTACTAACTAAATGACTTCAATATCAATATCTTATGCAATCTTATTCTTATATATATATATATATATATATATATATATATATATATATATATATATATATATATATATATATATATATATATATATATATTGATATATTATTTTATATAACTGGATGAGCGTAAGCGAAGACTTCCGAGGTTTGGTCCAAAATGTATCTAATAAATATGTGATAAATTAATGGATATAAATGGATAAATAAACAAATAAATGAATGGTTGCCCAAATAAGTTAGTTAGAGCCGGTTGTACCAAGTGATGATTAGTGAATTAAGCAAAAATTAGCAAATTCACTTGTTATCACCCTTGGATACATATGTTATTTTTATACCTTAAATAATGATTAAATAATTAATATTTAATCATCAGTTGGTACAATCGGCTCTTAATATATGAATAAAATAAATGAACAGATGAATGAATGAATATATGATTGACTACATTAATAAATGAATGAATATGTGAATGACTACATTAATAAATGAATGAATATGTGAATTAATATAAATATGAATGAATAGATGAATGAATAAATAAATTTATATTTTAATTAACAAATTAATTAATTGATAAAATTGATGAATAAATATTTATTATTTGATTTCAAAATATGTGAATATATGAATGAATAAATACAATAATCAATAAAATGTCTTTGTATTTTGCAGGAAAATAGTCTCGAGTCTTCTTGGGCGAAAAGCAGAGAAGAATCGTGGTATTATAATTCCTCCGGTTGGGATAGAAAATGAAACATGCTCTCCACATATCACCACAAATAGATTTATATCTCCCTATCGGTGCAGTACAAAAACAATTACCCCCCCCCCCCGCCCCCCCCCGCCCTCCTCCCAATACTCCCACCAATATATGTATATATATTAAAATATAACCTAGTTGTAGTGTAAATACATCTCGTAATACATCGTCTACGTTTCGTACGTTTCGTACGTTTCGTACGTTACGTACACAGTGGTATTAAAAGATTACCGTACTGATTATTATAAGCTATACGTGGTTTTTAAACACATTTACTTGTATTCTTTTGATGTCCTATAAACGTGAAGTTTTTATTTTCATTGAAGTCCATGCTGTTACATTAGGCCTAATGACAAATGATATTATGTCATATTGATCGATACGATCAAATCTTATATAAGTGGTAGCCTAAAAACAACAATAATAATTAAGTAATTATATGAAAAAATAATTTTCTGTTGTACAAACAGTTTCAATTATGAATTTGATATAATATTTAAAAATTACCCTATTATATTATAGTCTAGTACAGTCCGTGAATCAGTCGTGTTTAAATGTGGTTTTTTACCCTGTTATTGTATATCATGTTATATAATAATTATATGTCTCCTCAAAAATCGTTTACTTATAAAAAATGAGCTCTGATTCGATTATTATTTCATGAAGCTAAGGGCCTATCTATGAAATAATAATTTATAATAAATCCTTTTTGACATAAGTTATTGTATTTAAATTTGAAAATGGCTACCACTAACAATGTTAAATGTGGATTTGATTATACATAAACAATAACATGCGTTGAGGCCTAAGAAGAGGTACTGTTTCAAGTGGTCAACTTCTATATGTAATAAAAAATCACAATCACATTGCCATTATTATAGGTATTTAGATTCAAGACATATGGCATATACATGTATCTGTATAAATAAACAACATGAGGTAAAATGTTTATTATATTCGAATGTTTTGAATTACTATTTCAAATAAAATAACTGTGTCATGAAAGAATAACTGTGCCAAATGGAATGTGCCATTGCCTCGTAAGATTACCTTGTTCATCAATGTCAGATAAATGATCCGATAATGTACAATATTATACTTCTTGTTCCACAAGTCTATCGACATATTTCTAATATGACATTCTGCAGTTGATATAATTTTATCAAATCTTATCAAAAATCACCATTTGATCAAATTTATTAAACCAATTCGAACTTTTTAGAACAGCTATGGGCATATATCAGATTTAACATCGATTTAAAATGTATGAATATAAGCATATAGTTATGTGTACCTACATGAAGTTTACAGATTGAACTTGCCATGCAACTTTGAAATTTGCAGATTGTGATCTTTCTGGTCATTTATCTCATTCTGTACAAGGATTTAAGACATTTCATTTTTAATGTTTTAATTGTATTACAAGGTCTACGTGCAAACATATTTTGCTTTAAAATTTCTCACTTCAACGTTTTGCTTCAAAATAAAATGAAATAATACTTATGATAATAAGTAACCCGTAGAATATTATACCTATATCTATATTCTAGAATGTATCTCATTATTGAGTATGATATAATTATTAGTTTCCAGTTAATTTTTCACTACAAAACAAAACTCTCCTTGCATGTAATATACCTAAAATTGAACTTTATAGCTATATATAGGTACATTCATTTATTAGGTTTTCATCATTTTCAAGTGCTGACATGAAATGCAAAGGGTAATAAAAATATAGTAAATAAATAATTGTAAATATATGCATAATTATGAAATTATACATTTTACATATTCTATTGATTATATTTAGAATCAACTACAGTTGTTAACAATTTGCAAATGGACCTTGTACCATAATTCTGAGATTTGTGCAATCAATTCGAATAAACATTTAATAAGATAAGCGTATATTTGTATTTACTTGATTTTTCAATTCAATAGCAGTACTTGACATAATCATGAGGAAAAACGCAACAATAATTTTCTCAAATTGTTTGCAGTTGAAAAAATTTCGAGGGTAGACCCTAAAGTTTGGTATATATATATAATGTTATTTTTCTGTTCAAACTACAAAGTATTTACCCGTATATTGTTTTATTTTATCTACTAATTAACGTCTACATTTTTCAATACAATTAGTTCGCAAGCACGTAATTTTTTTTATCTTCAATATTAGCTGCTCTGCATAATAACAAAAACAAGACCACAAACATTTCATCTATTTCTATTTTAGTTTTATTTGTATCATTACATCATTAAATATTCTTATTCTTCACAATTTTCTAACGAGGATCGACTTTTTTAGTATAGGTCACACTCTCGAGTAGTGGGCATCAATCTATATGCGCTTCTTATCTAGACCGTTGAAGAAATGGCTATGGCAACGCATTCTAATGATCGACATGGCAGAAAAGTGGTGAAACACGGTACTACGTAGTGGTTGTTGACGGCCGACCCAGAATTCCTCTGGCGACTGGCGGCTAGGTGTGGCAGCCATATTTTGGCAGAAGGCCCAGGGGGTCGAAGATAATGAATGTCTTGTTGTAATAAAGTAGCCTAAATAATAACAGAAAGTGCTCTTAATGCGGTATGACTACTATAAATATATATATTTCAATCTTTGTAATATTCTTTACATAGTGTAGTAGCATTATACTTGCTGATAATGATGAAGTAAGCGAACAATCTATAGATATCGTATCACCAAGGTAGAGATAAAATGGGCTTTTGCATTTTCTTTCATTCATAACATAGATAAGGTATTGAGATTGTAGTAACACTACAATCTAACAATTGTAATATTTAGGTTCCTTATCTAGTCTTATAATGCAAATGATAGCTTCCAAGTGTCTAATACAACCTGTGAAGCCTAATTAGACCCATATATGGCATGTGATTATCAATTGGACAGTTTATCAACAGATTGACAGTAGAACCTAGGCCACCATCAAAATGACTATCTGTATCACACCATGGGGAAACAGTTTAGGCAAACCGGTTCAACAAATGAGTGTATATCACAATAATTCAGAAACACTTTGACAAAACATTTCAGCGCAAGCCATTTTATATATTGACGTAAGTCAATATATTGGTACTGTAGTATATTGGTATATATTGGATATTGGCCGACGTAAGTCTGTATATAATCGATAACGAAGCTGAAAATCAACAAGGATCGATTTATCGCTCGCGTTCAAGGTTACCTTGAATCGGTTTGACGAGTATCAATCGTATCGAGTTCTCCAATTCACTTGCCAAACTGTATTGGAACTAAAGTGTTTTACACCAAAACCGATAGGTATATCATCATCTGTAAACCGTTTCAGCCTGAACCGGTTTGACTAAACCGTTTCCCGACCGTGTGATGTACATAGTCTATGTTCACTTTGTGGATCCAATCAATGATCCAATAGGCTAGTTTAGGCTAGGATGTTGTACTGTCCCATGCATAATAACTCTTTTTTTTGACACTGGTATGTTGTAACCAGGTCGACTCGTAACAGTCGTTGCTCATATGCAATCTTACTTGGAGCAGACATTCAAACTCATGTTGAAAGTTGATTCACAATAAGCTGAAATAGGTTGTAGCGTTCTTGGTGAAGGCCTTCATGCATAGTTTCAATCAACTTGCAAGTTCATTGTAATTTTGTGTTTTTATTGCAGATTTTGAACGAAAAAATGACCTTACAATTCGACAATATTTTATGTTGGCATATCTTCCGTGCTGATCATATCATAGAACAACGTTACTGGTATAAGCAGGGAAAAATAGTAGCCTAGTTCTATACTGTGTTATAATGCCCATCAATGTCTGAGACTGCAGCAAAATCAGTTGCTGTTCATGATTCAGCAGAGATTGTTGCAAAAGGTAATTGAAGTTACTGAACTGGTGTTCCTACTACGACCTTTCTAGGCGTCCATCACGATTTGCTACCGAAATTTCTTTCTTTCAATCACAATCTGGGATGAAATGAGATGGTGTCTTTCGTCCTGAAATTGTGTCGGCAAAATTAGTTGGTGGGCGAAAAGATGTAGGAAGTGAAACATTGTGATTTTGCCATAGCGTGCCATTTTTGCACTGGCGACTTGAGCTCCTTATCATACGTACCCATTCTGCGCAAGATGCCTTGGTAACGGCTATGTTGCAACTGTCAATGTCCACCTTAATCCATAAGTATTTATATAATGTTGGCATGCATCATGATTTGATTAACGCTAGAAATATATACGCTCATTGCAAATATTAGCATGGACCTGATATAACTTATAAAGTAGACCTAATTATTTGGATGGGAAACTCAAGGCCTTGAGTACTTGTTGGCAGAAAAAATGATTGATCTGTAAGTACATGTGTGATTGATGGCAGTGTCATTCACATTAATAAGGTTGCAAATCAGTTCTATTTTCACCACATTCCATCATTCTGAAAGCCCATAATAGGGCTATTAGTTTTAGGTGTTAGCCTTCTTTTGGTGGAATCGTTAAGTAAACCGTAATCAATCAATAAAGTTTTGTTTTTGAAAATTGAAAAAACTGAACTATGACCGAGGAAAATGCTTTCATTCCAAGAAAGCTTCATGGAGATGTTTGGTTCGACCTTTGACACAACAGTGTGCATTATGCAACCCAATTGCTGTGCAAGCGTCGTCATTGAGTTCAACTCAATGGCGTCATCTATTTCTAGGCAGTCTTCCTACTTACCCAAGATAAATGAATGTTAATCTGCCTTACTGTATTTCTTATACTCTTATCAAGTACTTTTTGCTATACATGTGACCTTGATTGAATTGTTTTTATTTTCTCTAGGACCTTTGACAGGGGAACGACGGCTACGACAATTAGAAGCCCTGTTCCTGGGTGGACCAATCCAGGGACAGGGACAATGCTTCAGTATCGAAACACTTCTGGATATCCTGCTTCTGCTTTATGATGAATGCTGCAACTCTTCATTACGAAGAGAAAAGACTGTATCGGATTTTATCGAATTTGGTACGTTGTTTTATGATTGTTATTGTTTAATGCTAGCAGGTATGCCTGATGTGCAATGGCAAAATATGCTATATCCTCGCCACCAATAAATCCACATACCTAGGCCTACTTGTCAAACATTTTCGTGAAATATTCAATCTTTTTAACAGTTCTTCTTTTTTCCTCGTTCATTCCAGTCCCTTGTAGTCCTCTGAATGAATTCAACCTGCCACTATAAACACCTCCTTAATGTTAATCTATCTCCTTTTCTAGCACCTCCTTGCAACCTCTGCCCTGAGATGTAAATTGTTAGCCGCCCCGGTGGCTAAGTCAATTATCGCTAGCGGTAGTAACTGAAGCCATCATTGGGCGTGGGTTCGAGTCCCGCATAAGGCATGGGTTTTTGTGAACGTCCTTTCACCTATCATCACACCATCGTTTCATTATCATCCGCTCATTCGTACCCCCGTATAACCTAGCTATTGAAGGGGTCGTTGAGCAAAAAAAAAAAAAAATTGTCAAGTTCCTTCCATCCAGTACAGAACTTGTTATTTGCTTTTTATAAGTCACATATTATGTCTTCTTCTTTCTCCAGAGTTTCCCATATAATTCATTTATATCATTGCTTGGTCTTTCTAATTTTTTCTTCACCACTCTATTAGGCCACATTGTTTGGCTTACCTATTAATTGGTGTTGTACCAGCTGCCAGTGTTCTCAATATTATAGATAGTGCTACTAATCTTCGTTTATCTGTGTGGAATATAAGGTAATAGGCCTAGTTGTGTTGAATAACACGTTCGTCTCCTTTTACAGTGAAACCTGTTGCATCAAGTGTCAAGACCCTTCGTCTTATTCGCGATGATTTTGAGATTGTGAAAGTAATTGGCCGCGGGGCCTTTGGTGAGGTTTGCGTTGTGAAAATGAAGGGTTCAGACAAAGTGTTTGCAATGAAGATCCTGAACAAGTGGGAGATGTTGAAACGAGCCGAGACAGCATGCTTTCAAGAAGAACGTGATGTTTTGGTTTATGGCGATCGTAGGTGGATCACAAACCTGCACTATGCTTTCCAGGATGATTCTAATCTTGTAAGTTTTGGCCAACTCTATAAAGAATTTAGATCAAGTTCAAACTGAAAATTATCAAACCGTAGCTAAATTCAATAGTCATTTGCTTGTGCTTGGACTGTACTGGTAGTTGCAATTTCAATAAAGATTTCGATTTGGCAAATTTCATTGCTTTGTTGTTTTCATCAGCTAGAGTTGCTTGATGGCAGACAGTAAAATATTATATTTTTGCTTTGTTTTAGTCCATCATGCAAGCAATCTAATTTCACACCATTGCTAACAATATGCAGGAACATTAATTTTCATTAGTTTTCAATCTCAATTTCTTTGCTTTGTTCGCCAAGTAGATTTTCAGTTTTTTATATTCTACAAATAGGTCATGATGAAATATATGGCATGTCAAAATATAAACTTTACATAATATGGCCTATAGAGTAAAACTATATGTGTAAAAATATATAGGCATACATAAAAAAAAAAATATATATGTAGGCCTATGAATTATATACATGAAAAACAAATTTATACATGACATACATCACATTCACATATTGGTTGGCTGCCCTGTTGGCCAAGTCAGCTATCGCTAGCGGTAGTAACTGAAGCCACCGTTGGGCGTGGGTTCGAGTCCCGCATAAGGCATGCCTTTTGTAAACATCCTTTCACCTATCATCACTGTATCGTTTCATTATCATACGCTCATTCATACATCACCGTATAACCTAGCTGTTGGGGGGGTCGTTAAGCAGCATTAAAAAATAGAACATTCGTTCACCATATTCAAGAAGCCAATAGGCAGAAGTGGAGGACAGTTGTAAGTAGGACATTCTATAATAGCTAATTCCTATTGCTTGATTATTCAGTACTTGGTCATGGACTATTACTGTGGAGGTGATCTGCTCACATTGCTCAGCAAGTTTGAGGACCGCTTACCAGAAGACATGGCGCGGTTTTACATAGCCGAGATGGTACTTGCGATTGGTTCGATACATGATCTGCGCTACGTTCATCGAGATATCAAGCCAGATAACGTACTGCTTGATGCCAATGGCCACATACGATTAGCAGACTTTGGCTCCTGCCTCAAGCTTTTTGAAGATGGCACGGTCCAAAGTAATGTTGCCGTCGGAACTCCTGATTACATCTCGCCAGAAATTTTGAGGGTAAGTGATTAAATAAGTAATGTAGGTCCTGTGGGCATAGTATTTTTAGGCCGCTTTAATTAAAAACTTTCTGCAGGACATTAGACTTGATATATTATTTTTTCATTATTATTATTAATATTATTATCACTGTTATTGATGAATTCTTACAGATTAGGTCTCATGATTGTATCTCGATTTTTTGATTTCCAATAGTAATTTTGTGTCGACACTATGTAATTACTAATTACGGTACTATGTTATAACTAATGTAATTGAGTAGGCGTACTACTATCTACTAATAGGCCTAATTACTAACAACTAGTGAGTACAGTGAGTACTGGGTTGAGTATGTAGTAAGTACGTATGCATATAATTAGGCCGAGTGGAGATATCCAGCAGGCCAGTTGAAAGCGTAGAATAGAAATATTCAGTGAGAAGTTCCAAGTGTTTTTCTGTTATCTCTGCTTTGTTGCTTATATTTTAAGCTAGATCCATGCTCAAGCATGTTTTATTTATGCTATTGTATATACGCACTCTGCACTTGACATAGCAACTGATTTTCTAGTATTCACAGATTTATTTAATTTCCTCATTGTGTTCATATAGGCTATGGAAGATGGGCAAGGTAGGTATGGTCCAGAGTGCGATTGGTGGTCCCTTGGAGTATGTATGTATGAGATGCTGTATGGAGAGACTCCTTTTTATGCTGAGTCTTTGGTAGAAACGTATGGAAAAATTATGAATCATAAGGTGAGTTATTTCTGCCTTATATAGGCCTACTTAACAATATTCAAACCTAGTTAATTTATAATCAAGATACCCATAAAGTATCATCTTGAAATTAATTTTGTGACTCCATTCTGGAACCATATGGGCTGGAAGATTTGTATTTTTGAATTATTGTTGGCTACAGTATATTTTCAAATATGCATGTGGAGAGTTATAAAATCCGCTTCAAATTTTCAGAATTGTTTTGACTTCCCATCTGACGTTGGATACGAAGTATCACAAGATGCCAAAGATTTGATGAAGAGGCTTATTTGCAGTTCTGACTTTCGACTGGGACAGAACGGTATTGAAGATTTCAAGGTATGGTAATTAACTAATTGTATTAAAATGAGGGGAAAGGAGCAAGATTTTTTTTTTACCTCATGTACGTTGTATCACATATTGTACGCAGGTGTAGCTATGGATGCTGTATTACAATGCAATGCATAATAATCTGTATTTTGATTATTCTTACTCAGTCTCACATGTTGACGTATTTTTTTTATCGCGAGTACTGTAGTGTGAAAAATCCCTTTTATGGTACACTAGCTGATTAATAATCAAATTAAATACATCATTTTGAAACCATCTTTACTAAACAATGAAAAATACTCACCTTCAAAATAGAAGTCGAAATATTGAATGTGAAATCAACAAAAATGTGAGAAATTTTACAGAAAAGAATTTAATTACCGTAAAAGAAAAGATGTGTCAAGGAAATATTTCTAGACCTTGAGTCCAAGTAGGTTGAATAGGTATTTGTTGTTATGGGCCCTACTGCAAGTCTGTGCAGTTTGCTTGTATGTAAGCCCATGCCCTATGTGGCTAAACCCAACTGTAAACAAAACTCGCTGAATTTTATCTAATTTTCAATTACTTTAGGCCTAAATGTATTAATTATTACATTAAAGTACGTAAATTACGTAGCTCTGTGTAAACAGAATTTTAGACCAAAATCATAATTTGAAAATTAATAGAAATTTCTTGTACATTGAGGTAATCAGATTACATGGTGTAAGCCTTATCGTAAAATATTTGTGTGCCTATAGTATTCTGTGTTTGTTTAGAATCATGCGTGGTTCGTTGGCTTAGATTGGGCGGGCATTCGCGACAGTGTTGCTCCTTATAAGCCCGAAGTCAGCAGTCCGACGGATACTTCTAATTTTGACGTAGATGACACTGATATTCGTACATCTGATGCTGTTCCTCCGACAGCAAACTCTGCATTCACTGCCTTGCACCTGCCATTTGTTGCATTTACGTTCACGCAGGGAAGGTAAGAAGTTCAGTCGGTTTCAATTATATGTTATTTTATAGTTGTTTACAGAATTCATAGTATGCCTATGACATCGTCATTCTACAATCTCTTTGTTATATATTGATAATCATTGATCTATCATCTAGACACCTATTTTTTTAATCAGTACAGAAGATTCAAATAGTAGATTTCAAAATCATGATTATTGTCTATTGAATATTAGTTGAACAGAATCATTTTAGTGCTGTATCACGTACGAATCAAGTCATGTGCTGTTCGTGCAGACAGCAGGGTTGTGAAGAACAATCTGAATTACAAAATGCACATTTTTTATCGTAGGCCATAACTCTTTTGTAACTTTTTCAAATTTCCATCAGCTGCATCTCAGACTTGGCTTCCTTACCAACCGGTGATGAATCTACTAGACAATTGAATGATAAACGTGTCAAGCAACTAGAAGAAGAGAATCTCCAACTTAGAAAGTCTGTAGCAGATGCTCGCAGTAGCTTTCAGCACTCGACTGATAGCCACGATGAAGTTAAACGAACGTCGCCTACTTCAGAAGGTGGCAATGGAATGAGGAAACTACAAGACGAGATTAATACACTAACTAAAAAGAACTGTGAATTGGAAACACAACTAAAGTTTTTGGAAAACCAAACTCCGACTGATAAAAGAGAGATCATTGCAGTTGATGCCGAATCATCACAAAGGATAAAAGAATTGGAAAGGATTGTAAGATTATTGAAGCAGGAAAAAGAAGAAGCTCAAAAGGTGAGTTAAGTAAAAAGATGAGTAAAATTTCTATCTTCAGTTATGTGATTTGAAATAACTTTATTTACAGAAACGTATCGGATGTAGGCATAGTTTAATAATATTTATTGGTCAAAGTTCAAAAAGATTACATATTATTTGTAATATGTGTTGCATTTCAGATTATGACAGTTTGAACCTTAATTTTAGCGTAAGCTCGAGTTGTTCCTCATTCTGTATCAGTAAATTTTATTTTAAAATTCTTATCTAGATCTACTCATAAAACCTTGTGATCTTATGTTGACATTTTTGCTCAGGATAAATTGGACGTTCAGGAAAAACTGAAGCTTCAAGAAAAAGAACTGAAAGATGCCTTAAGTCAGCGATCGTTAGCAATGACAGAGTACACAGAAGTAACTGACCGATTATCTGAACTTCGCCAACAAAAGCAGAAACTTTCAAGACAAGTGCGTGATAAAGAAGAGGAATTGGAAGTGGCAATGCAGAAAGTCGATAGTTTGCGACACGATATTCGAAAGGCAGAAAAACTTCGCCGAGAATTGGAGACGAGGGTTGAAGAGGCAATGGCAGAAACAGGAAAGGAACGTAAACTCAGGGAAAGAAGCGAGGAATACTGTAAACAAATGGAAGAAGAGACTGAGAAACTCCGACAGCGTAACTTCTCGGCTGGAAGCGATCCGACTGCGACAACCCAATCACCTGCGTCACAGGAAATCTTGAGGCTGAAGGCTGAAGTGGAGAAGTTGGAAGTGCAATACAACGAAAATCTGACGACGCAGCAGAGTCGATATAACATGGATTGTTTGAGTCTTCGAGAACAGCTACAGGAAGCCGAGTCAAGGAGGGAAGTTCTGGAACGTGAGGTATGTATTACAGTTATATATGGTACTGACGTTTGAGGAAGTAATAACAACCACTTATATTTGACGCTATATTGTGATAACTAGGAACTAGGAAGGTATCAAGTTAGTTGCATAGTTTTCCACGAACATAATGTTCCAATTTGTCAAGCTAAATATTCATTTGTAGGCTTATAACAATTTTTACTGGAATAATTTCAACTTATTAAATGTGCTCTTGATATGACCAGTTATCAGGGACCACAATCTAAATCTTGCATGACTGAAACAGCTGTAGTATGCGTAGACAACTGCTAACACTGAATCATTTTTTTTTTTAAACAACAGAGACTTTATTCAAGTCTTAGAAATTACTTCTAAGAATCGGTGATACCGTGTATTTGTAGCCGGTATATTAATGTGAAATTGTTGCCTCACAGGTACAGTTAGTAAAGGATAAATTAGACGCAGCCCGACTTGAAGATTTGACTGACAGCGAGGAGACAATCGCAGAACTGAAACGAAGATACGAACGCGAGAAATCTTTGCTGCTTGAAGACAATAAGAAACTCATCATGAATGTTGATTCGGTAAGTTTGAAAAAGAATATATATAATCGTGATAATGTTAACTTGCGTGTTAAGCAATAGTGACTTTATTGGCATTGGTGGATTTTCCAAGTCTCATGATTCATGTTTTATATGCGCTTCATGTTTTTCAATATGCGTTCCAGCTGACTGAAAGTGTTGGTCGACTTCAAGGAGAGAGACGTCAGTTAGACGAGGAATACGAGGAATTACGCAATAAAAAGGACGCCATTGCACAGTGGGAGGCACAAATTACAGAGATAATTCAATGGTAGGCTTTAAAATAACTCTGAGCACTGTAAAACTTCCTTGAGTAGTCCTGTTACGTCTACAGCTACAGCTGTTGACACAGATATTGTTTTTTAGATTGCGACAATTTTCAAATTACGTGAAAATTTGTCTTCTCAAAAATATTATAGGCCTATTTCTTTTTTATTATTTCTGATGCAGAAACAACTGATTTTCTTCTTACATTGAATTATTTTTTATCCTAACAAAAAATTCACTTGTGGCTAAAAATGCATTGTTATTTACTTTTATTTTCCAGGGTGAGTGACGAGAAAGATGCCCGTGGCTATCTCCAGGCACTGGCAACAAAGATGACAGAAGAATTAGAATTTCTCAAACACTCGGGAGTAGCCAACACTAATAATTCTGCTGTAAGTCCACAATTAACTTAATTTTTAACTGTCTTCTTGTGTTCTTCATAGCTTACCCATTTGCTGACAAAATATTTCACTCTCACATGACCATAGTAGAATATATCTTCTACAAGAAACTTTTGGGCTTTTTGTAATGAGATATATTTGATGCACAGCCATGTACTGCCTGCTATACTGCCTTCTAGCAACAGAGCCTGAGCCTACTTGCCTGTTTCTCGACAATAACGCTTGTTTCTTTCAGGACAAGAATTGGCGTAATCGTCGTAGTCAAAAGCTGGATAAGATGGAGTTGTTGAATCTTCAGAGTAGTCTTCAGTCCGAGATTCAAGCGAAACAAGCAATAAGTGAAGAGTTGAGCAAGACTCGGTCGGAACTGATTGCCGCACAAAAGTAAGGTTCCTTCAAGTTTCTTACAGAATTTAATAAACTTGAGTTGGACATAGATAATTGCATAAGTGCACATGAATTTCTCTGTTATGTCCATTGGGAAGGATGCATAAGGTCGTTGTTAAATTATTGTGGGGACGTGGGGAGAAATGGGTTGTGGCATGATAGTAGGGAACCGTTGGAGTAATCAGTCACTTGAACGACTGAGGAATCAGGCCCTAGTGAATGGAAGTATCTGATCTAGACTATGTTGCTACTTAGTACTTACAACTATGTACAACGTACAATGATCTAAAACGTGATTTTATATTATGAAACTATAAAAGTATAATGTACTGTACTTTGAAAATTATATACAGTAGCAAGTTCCAAAAAAAAATGTAAGGTTTGTCTTACTTGCAAATGTTATTTTACGTACCTTCAATAATGAGGTTATTTGTTTATTACAGCTTCCATATTTTGTTGTTCCACTGTAAATCAATTTGAAAAGAATTTCCAAATCTTATCCACTTATCTCAAAAGTAAAAATTCACTTATAAATTATCTTAGGTTACCGTATCTAAATATATTATCTTATATTTAAGATACTAAATTATCTTAAATTATCCACTTACCTTAACGGCCGTATAGAATTGAAAAAGAATCATTCAGAATTCATAGACATAATATAATACCTAATTACTTGATGGAGTAAAAATGAGCACAGTGAAACCTCCCGTCATTTTTCAAGGCACCATATAAGAACTAGAAATTATATTTGAAAAAGATTGTGCGATTGGGGCTTATAGTGGGACAAAATAAACGATGATTCCGGGAACGATGCATCGTTCTGTACTCTCAACGCTTTTATATATTTACTAAGTGGAAAGCAAAATGTATTATTTGCATTTACAGGGACCTCCGCGACTGTCGGCAAAGGTTGGAGGTTTTATCACACGATATGAAGCGAAAAGATATGCAAATCAAGGAATTGCAGTCACGACTAGAAACCGGTGAGGGATGTAAGTATGAATATCTACTGGGCGTTCTTTTTCTTGCAATATCATTACTAGACCTATAAAAGTAGTTGACTTACTACTTGAAACTTACTGATAATCCTTCTCCACTTATTCCAATACCACGAACAAACCTATTTTTACAAAGCGAACTGTTTCTTGAATTTAATTAGCAGTTAATCTTTTGTTGACCGTATTTACTTCTTTAGTTTTTTGAACATTCAAAATAAGAACTAGTTCCGAGTCGAGGCCAGTAATCTGTAGTTTACAGATAGGAGAGCATGTTCTTATTCTAGCGATATAGCTTAGTACTGCAGAGTATTCAGGTATATTCTTCTTTGATTACAGTTTGAACTTCTATTCTATAGTAATCTGTTATGTGTTATCTGTTGAATACAGAAACGTCTCTGCTATTTTGTGATTATTTCTGAAACCGATGAAAAAAGGAGGGTAGAATATTTCATAAACCGACCGCGCCACTTTCGGCGTTTTTCTTTGTTTTTATCGGCTGATATTAAAAGTCAATCTGCCTGTCTATCAATCCCAATCTTCTAAATCACTCTTGATTGTTTCGTTTCACTTTTATTTCATGAAGTCAATCATAGAACATGATATATGCCACACCATACATTATATTCTAGTTTGACTCCTCTTTCTTGATCCTCTAGACAGAATGCCCCTATTTATTGGCGTTACAAGCTGCCTATGGGGCTTGGTTCTGCTCCTTCTGAAAATCTATCTCTGACCATACGACCAAGTTACCGAAGTAGGGAGGGGGTACGTTTCACCACCTCTCCGTAGGTATGGTAAAGTACGGACCCGTTTCTTCTGCTGATTGATGCCCGCCTGTATTTGTTTTGTGATTTATTACCATTTATTCAATCCTTTTACTATTTTTCTCCGTCTGTTCTATTCCCATTCCGAATATTATTATTTGTTGTGACTATGTGTGGAGTGTTGACTAATGTACATTGGTTTTGAGAATTGTTATAGTCCTGTCTTCCAGATCTAGCTCGACTTAACAGTTTTACATGCTAGCAAAGTGTGTGGAAATATTTATAATGAATATGTGCTTATAATTTTGTGCAACAATAGAATTTAGAAATATGCCTAGATATTTGAAAGAGATTGGTGCTAATAGAATTAGAAGGCTAGTGGAGATTTTGTCGCCAACTGCATGATGTCAAGTGTGCTTGTAACCATTATAACAAGCAGACTAAATAACTTCTTCGAGGTCTCAGATACAGCTTAACTGTATGTTTACTTGTCTAGCGTTCTACTGCAGTCAATATAAATTTGAATTAACTGCCGTCCCAAAATTGTGACTGTATGTCAGATGTTTACACTTGTTGGTAACATAATATATGTGAAATATATATTTTTTCATTGTGTGTAAAATGAGAACGGAAATCGAAAGAGTGACAAAGTGACTGGGAAATCGGTAGTTCAACACTGCGGTAAATTGTAATAATCTAATTTATGCCGACATGAATTATTATCTTGGGTTACAAAAATGGAAAACAAAATATTATACATTTTAAACGCAGTCAAAACGTACAGCTTGGTATAATAGTTTGCGAGCATGTATGTTTGTCAGTTTCTAACTAAAAGCTTCTCGCGCAGCAGTGAATTATACTTCCCGCTCTCTTTAATAAGTAAAGCTGTTGTTGCGGCGATCTCCTCCCCCCCCCCCCCCCATCATGCTCCTGAACAACCGATTTACTGACCATAATCATATAAAGAATTCTGGCAGTATGCTTTCGTATGGCTTGACAGCAGCTGCGCTACAAACTTGTTGCTATGTATTTTTGTTATGGTATCAATTAGTTAGTTCATTGCATTTCAGTGCAACAGTTTTATAGGTTTTATAAAATTTATTAACTATTAATATCACATATTCACTACATGTTGGAATATTTTGTAGGCCCAATATTGTAATTAGCAATTAGTTTAGCCATAATGTTTGAAAAGAAATCACACTTGCAGCACTTGCTTTTCCGTATCTCTGTCTTAACAGGAAACCAGTTTCTGAACTCTAATCTCTTAGCTATAAATAATATTTTATTGTAGTATATAATCTCATTCTTCGTATCTGTGTAGGATAGTCATTATCAGTAAGGAAGCACGAGGCTGCTACGTAATGTTACAATACGTGAAGTAGGCGTATATTATATTTATATATAAACATAAATATTAAGTTGAATCTTTGGTTTACGTACTCTTACAGGGCAGTACAATAGATAATAGAGTACAGTACAGTACAATAATGCAAAAGATACCATTCAATAGACAAGTCCCAATCTTGACCTACTCACTCCGATGTCAGACAAGCATTTTATTGCAATTTTTTTAAATTTTATTTACGTTTCAAATGAAACATGGTCGATTTTGATCAATTTATCACTTTTTTTTTATAATTAGGCCTATATGAAAATATTATTTAGTTTGCTACTACGTATTAAAGTTCTAGAAATGGGAATCTGTAAAAATATATCAAGAGTGGATAGGCCCTAGAGCAAGTAGTACAAGGTAGTGGATGTGCCCTATATAAAATGTGTAGTAGAATTATTGTTAAAGAGGTTTATAAATACGTAGGCTGAATTTTAAAAAATCATCAAGTATGTCTACAGATAGATCAAAATAATCTATCAATAGGCCTATATCTAATCTAATAATATACAATACATGATAGATAAAAATAACATATTTTGCTTCTAAATATTGCCTGTTTTTATTTTCAGTTTAGTATAGTGTGTAGAATTGAATTAGTCACTACTCATTAGGGACTAACATAGTGAATACATTTGTGGTGTACATATTTAGTTAGTAGGTTCATACTATGTACTGTCAGACATGAAGTGTTTATTTAATCACGTTTTTGTTTTTTTATCAAATCTCACGGTGATATTCTAATCGCGGTCGTTTGTTACAGTTTTGGAGCGTCCCTCGTCCCAGATGTCGTACTTGGATCACTTTCTCAAAGAATCGTCAACTCGCCATGGCGGATCTGTGGAGAGTGAAGAAGGCGACGTCGAAGACAATAGAGCCCCTTCGGTAGCCAGTAGTAGATCCAATTTATCAGAGTTTAGCATAGTAAGTAAACGTGCAAGAAGAGTGTTATGAATAAGATGCCCGCGAATTTGAAATTTAGGCACGAACGTTAACTGCTTCAACTAATAATTGGTTTATTAATAAAATATAATGTTTGACTGGTAATTCTACTGACTAAAATCAATATTGTTGTTACTTATTCTTAGAGGTGGTCTGATTCCGATTCTCGCAATTCCTACACCTATATTCCATTTTGAATTGGAACGATTCTAATTATTTTAACAAAAGTGCCGAGTCGTTTGTGGTGTTCACATTTTAAAGCTGCAAGTATCGGATTCGTGACAATTCAGAATTGGCCCGGCTTTAGTTATTTTTGTCTTGTTTTATTTATGCATGGATTGTGTAGCTTGTTGGTTTTCATTTACCCTCTTTGGATTTGAGTGATTTTCATTTAGAATATTGAAAAGAAAATTGAACTTGCGACGATGGAGTGAGAGAAAAATTGAAATTGAAATACAAGATGAAATTGACTAGAGCTCCAGTGCTTTCTAGATAGAGAGCCTCTATTAATCTTGTGTGGGCTCTAGATTCATATAATAAATACAAATTTGCCATTGGCTTACTTATATGTGTAATCAATGATGTCAAACATGCACAATAAAACAGTATGTCATACTTTTAACAAGCAATGATAACAATCGATAACGCTAAAGGTTTGAGAAAGGTTATCAATCTTTAAGGATCTAGTCTTTTACACTAATGATTTAAATTGTCTATCGTTGAACATTGATGAGTTAACGATTGAGAAAGGGAATTGCAGAGCTGATCCAGGATCCTGGCATGTTAATGTATCTTGTTCTTGGCTATGCTTAGTGAGTCTGTCCAAATATCTGCCTAAAATAGACTTCACATTTTATATTTTATAGAAGATTATTGTGTATTGAGTTGTAAATATTATGACCGAGTGACCACCAGTTATTCGTAGCGTTATAGTATAGCGTAAGAGGAACAACCGAACAAGACTGTAAGGTGCACGGGTTGGTGAAAGGAGAAAACAGAAACTTGTGGTTCGAACATAGACAGACCTAGGCTACAACATGTAAGAAGGAACATGATTAGTTATCCTGATTACCGTTCCAGTATTGATTCTCCAATATTCGCCAATATCGATTCTCCAATATTGATTTGTCCAGTTTACTTTTTTCTGAGAGTTGATTCGAAAAAATAGAATTAGTAAAAAATGTGATAACATTTAACTGCCAGTTAGAGATATTCCTATATTGGTAATTCCAAACATAAGTCGAGTATTTATTGTTTTTTAAACCAAGGCAGATGAAAAAATCTGAGTAACATTTAAATGCCAATTTAAGCTATTCCTATATTCATAATTCCAACAATAAATTGACTATTCAGTATTCATTATTTGTTAAACCAAGGCAGATAGATGGTTATTAAACAAATCTAGTCCTACGTAGGAACTAGAAAGTCGAGTATTAAGCTTGATCACAACTGTTACTTTTGTTGAATTTAAATATGTATATTAATACACATGTTCTGCATACTTGGCATACTGACTAATCAATATCACTATTTCAGGATCCTAGTTCTCCACTTGGCCTTGACCTTCACTGTAAGCCACCTCATATGGTAGGTCCCCCTCATTACCCCCCCAAGCCCAAATCCCACCAGTTTGTTGTCCGTACTTTCTCGTCCCCCACGAAGTGTAGCCACTGTACGTCCCTGATGGTTGGCCTCACGAGACAAGGCGTGGTCTGCGAGGTCTGTGGCTTTGCTTGTCACATCGGATGCTGCGAGAAGGTACCTGCCATCTGCCCGGTTCCCTCAGATCAGAGTGAGTTACACACAAATACATCGCACGTAGTTAGATTATTCACTATATACCTATATATATATATATATACCTGCATAATAATATAAATAAATTAGATCTGTAAAAGAAATTAAGAAGAGCAAATTAAATTAAAATTAAAATAACTAAATATGAAATATAAATGCCTAACATTATCCTTAATCTAACATATGTAAAGTTTCGAGTAGGCCTATCTAATTGAGTGAATTATTACTAAAGGTGCAGTTTTAAGTGCTTTGCATTAAACTAAACTGACTAGATTTAACAAATCTGTTATCTGTACTTATAGTTTTAATATATGCCCTAATGATGTTTGATATAGGCCTAAACATTTTTATTTTGTATGAAGAACTTTAGCAGTGAAACGAAAGATAGGCGAAAACGAAAAAATTGTTGTTTGGGCCTATTTGAGTGGATTTGGGTTGGGCTTGCATGGTCACTTCTATAGATAGTGTCTCAAAAGTCGAAACTATAACTGTTGTACACCAATTCCTCCAGTGACTTGAAGTGCCTATTTGTGGTGTAACTTGACCATAATTTGTTTTCAGCTAAACGACCGCTTGGTATCGACCCCACTCGTGGTATCGGTACGGCATACGAAGGTTATGTGAAAGTTCCGAAGATGGGCGGAGTGAAAAAAGGCTGGATACGTCAGTTTGTCGTCGTTTGCGACTTCAAGTTGTTCCTGTACGACATCTCGCCCGATCGTAACGCGTGTCCGTCGGTTTACGTGTCCCAAGTACTCGACATGCGCGACGAGGAGTTTGCTGTCAGCTCGGTCCGGGATTCTGACGTTATACATGCTACAAAGAAAGATATTCCATGCATATTCAGGGTGAGAAAATTCACGATTTTTCATTATGACTTTTTTCAGCTACAATTAGGCCTGGATTTGTTTGCTAATTTTCTTTATTACTTGTTTTTGGTATTTTTATATTTATTCAGTTTAACCTGTATTAGTCTGTAGTCTTTTTGAAGAAAGTGATTCAATAAATGATTTTTCTTCATCAAATAGCTAGATGTAAAAGCCATTCAGAACCATGGCACCATGATTCACAGCTTTCTAGACTTGATAGTTGCCAAGCCGAGGTTTGTAGAGATATCGAGTATACTTTGTACGAGTCAAAGTATGTAGGCCCAAGTTTTCTAGTGGGCCCATACATCATATGAATATCTCACTCATCTCACAACGTATTTGCTGTGTGCTTGCCTAATGATAAAAATTAACAGATGTTAATATTAATTCACTGTTTCTGTTCTTCAGATAACCACATCGTTGATGGAGCCCCCGGGTCTTAAGAACCATACATTGATGTTAGCTGACACAGAGAGCGAGAAAACAAAGTGGGTAGTTGCACTGAGCGAGCTGCACAGAATACTCAAGAGGAATAATCTACCAAACAGAACGGTGAGTGTAACAATGATACAGTAAACCCTCGTTAATCCGAAATCGAAGGGACCTAAAAAAATGATTTCGGTTTATAAAAATTCGGATTAATCAAAAAGTAATTTTTCCCGCTCAGAATATAGTTAATTTCGTATTGCGCGCTATGTTGTATGTCACCGGCTGAGACTACGTCGTGATAGATCCGTTGCTAAGGGCCTCGCTGATCGTGTGTACTCGGCTATCTCCGTGACGCGTGATCCTCATATGGCCCGTTTCTATCGGCGCTCGGCCGTCCCGAATCGGACGAACGAGTGTTCCGAGCTCAGACTTCGTCAAGGTCGACTGCATTCGGTACACAAAGAATGGAACAGCTGAGCACGCTTCCACTCATTCTTACGCATCAAATAAAAAGGATGGAAATTGGGAAAACAGTGATAACTTCACGGAATTCACTCGGATTATTTCGAATTATCCAATCCGAAATCAGTGTTGAAGCAATTGAAGGAACGAAATATTAGTTCGAATTACGGTTTAACCGAAATTCGGATTAGCCATATTGATTAACATTGAAATGCATATACCTTCAGCTGGGGACCGATTTCAAGTTCGAAATACGTCAAATTTCGGATTAACCGAGTTTGGATTAACGAGGGTTTACTGTACTTTGATTCTAAAGTTTTTCTACCAACATTCAGGTTTTATCTTGATAATATTCATGATTTTCAAATAGTAATTTAGTAATTATGTATTTATATAGTGTAACAAACATTCTCGGAATATTATAGGATACAGTTTCGCTTATTCTCAAAGCATTTTTTGTTCATCACTTTTGCCCCTCTCTTTAAAACCACACCTAGTGTATAAACTTCCTCCTTCCATTTGCAGCCATTTCCTTCAAAAAATTAAAACTAGCGTCAAACTGCATGAACTTACATACAATTATCAGTCGAATAGTTCCACCTTGTTTACCAGAATAGAACACTTGATAGACTAGTCGACATTTACCACTAGTTGTTGCGAAGTGCATGTGTATATTAATGATATACCGCTCGTGCAGCGTAACTATTATGCGCGACCTCGAGAGGACGCAAGTGACGGCACGACTCGAGTCAGCGTGTTCTCACCCTCCACCCGCTCCCCAGAAGTCTAGGAAGTCTGTAAAAAAGAATGCAACAACTACTAGACATTAGCTGAATATGTTTATTGTTAGTGCTTTGTCCTTGAACATTATTATTTGTGTTTGAATAGATTTTCCGAGCAAAGGAGTTGTTGGACAATACATTAGCATTCATAAAGAATGCCATGTCGGGAGCCATTGTAGATCCTGATCGCCTAGTCATTGGAACGGAGGAGGGCCTGTTCTGTTTAGATCTGGATCGAAGTGGTAAGCCATGCTACCTCTTTGAACTTCTAATTAACAATTAACAATTTAGCAATTACTGGTAGATACTTGATAAAACTTGTATTTTGATGTCTTGAGAAAAAAGAACAAAATTTCTCTATGTATGTATTGTGTGATCTTCAGATCTTCCACATATGGACGTATGGGATTAAATTACTTTCATTAATGTAAAATATCCAGTTGTTTAGAAGTAGCTCAACATATATATAAATAGGCTGTTGATTGAACCACCATTGTTTTAAAATCAAGTAAAAGTAAAAATGTTCAAAAGAAATCAGACCTTACGGATGGGATATTATTTTATTCATTTATTATAATTTTTAAAAAATTCTACACTGCTTTTCTCTACGTCTCACCAATTTTGTCTCGGAACATTTACAGTTGTATTCTCGTATATGAATCAAATCTTGTAATTCTGAAGTCGGTTGGTTAGCTGTGGAGCATACAGAAAAAAATGACTGAAAAATGATTTATTGGCGTACATGAAATTGAGTCTTCCACTTTCGATTAACATCATAATTGCCAAAACACTGCAGTAACCTTTCATAACTACTAACTAATTCGAGTCTGGTGTTTGTGTTTTAGAAATTGCCCGCGTAGGAGAAGGAAAGAAGGTTTATCAACTTGAGTATGTAATCGAAGAGCAGTTGTTGGTTGTTTTATCGGGTAAACAGAGGCATGTGCGGTTGATACCCGTTCGAGCGTTGGACGGAGATGATGTGGAGTGGATCAAGGTTAGTAGAGTGGCAAATATGATGAGTAGTTAGTCATTACTGTCAACAAGTGATTCAGGGTTGTTATTCTATAACTCTGAAACGAAAAGAAAGCTACCCATCTTCATTTTTTTTCTGCGATTTTTTTCCATACTTTAACGTGGTGTGTCACATTGGCTGAAACTTTCATTGCACTCTTTCGTTCCCGTTTGCAGTCATAGAATAAGGGCCCAGCAAAGGCATTGCACAAATATAAAACCCGCTTTCAAGTAACGTTTGATGGTATATTTCCTTGTATCATTGTATAATGATTAACTTTGCATCTGCTGTCATTGGAAGAAGTGAACATTGCCTAAGAGTCTTAGTTCAAACTGAAAGATATCAACATTCGTGTGTTTTGATTACTCCCAACACCAATGTTGGTAGTGTCTGAATATATAGCAAAAACGGTAAATATACTTATGTGTTCCGGACTTTCGGCAACTGAAGACTTCTATCTGCGGCGAAGAAGTGTGGTCACAGACAGCGTAGACCTGGTGTCCTTTGGTTTTTGCTTTGCTTTTAAGTTCTTTACTTTTAATTTGAAATTATAATGAAATGGGGTGCTAAGATCGCCCTTGTGGTGCCCCGTCCAAACGATCCTACTTTCATCCTTAGCCTTAATAGGGGAACAATGATTTTGTATCAAGTTTCGATGTTATTAAAAGAAAATATATATATATATATATCTCGTGAGGAAGTTCAATTAAAATGAATGACATACAATTTAGTGTTGATTAATGTACAAAGAAAGTGGAGTATACCAAGGTGGAGTTTAGGCTTTATCAAGACCATCCATCCTATGGTCCAAAGACCTAGCCTGTGGATCTCATTTGGTTCACAGTCAAGGCACTGCTTTGAAATCTGAAGCTAGACGGCACGGGTTGGACTCCTGCTGTAGACGTGTTTTCGAAAATGTCCTTCATTTTCGAATGTCATCATTCGATGTCATCAAAATGTCATCATCACTTCGACTTTTTCAAAATCACTCCCTTATTCGTTCACCCTAATAGCATAGCTGTTATTCAGGACAGTAAACACCATCAAAGAAGTATTCAATATAAGCCTTTATTTATTAAGTTTGACTTCTGTTTGTGTAATCTTATAACATTAAGAGATAGTAAATGAAAATATTCATATATTGACCTTGAAATGTATTGGTACCGGTAATGTGTTTATAGGTTGCCGAAACGAAAGGCTGCATCACATTTGCCACCGGAGTGATGAAGCGTTCTCCGCAGCTCGGGTACTGCCTGTGCGTCGCGATCAAGCGGCAGAACACGTCTCAGGTGATCATCTACGAGGTGACTCGTACCAAGACGAGACATAAACGCCTCCGAGAGCTCATGTTACCGACGCAAGCGCAGACGCTGAACATTCTCAGCGAGGGCAGGCTCTGCGTTGGGTATCAGTCAGGTTTCAGCATCTACAGCATCATGGGTGATCAACATCCTTTATGTGAGTACACTTATAGACGAGTCAAAAACGGGAATTTCACACCTAGAACTTGTTCCTCTCATAATTGGGGTATTACAGTAAAAATAACAATTGGATTTTTGTTTGATTTTGTTGGTCAAAATATAGCCTAGGTTTAAGGAAGTGCACGGCCACGGCGCTTATGAAAATAGCTTTTTCATCTTTGCTATTTTTTTTAAACATGTTAACAAACCAGTGTAATTGAATAAAAGTATATCAACCCCCAGATAATGTTGCTCTTTAATTGTTATGACATTCTTGCCAATATATAATTTTTAATTTTGATAAATTACAGTTACACATAGGCCTACTCTGTGCTTAGTAATATATGTGCATCAAAGTTTCATAAAAATGTGTGTTTCATTTAACCTATAGTCATAGAGCATGAACAAGAAGAAAATGATTTTTCAAGTAGGCCTACGGTAAAATTGAGTGTACGCTTACTCATCCAATGATCTACGGTATATTACCATAAATTTATGTCACTCTGCAGCATGTTTAGCCTTTCAAACATATGCCCTATGAGTGACATTGATATGACATTGACAACCGGTAATCTCAACTGAACTATTTTTCCAACTTGTAAAACATGCCTTGGCAAACATTTGATTGTAAATTTGGTAGTACTGCCATCGTGGTGTGGTATAACGACGAATAGCATCTCCCACTCAACTTTGGTCTTTGAGGTTCCAATCTATTGATTATGTTTGCAGCCCTGGTCCACCCCGACAACCAGTTGCTCGGGTTCTTGGCTCATAGCACCGTGGACGCTATGCGTGCAATAGAACTCTCTCGGGGAGAGTTCCTTCTAGTATTCCAGAAGCTGGGCGTGTACGTTGACGCTCAGGGCCGGAAGTCCAGGGATCGGGAGATCATGTACCCTGCCATTCCATTGGCAGTCAGTAAGTGCAAAACTTTTACATGTTGATAACAAAAATCAAAACTGTACGGTGTACGGTATGTACAAATTTAAAAAAAAAAAAAAATGATTGTTCTGCTAGGCAAACACAAAAAATTTATTATAACCATTATTATGAATAATTACTATTTTCCAGATATTTGATCTAGAAAAAAAACATATTAAATTTCTTCTTTTATGGCTAGTCTGATCTAGAGGTAATTTGTGAATAATGTGTAAGCTATCATTCTTGTTTTTACATTTAGTAAAACTTCATTTTTTTGGAAGAGTTTTTTCTTTTGTTTTTTCTTCCAAATTAATTCTATGGGGTATTTCAAAATTTTGTGATTTTTTTTCCCAAAGAAGTGCAACCCCCCAACCATAGATGTATATTACTTACCGAGATACGTTACTCCCGCTCCCGACTAGTGACATATTATGCTCGTTCCTACAAATAGCTTCTAAGCAAGGCCTTCTGTATTTGTAGATTACTAATATATTATGTCTGATAGTGATATGGCGTAAACGTCCCGGTTTACAAAGCGGTGTGAATTTGCTGCAGAGACAAATATGTTTGCCTTCTTAATGTTGAGTAACATATCTCGGTAATATATATCTAGGGTGCAACCGATTTGGCCCAAACACTTGGTGTGACTCCACATGTCCACAGTTTCTATATTTGGTAGCTTTCAGTCTAAACTAAATTTCAATTCTGGAATCATCTACCTGTATTTATTGTATCGTTTTGCAACTACAACATTTATTATTGTTCCAGGTTATTGTGATGGTAATTTACTAGTCTATAGTGAAACACATGTTGATGTGTTCAATTGCGCGTCGGGCGAATGGGTCCAGACAATAAACGTCAAGTATTCAAAACCGCTGAACAGTACAGGAACGCTCAGTATCTGCGTCATCAATGATATGCCGCACATCATCTATCTCAACAATGTACATCAACGTAAGTGAGACTAGACAAACTAGAACTAGGAAAGAATTAGACATGTAGTTAGAATTAAAATTGGACTAGAATAAGTAGGACTAGAACTGTCATTTAAGCTTCAGTCGGGGCAGAATATTTGGTATTAGAAAAAACGTTTCCAATTTCCAAAGTTTAAAAAAATGTAGGCTGGGCCAGACTTGAATGTTTATAAAGGTCTACATCACATGAGATAAAGATGATGGACTTATTTATTTCATTCAGGAAAAAGTATGTAGCTACTAGCTATATAGCGTTTACGTACACGATGGTAGTCAGTTAGTGTCATTTAAAGGCACTCGATGGCACGTAGACGATGAATATTTTTTGTCATATCAGCCATTTGCAAAGTTTGTTCCTTGATGGTGACCTTGTTTGTCTTGTATGTTCAGGTGAACTGATCAACGTTAGTGTTTACGATGGTGCTGGGAGAGCAATGCCGAGGCCACGCCGAAGGTTTTCCTTGAGGGAAGGACATAGAGCTGCAAGGGCGTAAGTCACATTTTATTTCTACTGCAGTTTTAAAAATGCATTAATATAAATTCATATAAGATGAAGATGAAACGTATATAAGTTGGCTGTTTTAAATAGGTCAACAGCTGAGCAAACTTTGTGACAGAAAACGATCTAGGCCTATCTACGAAGATCAGTGATAATTTCTCGAAGCCTCCATTTTTTTCCATGCAATGACAAATGGCATGACAGCTTTGTCAGTAGAATCTTCCAATAACAATTTGAAAAATAAGTGTTTCATTTCTTTAACAATATCCTCTTTCAATGAGTCTCCTAAAGCATGTTCAATTATTTGACTTGCTTTTGTGCATCCTCAATGAAAATTGGAAGCAATTAAACTGTCAGTGAACATCTTCCTTACGAATTTCTAAAAATTAATAGCGATAAGCCTAATCAATATCGTTTCGATAATTAGTATTGTTGATAAGTTTAGATACTCACTTCATTTATAGAATGCCAATCTGATTTGATAAAGAAATTCGTCGCAATTTGTGTGTAGGACTGACCGTCGGTCAAAGATGATATCTGCGCCCACCAACTTCAGCCACATTAGCCACATGGGCCCAGGTGATGGAATCCAGATCCAGAGGTTGATGGACTTGCCTACTACTGTCGAAACAGCTGACCAAGTTGTTGCCAGCCCACCGCAGCCAATACCTGGTCAACAACAGCGGGTATGTGTATTCTGTCTTTTACCATCTGGAGATTGTATTAACCTGTGAAGGTCATATGTTGAGCCTGGCATGACAACGAATTTCAGGATGTTTATTAAAATGAGTGTAGCCTACAGCAAATTCCATCTATGAAAAAAATTGTTGCAACTCTATGAACTTTTATCTAGTAAGCAAGGACATCACTGCCTTCCTAACCTCTACAATCACTGTTGAAAATGTTGAAAATGTATAAAAAAGCAGTAAGGGCCCAATTAATAAGATAGAATGTCAACATTACCAAAGATATCCGTTTGAATAAATTCACCACCCTACCCTTTATGTAGTTTTTAAATCCTCACACATTTTTTATTGGTGCAGGTAGTGAATGTAATTTATGTGCCATTTCTTACAGTTGATGCATCCAACCAAGATGGCGCACCCTCCACCCCGCCATCCCCCTCATGTGGAGCCGCGACGACTGTCTGGTCACATGCAAAGACCGCCCCCAGCCTATCCCGCACACAATGGTGAGTATCCACAGTTTGATGCAGTTCAATTTTGAATTTGTGTTATTCCAAAGGAAGTGAGTTCTGCTAGTTAATATCTAATCGGCACTAGACCACCGTTATAAAATAGAAAATAAAAGTTGGAAAAATAAGTATACCGGTAGTAGAAGACTTTTTTGTCGTCATAGACTTGCCTATTATTCATGGTTCAGCTAAAAAAGTGTCATATTCTTGCGATGGTTGTTATATTGTGGAACGTATTGACAAAGAAAAATACACAGATTCTTATGAGAATTGGCCTCTCAGAGGAATGATGTACTGGTATCACGATGATCACGGTACTGAAGAGGTTCTACTGTATCATCACTTTCATTATTATTATTAGTCTTGGTATTAAGATGGAACCAATTAATTGAGAAATAAGCTCAACGATACATCTTTCAACAGGATCTACGTCTTCCCGTCGATCAGCAGCCCCCCCTCGCCCCGTAGCAACGCCTCCCTCTTTGCCTCGTTCACCAGACGGCCTCCCCGGCGGATTGGACTCGGACCCGTTACTGCATCACCATTCTTCACATACGTTGGGTAGCGTACCATCTTTACATGATGCAGCCAAGGTTAGAAACTATCCTATTTTGTACAGTATCAAACCTCAAGGAAGATATGAATGCGTGCGTGGGCACCTTTAATCTAACCTACTATTTATTTCTGTACATATTTCCACAAGACATTACTACATTTTTCATTTCAAAATTTAATTTAATTACTTTATATTAATATTACCGATGTAAATGTTTTCAGGATCAAGGTATCAGTGGCAGCAGTCCTCGGCATTCAATAGCTTCGAACAACAGCAGTAATCCGAGCACACCTCCGAGCCCCGGTCATGATCACGGCTCTTCAAGTTACGACAGTTGAATGTCTATATCTACGGGCTTCCTTCACTTCATTCGTAAGTCGACTTGTGTACGTTGACTGCAGTGCAGTTACGATAAACGGGCATTTTCTCGAATTTCTAGTAATCAAACTGGAAATGCTCATAGCCATATGGATCTGTATTAATGCCCTCAGCAAATAATGTGTATGATAGACTTACTAGTTAATAACCAGTATCTAGTTAGCCTATGTACGAGAGGTTTTGTTTCGTCAGTTCATCCCAGTGATATTTGCGGGCCATATGATTAGCTTATCGCGTGAATTGTTGGCCTAGATTATTGCAGAAACACCTATGTACCGTTTTTTGATAGTAAGTCGAGCAAATGTGTTTCATTGCGCCATGAATTATACTAAGAAATGAATATTGACAGAGAGTAAAAAATACATTAGATACGTACAGTAATGCCAAAGGTTGTGCTACGTACTATAGTTGGAAGAGTCGCCGTGCTGGAAATTATTCTTTTGAGCCTATTTCCATCTCCAACAAAATCTGTGTTGAGCTAATAAGTAATAACACAGTGTGAAATCCAGTAAAATCTGCAATAGCTTTAACAATTTCTAATTGATATTCTCAATTGAGACAATCAGAAATGTATTATATTTACAGAAATTATTCTCTTGAAATGAAGAAATAAATAACAGTCAATAGATATCAGGTCTTCAGTAGGATAACAAATAATCATATATTTGGAATTCTTTCTGGTAAATAAATGTGTTTCAAATGTAGGCCTAATTTAAATACAGTAATATTCTGACTTTGGTACTACTTCTTTATACTAGGGATGTCGGCAGGTAGGATTTTTCCTACCCGGGTATCCGTTTTCATTACCCAACCCATGTCTCCCCCACCCCACAAAAATACATATATAGGTCCTATACCACCTGTATTCATAAATAGATCTGTCGTTTTCCTCGATCCAATCTCAATCTCTCAATCAATCCAAACACTCTAAAACTGACAGGGCCTCTAACCTCAAGGCTTGGAATCACACTGACAAGAATGTTGCAGCCACTTTCACACATTGTTCCGGCCACTAACGGTTGATAATGGGTGGCAGGGGGTAGGGGGTGCGCAAGACGTGTGCATGAGCGCATTTTATTATGGCGAAGAATAGTAATTTGAAAATCCAAGTATTTTTAAAAAACAATAATGATTGCTTCTAATTGTTTGAATTGAACAATAATGATATTTATACTCATATTTCCTTCCTAACAATGACAGGAAACAAATAAAAGTTGAAAGCACATTCAAAATAATGCCGCTTTGGTGCATCTGGACATGGTTGCGAGTGGCATAGTGCATGTGGTAGAAGGCACACGGAATGCTGACAAGTTGTTTAGTATTGTTGAGATGGTGAGGGAGCTGCGAGAAGAGAAGGTTGCGCGTGATTCGTGCTCACCCGCACTGAATGCACCGCACCAAAAACATCGTACAAACAAAATAAAGGCCAGAAAAAAATTATTATCCTGCAGGTAATTGTTTGGACCTGGATTCCACTTAAAAATGGACCCACCCGGGTATCTGCCGACACCCCTCCTTTATACCGATGAGCAATAATTACAAATTATAAAACTTGAAATTTTAAATCACTTGAATAATATACCGGTAAGTAGAAGGCTAGACGTGTTATTTTATAATATGATTCTACGTTTGTGTATTTCTAAATAAACTATAATCGATACACACAAAAATAGCCATAGTAGAGTAAGGTTTTGATCTTGTCATATGGGCCTGCATAATACTCCACAAGTCTGACCTAGCTTTGTTCATCAGCATCATTATAAACACATCATAGTGAATCAGACCCCTCACCCAGTATTTTCAGTAATCATTTTTATCTTCTAACGTGTAAGATACCATAATAACTAGTGGTTTTTAATTTGTATAATTGGTAGTACTTAACTAACAACAATCGTACGTGCATTGCACGTAGAATACGGCATACACATATTATTACATTTATTAATATTATATAATTATTTTCCTTGTGTGAAGGTCAAAGCTGGTGGATTCAACTTGCTTCTGGTTGACCTACAATCTAATAATTAATATTGACTCAATTGTTATTATTTCGAAAGTACCAGCAGAAAGAAACATACCTGTATGATATATAGGCCGATGCATAAATATATATATATATATATATATATATATATATAACACGGTACATATATAATGTGTGTGTGTGTGTATGTATGTATATATGGTATAATTTTGCTAAGCAATTTTTAAATTGATTTTTAAATATTTATGATTCTGATATTAAAACAATTAAAACTTATAATATCCACTCTCATTTTCACCTAGGCTTGTTTTCAATATGCAGTTTCAAACTGTCTGACGTCACAACTAACAAAATTAAACACTGAATGATTATTGTACAACATTGCTTCAAACAACCAGTTAATATACTTCCATAGGCTGACCTAGCAATATAAAATTATATGTTCAAATTCATAACTCTTAAACAAAGCCTTCCAATCTGTATAAAACGAGTGGTAACGTTATACTATTTAATTTATTAAAGTATGTATTTATAAAAAGGTTGATATGTAGGCTTTATTATTTATAATTTATAATGTATGAAACGAGCAGGTTAATGTTGCAATGATGACTACAAGGTAGATGTTTTATTTAGGATGACTGGATGAGAATAAAAATATATGTGGTAAAAAGTCACAATACTTTGTACATGTAATTATTTCATTGTATTCCTGTTCTTTCAGTACTATCAAGTGCTTAGGCACATGAATGCCCACTGCTCACATATTCACTGGAAAATAGTTATCGTATTTATATTGCATTTGTATTTATATTCCTAACTGCAGTTGTGCACGTTTGCGCAGTTGCAGCTGTTTTTCGTTCACAATTCACAAATTCTCCTCTTCAATTCTTCAATGTTCTCTGCTCCTCTTGCCTCTTTGCACAGCCCATTCCACCCCCTTATTGTTCTTTCTGTGAAATCATCCCTACCCAATTTTGTTCCAGCCCTACATAAGCCAGCTGTTCCCTCTCCCACTCCTCTGAACTCTCGTACCTATCCTATCTCTCACTTATTCCCACCCTGTGAAACCATTGAAAGAAGAAAAAAATCAGGAGTCTCCTTCCCCCCCCCCCCCCCCCTCCTAATGATTCCACCTAACTTTTTCCACCATCTCACTGGGCCTTTCTCATAATTTTAAACTCTCCCATTGTTACTTCTTTCTATTCTAAATCTTCTCACCCTTCCTAGAACCCTTCTTGCAGCTACCCTCAGCTTCTTTGATCAAATTGATGTTGTAGGAATCCCAGACCGAGCAACGTACTCTGTCATTGGACGTATTAGGCTCTTGTAAGCCTTCTCCTTAATGTCAATCCCTGTCCCGTGTACTCCGGTCACCAAAAGGCTTCCACTTGACCGAGACGGCCCGAACTTGGTATGGACTCTCACTTCAGACCTTATCCCCATGAGTGACGATTTTGGGAGCAAATAAAATACTCCCGGCGACAGCTCTGGTAAGCTTATCAAGTAGCGTTTGTTCAGAGAAAATGGCATAATAATGGTAAATGAATGTCTAAGAAAAATAAATAATAATTATGTGTATGTTCAGTGTATTTTCTTATGAAGTTTGAAAAAGTCCTATTTTTATCAAGTTTTTATGTCATAATTTTGTTTTATAAGCTAAAGCTATTGTCACTGCTTCCCATTGCAGTTATAGTTAGAAACCAAGCGATAACGCCACTCGGCATCGCACGCTGTACTACTGATTCACCTCACCGGCCCACTTCCCCTTTGAGATCCTTCAAAATATCTACTGATGCAGAGACTGCCAAATTGCTCGTCTTCTATAGCAAACCTGTGTCGTCGCCCGGACCGCGTGCGGACTGTGTATTATTCAAACAGACAAATATTATTTGATCAATGGAATATTATTGTTATTCTATTCTGACTTGAGCTATCAATTGAATAGAGCTTGATTTCTTATTTAATTTTTATGTGTGTACACAGAATAGTATAATATATTCTTTCTTCATTATTTGGGAAATGCCAAGTGAACATGTTGTTTATTTTTACTATGTGGCTATTATTATTTAAAGGAGATTTTTTCCTGTTTCGATTTATTTGGATTAGTTTTTTAGGCCAAATAGATTTCCTTCATAATTATGAAGGCTGAATATTTTTTTCCCAATTCATTTCAGTCTTATATGTTTAATGTAAGTATAACCGCATACTAGTCATTTTTGTTACTGCAGTTTGTAAGTACTTTGTAATGACCTAATAGGTAGGCGTAGGCCTATTAATTATTAATAACTGGGTTCAAGCAATGTCTTCCAGTCCACAAAATGATAATTTCTATACTCGTAAACTTGATTAGGCTACTATTATGAAAAATAAACATCTGCTGATAAATACTTTACCGTTATATCAATAACAATTACGTTGAGGACTATGATTGCAATTTCATTTGCCATTTTTTTTTTTAATAAATCATTCAAACGATTTGAAACCTTTACTTGAAATATGCATGAAACTGCTAGTAAACTTCATAATTTACTAGCAAAAATTGATGTATCCATCCGGATACATCAAGTATATTAATTCTCTGTGGGGCGTACTTTTCACGCATGAGTTGTCATCAGATTTGCGACAATTGAATTTTAGTGTTAACCCTTCCAAAAATCCACCGATTGCTCCTGCCAAATCGTATGAATTAAATCCCAAAATTCAGAATCTAATGTGAGATGATGATCATTCAATTACTAAATTCTCATCAAATAGCTAGAAATAGTGGTTATCCAGTGTCTTGCTCATGGTGATTTACGGCTTTGTATACATGACAGTCATCACCAAGGTGTGTAGAGTTCACGAGGATATTTCATGTACGGTAAGTGTTAATAATAATAATAAAATATAAATCTACTTATTCATAAGTGGAAACAAATGACATGGTAAAAGTAGACACTACAGGGCGATATTCAGCGTGTGAACAAAGTGATGTAGATTAACAGTGGCTGTTCTACCATATAATGCATGATTATATACCAATTTAAATATTGATTAAGAAGTAGAAAAAACTGCCAGGTGACTGAATGTAAATTGTATTGAATAGAAAAGGTTACATTTGAATACAAATTGAGAATTTAACGTCAAAAAATATAATGATAGTGGTTATTCCTTTAACCCTCTTTCGAGGAAATCGGTACACAAATAACATATTTTACAATATAACTTATAAATAACATTAATGCTTGAGTGTGGCAGTACCATCATGTACAAATTATTAGTGATTACAGTATATTAAACAAGTAGTACAAAAAATGATGAGACAGTCATGTACATGAGTAGTGGTATAGTAGGCTGTTCATATCATATTGAAGCCAAATAAATTGCGAGATACAATAAATTTTAAATGAAAAATAAAAATAGAGGATTATTCTATAGGGACTCGAGAAACCGTGCAAATACTGGAGGTCGCGAGATGTTTTCTTATTCATATGCTGCGTATTTCCTAGTACTGAAGTAAATGATAGTTTATGGATGAGCTGCCTAGCATAGATCTTTGTAATAATTTTCTGTCATATCATGTTATGGTCGTATCATAGGTAAGGTAATATAATACGTCAATGGTCGTCCGGACTCGTCCCTAAGGTAATATAATATTAAAGCATAGCGAAGCTATGCTATATGTACTGTGGTGATATTTGGTCGTATGCAGTCGTACGTCCCACTACTCCACTGCCCTCTTTGACCGTCATTTCAAAAATGTCGTTTACAACTGCACTGCATAATTTCAAAGGCGGTGAAAAAACTTCAAAGGGAAGGTAAAGAAAAATAAGAAAGTTATGTAGGCCTAGGCCTACATCTTTGAGAAAGAACAATTTTTACAGTGATGCTAACTTGTGCATATGCTCATGTAGTATCTAGTAACTGAACATGAAATATTTGCAACAACATACATATTAAATTGACGCGTTGTATTTGCGGAAGGCCATGTCATCCTTAGCCTATCTTTTTTTAGGGTTATGTTAGATGGTAGTTGATAATGGCATTGAGTTTCAAATGGCCTACAAACTCACTGACTGGTTATTGCGTGGACCTATAAGAAATTGTAGTCGTCGTGAGGGCATTAATTTTGTAGTATAAAATAGGCAGGATTACAAATTCAATTATGGGATTAGGGTAAGATTTGAATTATGTTTTACTGTCCCGTGTAAATATGCTATATCCGTAACCATGCCATAACCAATTGTTTTTAGGGTCATGTTTTACAGGTTTCCAGGTCATTTGGTTGGGCATTCACTTTGAAACTTTCACTTCATAAGTAAGGAGCATTCACTTTTTGTGTCACTTTTTTGTCACTTTTTGTGTCAACTGTACAGCGAGGCCGTATTTTTCAGTTCGAACTTTACCGTAGGGCCTACCTAACCCTCACCACACATCAGCCCAACATAACCCTAAAAACGATTGGCTTCTGATATGGCATATTTATCTCAGTCTGTCCCAGTTCACCTTTACTTTTTTACCACTCGCTCAAGTTTTCAGAGGGAGGAGCTGATTTTTTTTTCAATCGCCCAAGTATTAGGATTTATCTACATGCGACCCATGGATTTCAATATTTTGGCCTATAATGAATACATCGGTTATGTCTTGAGTTAAAGTCAAGGGTTAAAGGGTCAGAGGGTTTCAAAATGAAAATAATATTTCAAATAAAATACCGTATACATGTTTTGTTATTTGGGAACGTTATTTCATAATAATTACCGTACCAGTACCATTAAGTATATAGTTGTTCCAGTACCTATAATGCATGGCATTGTGCCTATTAAAATAGTAGTAGGGCCTAGTAGTAGTATAGTAGTAGTAGTTTAGTAGATGTTTATTAGCAAGTTCTGCTATTTTACATTGACACATAATATAATTTCATACACTTTAGGCCTACTAGTAAATATAACAAAATTGTATAATAAAACATATTACAAATGACAACTTATGAACAATATTCAAGTCGCAAATATAGGAAAATAGACTGCGAAGATGAAAAACTAAATGCCATAAAGTCTGTGTAGGATACTTTTTTAATCCAATGTATCCCAATAATTCAACTTTTCATTAGCACAAGGTCGAAGGTTTCCTTTTCTAATTACCAGTAGCTCAGAACATTCTCGCCTAAACTTTGACACAGCATTGTCAGATTGTCACTTTTTCTAATAACTTACTAATTGGTTATCTAATTAAATAGGCCCTACTCTCATGCCTTTGATAAAAATCGAGTTGTCTTGACTCTTGTTATTTGTTCTTTCAATAAATACATTATTCTTATTTCTCAAATTATGTTTCTGTAACTCGATCTCCACCATATTTTAGATTTTTACTGCATAATAATGATTTATTTATTTAATAAACTGGATTAGCATCAAATAATACAGTGTCTTGAGTTTTTCTCTACAATTAGGCCTATGACTAATAAAAATATAGATAATAAAAAAAAAAACAATATGGAAATATGAAAATAAATAGAATTTCAAAGTGTTAGAATTAAGCTAAATGTAAAACTATAAATAACAGAATTTTATAACATCAATTTTCAAAATATTCAGCGTTCACTGCAGCTCTAAATGCCTTTATACTGGGCAATTGTAGTTGAAAGGCATTGGAATGTTGGATTTAAGTGAACTATAAATTCATTGCTCAGTTTGACATCCTTCTTGATTTTGAATTAGTATTCTATATTGTCGCTACTTGCTTCCACCGCCATGGTTTCTTAGCACTGGAGATGATTGTCAGAAAATTCGAACCGAGGCCCGATCAGCCCTCCCCTCAACTGAGCTTCCTCTATTTTACGATATTTCATTGATATGTTACCGGTAATAATAAGTTTGTGTGTTCTAATATATATTTTTCTATTCCAGCTGCTATGGCTCGTCAACATAGGACGATGCCAGTACAACTAGCAGTACCGTTTAAGAAGAAGGAGGAGAAGGCAACGGAGATGGCAGTACGATGAAGAAGTTGACACAGTTAGGACGTAGTAAGAAGAGGGAAGGAGGGAAGTAGATGAACGCAACAAAGAGAACTACAAGAAAAATGCCAGTACACGTATCAACTGGCAGGACCGTTGAAGAAGGAAGAGAAGGCAACTAAGATGGCAGTACAATGTAGAAGTTGACGCAGTGAGAAGGAAGGAAGAAGATGAACGTATCAAAAAGAATTACAAGAACGATGCCAGTAAGTATAGAGAAATGCAGTTGCTATTATTTTAGTTTTGATGCAGTTGTTGAATGTCAGAAAACTTTCTGTTGAATTTCTCAGTTCTGTTCTCATGTATTTGTAGAGTAATTGAATGAGAACTCATAACAGGTCTCTGTTTCAAAATTGAATTGAATTTAGAGATTTTAGAGCCAAAAATCACTTGAAAAATAAAGAATACAAAATAAATAACTTTTCACAGTTATTTCAGACGACTGTTTATAATAGCATCAAGTTTGACTAGGCCTACAAACTCACGGTTATTGCGTGGACCTTTATAAGAAATTGTATAAGTTCATGGTTAGGGGATTGATTTTGTTGATTGGGCATTGATTTAGACTACTTTATCCATGCCGTAACTATGCCGTAACTATGCCGTAACCATAGATCTAGTAGTCTCTAGATTAGCAATGCCGTATGACAGAGCCTATATACCATCAACAATCAAAAAGTTGGCTGATCACAGCGCTCTTAGCAGTATTCACTCGCTAACAAACTACGTCACGATAAGGTTGACACGGTAACCATGTTGAGCTAGGCAAGAAATCATATTTACTCAACATCAGTGCTCGTAGAGCTGGCTGCGACGAACTAATCGGACATATTCTCTCTCTCGCATCATCGCGCTGCCTCATTCACTCTCTCTTTTCTCAAGCGCAGATATTTCCCCATAAGCATTGGACCTCTATAAAAACGTCATTACTCTATGGTTCGATGTCCATCTTGATTTTGCATTAGTATTGTATTTTGTTTCTACTTGCTGCCACCACCAAGATTTCTTAGCACTGGAGATGATCATCAGCTTGGAGAGCATGGGAGAAATCCAAGTTGTGTATCCACCGTAGATAGCTTAAGTCCTTCTGTAACCCTAGATGTTCAAGTGATGTGTACAAATTTGATGAAATGTTAGCAGAAGTGGTAAATGAAATGCAAGTATTATGTGTCAATTAATTTGGTACAATAAACCAATATGTATTGATATGTGAATAATAATTTTGGGTGTTCTATTATATATTTTTTTATTCCATGGAGCTATTATGGCTCCTTAACATAGGACGAAGCCAGTACAACTAGCAGGACCGTTGAAGTAGGAAGAGAAGGCAACTGAGACGGCAGCACGATGTAGAAATTGACGCATTGAGGACAGGAAATTTTAGACAAATCGAGAATAATGATTTTTGGCCTTTTTTACGTTTTTCAAATTTGATTTCTGATGTCAATTTTGGTTTTAAAATTTCCAAAAATATATTTTCTTACTTAGAATTAATTCTTCTTGTTGAATATCCAAACATAATGGGACAATTGTCGATATTGAAAAAGACCGTTCTGAAAGTTGGCTGGAAATGTCCATTTTTTGATAAATCAGCGACGTTTTTCTTGGCAACTGCCAGAGCAATATTAACGAAACTTTCCAATGATTTAAAGATCCCAAAGTTATAAACATAAAAAAATACTAGAACATCATAGCTCTCACCAGTTCATAGAAATTAATTGCGAAAGGTCAAAAACGAGCTTACTTGACCCTGGTCAATTTTTTTTGTCGCTTGAAATTTTTGGTGGATTTTTTCAGTTCTGTTGTTATGTATGTGTAGTGTGATCAAATTGGAACACAAATCCGGTCTCCGTTTCAAAATTGAGTTTAATTTAAAGATTTTAGAGCGAAAAACAACTTGGTGTATTTGCCATGGTAGCGGCCTCTATAGAAATTTAGAATCCTTGTAATTACTTCGAAAATAAGAAAATTGGAGAAATTTCAACGGAATTGGGTTTCCAGAATGTCCTTTTGCCGTCTTACAAAATTTCAGACAAATCAAATTCATGAATTTTTGCCTTTTTTACTTTTTTCAAATTTGATTTCTGACTTTAATTTTGGTTTTAAAATTTCAGAAAAAATATTTTCTTCCTCAGAATTAATCCCTCTGTCTGAATATTTGAAAATTATTAGATAATTGTCGTTATTCCAAAAGTCAGTTCCGAAAATTGGCTGAAAATGTCCGTTTTTTGATAAATCAGCGACGTTTTTCTCGGCAACCGCCAAGGCAATCCTAACGGAACTTTCTAATGATTCAAAGATCCCAAAGTTATGAACATAAAAAAATACTAGAACATCATAGCTCTCACCAGTTCATAGAAATTAATTGCGAAAGGTCAAAAACGAGTTAACTTAACCCTGTACATTTTGGTCAAATTTTTTTGTCGCATGAAATTTTTGGTTGAATTTTGCAGTTCTGTTGTTATGTATGTGTAGTGTGATCAAATTGGAACACAAATCCGGTGTCAGTCAGTGATCGTCAATTGATGTTTCAATCTGGTATTTTGCTTGTTACAGCTGTTGAAGCCTGTCAACGTGGGACGATGTCAGTGCATGTATTGCACATAGTGGTGCATTCTAGCGGGACCGTTGAAGAAGGCAACTGAGCCGGCCGTACGATGTAGAAGTTGACGCGGTGAGGACGTAAGAAGAAGAGGCAGGAAGGAAAAAGATGAATGCAACAGAGAGAACCACAAGAACAACATGCGTAAGTAGAGAGTAGAAAGACGTAGCTGATATTTTTCAGTCCTGACGGTGTTGATGATCAGAGAATTGATAGTTCAGCCATCTCTTACCTCATACCTCATAAGAGCAATACTTTTCAGCCTTAATCAAAAATCATGTTTTATGATTCACATAACAATATGGTATGATTAACAATATGATTTGAACTTTACGTATCATGCGCAACCAAAACTATTTATGCCCTGCAAATTATTTCTTAGTTTGACGTCCATCTTGATTTTACATTAGTTTTCTATATTGCCGCTACTTGCCGCCACCCTCAAGGTTTCTTATCACTGGAGATGATCGTCAGATGGGAGAACATGGGAGAATTCCAAGTTGCGTATCCATCGTAGATAACTATTCCTAGATGCAACCCTAAGCATTCAAATGATCTGTACACATTTTATGATATATGTTACTATAATTGGTAGTGGAAAGCAAGTATTGTGTGTCAGATAATTTGGTACAATGAACCAAATCTATTGACCCAAAATTGTTGACTTAGGTGTGTGGGACGCCCTAAAAACTTCGTAGATGAAAATATTCAATTTCAATTTTAAATATGTCCGTATCTAGCCAAGTACGGTCCATTCATATTAGGTTTAACGGCGCTCTGTAATGATGACTGTGATCTATTGCGTTGGATGTTTGACCAATGGCATGATGAGAGGAACGCTCGTTAGATAATGGGAATGAAGCGGTCGTGGCCTGTATTGTAAGAACCACCACGGCATTTACTAGGCTACAGAGATAGACCGCGATGGACAACGATCTGCGCTCCTCTCAACAGAGTTTCAGCTATTTTATAACTCTCTATTAATATGTGAATGACAATTATTTTGTGTTTAATTATAGTATTTTCTATTCCAGCTGTCACAATGCCAGCACTCGTACACTAGCGGGATCTTTGAAGAAGGAAGAGAAGGCAACCAAGACGGCAGTACGATGTAGAAGTTGACGCAGTAAGGAGAGGGAAGGAGGGAAGAACATGAACGCAGCAGAGGGAACGACAAGAACGATGCCAGTAAGTAGAAAACACTTGTTATTTTCCGCAGTCTTGACGCAGTCATTAATGTCAGAAAACATTCTGATGAATTTCTAATTTAGAATCCTTGTAATTACTTCGAATATAAGAAAATTGGAGAAATTTCAACGGAATTGGGTTTCCAGAATGTCCTTTTGCCGTCTTACAAAATTTCAGACAAATCAAATTCATGAATTTTTGCCTTTTTTACTTTTTTCAAATTTGATTTCTGACTTTAATTTTGGTTTTAAAATTTCAGAAAAAATATTTTCTTCCTCGGAATTAATCTCTCTGTCTGAATATTTGAAAATTATTATCTAATTGTCGTTATTCCAAAAGTCAGTTCCGAAAATTGGCTGAAAATGTCCGTTTTTTGATAAATCAGCAACGTTTTTCTCGGCAACCGCCAAGGCAATCCTAACGGAACTTTCTAATGATTCAAAGATCCCAAAGTTATGAACATAAAAAAATACTAGAACATCATAGCTCTCACCAGTTCATAGAAATTAATTGCAAAAGGTCCAAAAGTACCTTAGTTAACCCTGTACATTTTGGTCAAATTTTTTTGTCGCTCGAAATTTTTGGTTGAATTTCTCAGTTCTGTTGTTATGTATGTGTAGTGTGATCAAATTGGAACACAAATCCGGTCTCCGTTTCAAAATTGAGTTTAATTTAAATATTTTAGAGCGAAAAACAACTTAGTGTACTCACCATGGTAGAGTCCTATATAGAATTCTGGAATCCTTCTAATTACTTTTCCATTAGCATTATTAGCAAAATTTCAACGGAATAACTCTTCTGAAATGTCCTCTTGTCTTCCTACAAAATTTTAGCCGAATCAAAAATGATGATTTTTGATGACTCTGAAAAGTGGCTGGAAATTGCAGTTTTTGGGTAATTCAGACACCTTTTTCTTGGAAATGGCTGATGCGAGTATAGCCAAATTTGCTGAGGATTTAGGGACCATCAAGTTATGCTCTTAAACAAATACTAGAACATCATAGCTCTCACCAGTTCATAGAAATTAATTGCGAAAGGTCCAAAAGTACCTTAGTTAACCCTGTACATTTTGGTCAAATTTTTTTGTCGCTCGAAATTTTGGTTGAATTTCTCAGTTCTGTTGTTATGTATGTGTAGTGTGATCAAATTGGAACACAAATCCGGTCTCCGTTTCAAAATTGAGTTTAATTTAAATATTTTAGAGCGAAAAACAACTTAGTGTACTCACCATGGTAGAGTTCTATATAGAATTCTGGAATCCTTCTAATTACTTTTCCATTAGCATTATTAGCAAAATTCAACGGAATAACTCTTCTGAAATGTCCTCTTGTCTTCCTACAAAATTTTAGCCGAATCAAAAATGATGATTTTTGATGACTCTGAAAAGTGGCTGGAAATTGCAGTTTTTGGGTAATTCAGACACCTTTTTCTTGGAAATGGCTGATGCGAGTATAGCCAAATTTGCTGAGGATTTAGGGACCATCAAGTTATGCTCTTAAAAAAATACTAGAACATCATAGCTCTCACCAGTTCATAGAAATTAATTGCGAAAGGTCCAAAAGTACCTTAGTTAACCCTGTACATTTTGGTCAAATTTTTTGTCGCTCGAAATTTTTGGTTGAATTTCTCAGTTCTGTTGTTATGTATGTGTAGTGTGATCAAATTGGAACACAAATCCGGTCTCCGTTTCAAAATTGAGTTTAATTTAAAGATTTTAGAGCGAAAAACAACTTAGTGTACTCACCATGGTAGAGTCCTATATAGAATTCTGGAATCCTTCTAATTACTTTTCCATTAGCATTATTAGCAAAATTTCAACGGAATAACTCTTCTGAAATGTCCTCTTGTCTTCCTACAAAATTTTAGCCGAATCAAAAATGATGATTTTTGATGACTCTGAAAAGTGGCTGGAAATTGCAGTTTTTGGGTAATTCAGACACCTTTTTCTTGGAAATGGCTGATGCGAGTATAGCCAAATTTGCTGAGGATTTAGGGACCATCAAGTTATACTCTTAAAAAAATACTAGAACATCATAGCTCTCACCAGTTCATAGAAATTAATTGCGAAAGGTCCAAAAGTACCTTAGTTAACCCTGTACATTTTGGTCAAATTTTTTTGTCGCTCGAAATTTTTGGTTGAATTTCTCAGTTCTGTTGTTATGTATGTGTAGTGTGATCAAATTGGAACACAAATCCGGTCTCCGTTTCAAAATTGAGTTTAATTTAAAGATTTTAGAGCGAAAAACAACTTAGTGTACTCACCATGGTAGAGTCCTATATAGAATTCTGGAATCCTTCTAATTACTTTTCCATTAGCATTATTAGCAAAATTTCAACGGAATAACTCTTCTGAAATGTCCTCTTGTCTTCCTACAAAATTTTAGCCGAATCAAAAATGATGATTTTTGATGACTCTGAAAAGTGGCTGGAAATTGCAGTTTTTGGGTAATTCAGACACCTTTTTCTTGGAAATGGCTGATGCGAGTATAGCCAAATTTGCTGAGGATTTAGGGACCATCAAGTTATGCTCTTAAAAAAATACTAGAACATCATAGCTCTCACCAGTTCATAGAAATTAATTGCGAAAGGTCCAAAAGTACCTTAGTTACCCTGTACATTTTGGTCAAATTTTTTGTCGCTCGAAATTTTTGGTTGAATTTCTCAGTTCTGTTGTTATGTATGTGTAGTGTGATCAAATTGGAACACAAATCCGGTCTCCGTTTCAAAATTGAGTTTAATTTAAAGATTTTAGAGCGAAAAACAACTTAGTGTACTCACCATGGTAGAGTCCTATATAGAATTCTGGAATCCTTCTAATTACTTTTCCATTAGCATTATTAGCAAAATTTCAACGGAATAACTCTTCTGAAATGTCCTCTTGTCTTCCTACAAAATTTTAGCCGAATCAAAAATGATGATTTTTGATGACTCTGAAAAGTGGCTGGAAATTGCAGTTTTGGGGTAATTCAGACACCTTTTTCTTGGAAATGGCTGATGCGAGTATAGCCAAATTTGCTGAGGATTTAGGGACCATCAAGTTATGCTCTTAAAAAAATACTAGAACATCATAGCTCTCACCAGTTCATAGAAATTAATTGCGAAAGGTCCAAAAGTACCTTAGTTAACCCTGTACATTTTGGTCAAATTTTTTTGTCGCTCGAAATTTTTGGTTGAATTTCTCAGTTCTGTTGTTATGTATGTGTAGTGTGATCAAATTGGAACACAAATCCGGTCTCCGTTTCAAAATTGAGTTTAATTTAAAGATTTTAGAGCGAAAAACAACTTAGTGTACTCACCATGGTAGAGTCCTATATAGAATTCTGGAATCCTTCTAATTACTTTTCCATTAGCATTATTAGCAAAATTTCAACGGAATAACTCTTCTGAAATGTCCTCTTGTCTTCCTACAAAATTTTAGCCGAATCAAAAATGATGATTTTTTGATGACTCTGAAAAGTGGCTGGAAATTGCAGTTTTTGGGTAATTCAGACACCTTTTTCTTGGAAATGGCTGATGCGAGTATAGCCAAATTTGCTGAGGATTTAGGGACCATCAAGTTATGCTCTTAAAAAAATACTAGAACATCATAGCTCTCACCAGTTCATAGAAATTAATTGCGAAAGGTCCAAAAGTACCTTAGTTAACCCTGTACATTTTGGTCAAATTTTTTTGTCGCTCGAAATTTTTGGTTGAATTTCTCAGTTCTGTTGTTATGTATGTGTAGTGTGATCAAATTGGAACACAAATCCGGTCTCCGTTTCAAAATTGAGTTTAATTTAAAGATTTTAGAGCGAAAAACAACTTAGTGTACTCACCATGGTAGAGTCCTATATAGAATTCTGGAATCCTTCTAATTACTTTTCCATTAGCATTATTAGCAAAATTTCAACGGAATAACTCTTCTGAAATGTCCTCTTGTCTTCCTACAAAATTTTAGCCGAATCAAAAATGATGATTTTTGATGACTCTGAAAAGTGGCTGGAAATTGCAGTTTTTGGGTAATTCAGACACCTTTTTTCTTGGAAATGGCTGATGCGAGTATAGCCAAATTTGCTGAGGATTTAGGGACCATCAAGTTATGCTCTTAAAAAAATACTAGAACATCATAGCTCTCCCCAGTTCATAGAAATTAATTGCGAAAGGTCCAAAAGTACCCTGTACATTTTGGTCAAATTTTTTTGTCGCTCGAAATTTTTGGTTGAATTTCTCAGTTCTGTTGTTATGTATGTGTAGTGTGATCAAATTGGAACACAAATCCGGTCTCCGTTTCAAAATTGAGTTTATTTAAATATTTTAGAGCGAAAAACAACTTAGTGTACTCACCATGGTAGAGTCCTATATAGAATTCTGGAATCCTTCTAATTACTTTTCCATTAGCATTATTAGCAAAATTTCAACGGAATAACTCTTCTGAAATGTCCTCTTGTCTTCCTACAAAATTTTAGCCGAATCAAAAATGATGATTTTTGATGACTCTGAAAAGTGGCTGGAAATTGCAGTTTTTGGGTAATTCAGACACCTTTTTCTTGGAAATGGCTGCTGCGAGTATAGCCAAATTTGCTGAGGATTTAGGGACCATCAAGCTATGCTCAAAAATACTAGAAACATTTCAGTCATAGAAATTAATGCGAAAGGTCCCAAAGTACCTTAGTTAACCCTGTACTTTTGGTCAAATTTTTTTGTCGCTCGAAATTTTTGGTTGAATTTCTCAGTTCTGTTGTTATGTATGTGTAGTGTGATCAAATTGAAACACAAATCCGGTCTCCGTTTCAAATTGAGTTTAATTTAAAGATTTTAGAGCGAAAACAACTTAGTGTACTCACCATTGTAGAGTCCTATATAGAATTCTGGAATCCTTCTAATTACTTTTCCATTAGCATTATTAGCAAATTTCAACGGAATAACTCTTCTGAAATGTCCTCTTGTCTTCCTACAAAATTTTAGCCGAATCAAAAATGATGATTTTTGATGACTCTGAAAAGTGGCTGGAAATTGCAGTTTTTGGGTAATTCAGACACCTTTTTCTTGGAAATGGCTGATGCGAGTATAGCCAAATTTGCTGAGGATTTAGGGACCATCAAGTTATGCTCTTAAAAAATACTAGAACATCATAGCTCTCACCAGTTCATAGAAATTAATTGCGAAAGGTCCAAAAGTACCTTAGTTAACCCTGTACATTTTGGTCAAATTTTTTTGTCGCTCGAAATTTTTGGTTGAATTTCTCAGTTCTGTTGTTATGTATGTGTAGTGTGATCAAATTGGAACACAAATCCGGTCTCCGTTTCAAAATTGAGTTTAATTTAAAGATTTTAGAGCGAAAAACAACTTAGTGTACTCACCATGGTAGAGTCCTATATAGAATTCTGGAATCCTTCTAATTACTTTTCCATTAGCATTATTAGCAAAATTTCAACGGAATAACTCTTCTGAAATGTCCTCTTGTCTTCCTACAAAATTTTAGCCGAATCAAAAATGATGATTTTTGATGACTCTGAAAAGTGGCTGGAAATTGCAGTTTTTGGGTAATTCAGACACCTTTTTCTTGGAAATGGCTGATGCGAGTATAGCCAAATTTGCTGAGGATTTAGGGACCATCAAGTTATGCTCTTAAAAAAATACTAGAACATCATAGCTCTCACCAGTTCATAGAAATTAATTGCGAAAGGTCCAAAAGTACCTTAGTTAACCCTGTACATTTTGGTCAAATTTTTTTGTCGCTCGAAATTTTTGGTTGAATTTCTCAGTTCTGTTGTTATGTATGTGTAGTGTGATCAAATTGGAACACAAATCCGGTCTCCGTTTCAAAATTGAGTTTAATTTAAAGATTTTAGAGCGAAAAACAACTTAGTGTACTCACCATGGTAGAGTCCTATATAGAATTCTGGAATCCTTCTAATTACTTTTCCATTAGCATTATTAGCAAAATTTCAACGGAATAACTCTTCTGAAATGTCCTCTTGTCTTCCTACAAAATTTTAGCCGAATCAAAAATGATGATTTTTGATGACTCTGAAAAGTGGCTGGAAATTGCAGTTTTTGGGTAATTCAGACACCTTTTTCTTGGAAATGGCTGATGCGAGTATAGCCAAATTTGCTGAGGATTTAGGGACCATCAAGTTATGCTCTTAAAAAAATACTAGAACATCATAGCTCTCACCAGTTCATAGAAATTAATTGCGAAAGGTCCAAAAGTACCTTAGTTAACCCTGTACATTTTGGTCAAATTTTTTTGTCGCTCGAAATTTTTGGTTGAATTTCTCAGTTCTGTTGTTATGTATGTGTAGTGTGATCAAATTGGAACACAAATCCGGTCTCCGTTTCAAAATTGAGTTTAATTTAAAGATTTTAGAGCGAAAAACAACTTAGTGTACTCACCATGGTAGAGTCCTATATAGAATTCTGGAATCCTTCTAATTACTTTTCCATTAGCATTATTAGCAAAATTTCAACGGAATAACTCTTCTGAAATGTCCTCTTGTCTTCCTACAAAATTTTAGCCGAATCAAAAATGATGATTTTTGATGACTCTGAAAAGTGGCTGGAAATTGCAGTTTTTGGGTAATTCAGACACCTTTTTCTTGGAAATGGCTGATGCGAGTATAGCCAAATTTGCTGAGGATTTAGGGACCATCAAGTTATGCTCTTAAAAAAATACTAGAACATCATAGCTCTCACCAGTTCATAGAAATTAATTGCGAAAGGTCCAAAAGTACCTTAGTTAACCCTGTACATTTTGGTCAAATTTTTTTGTCGCTCGAAATTTTTGGTTGAATTTCTCAGTTCTGTTGTTATGTATGTGTAGTGTGATCAAATTGGAACACAAATCCGGTCTCCGTTTCAAAATTGAGTTTAATTTAAAGATTTTAGAGCGAAAAACAACTTAGTGTACTCACCATGGTAGAGTCCTATATAGAATTCTGGAATCCTTCTAATTACTTTTCCATTAGCATTATTAGCAAAATTTCAACGGAATAACTCTTCTGAAATGTCCTCTTGTCTTCCTACAAAATTTTAGCCGAATCAAAAATGATGATTTTTGATGACTCTGAAAAGTGGCTGGAAATTGCAGTTTTTGGGTAATTCAGACACCTTTTTCTTGGAAATGGCTGATGCGAGTATAGCCAAATTTGCTGAGGATTTAGGGACCATCAAGTTATGCTCTTAAAAAAATACTAGAACATCATAGCTCTCACCAGTTCATAGAAATTAATTGCGAAAGGTCCAAAAGTACCTTAGTTAACCCTGTACATTTTGGTCAAATTTTTTTGTCGCTCGAAATTTTTGGTTGAATTTCTCAGTTCTGTTGTTATGTATGTGTAGTGTGATCAAATTGGAACACAAATCCGGTCTCCGTTTCAAAATTGAGTTTAATTTAAAGATTTTAGAGCGAAAAACAACTTAGTGTACTCACCATGGTAGAGTCCTATATAGAATTCTGGAATCCTTCTAATTACTTTTCCATTAGCATTATTAGCAAAATTTCAACGGAATAACTCTTCTGAAATGTCCTCTTGTCTTCCTACAAAATTTTAGCCGAATCAAAAATGATGATTTTTGATGACTCTGAAAAGTGGCTGGAAATTGCAGTTTTTGGGTAATTCAGACACCTTTTTCTTGGAAATGGCTGATGCGAGTATAGCCAAATTTGCTGAGGATTTAGGGACCATCAAGTTATGCTCTTAAAAAAATACTAGAACATCATAGCTCTCACCAGTTCATAGAAATTAATTGCGAAAGGTCCAAAAGTACCTTAGTTAACCCTGTACATTTTGGTCAAATTTTTTTGTCGCTCGAAATTTTTGGTTGAATTTCTCAGTTCTGTTGTTATGTATGTGTAGTGTGATCAAATTGGAACACAAATCCGGTCTCCGTTTCAAAATTGAGTTTAATTTAAAGATTTTAGAGCGAAAAACAACTTAGTGTACTCACCATGGTAGAGTCCTATATAGAATTCTGGAATCCTTCTAATTACTTTTCCATTAGCATTATTAGCAAAATTTCAACGGAATAACTCTTCTGAAATGTCCTCTTGTCTTCCTACAAAATTTTAGCCGAATCAAAAATGATGATTTTTGATGACTCTGAAAAGTGGCTGGAAATTGCAGTTTTTGGGTAATTCAGACACCTTTTTCTTGGAAATGGCTGATGCGAGTATAGCCAAATTTGCTGAGGATTTAGGGACCATCAAGTTATGCTCTTAAAAAAATACTAGAACATCATAGCTCTCACCAGTTCATAGAAATTAATTGCGAAAGGTCCAAAAGTACCTTAGTTAACCCTGTACATTTTGGTCAAATTTTTTTGTCGCTCGAAATTTTTGGTTGAATTTCTCAGTTCTGTTGTTATGTATGTGTAGTGTGATCAAATTGGAACACAAATCCGGTCTCCGTTTCAAAATTGAGTTTAATTTAAATATTTTAGAGCGAAAAACAACTTAGTGTACTCACCATGGTAGAGTCCTATATAGAATTCTGGAATCCTTCTAATTACTTTTCCATTAGCATTATTAGCAAAATTTCAACGGAATAACTCTTCTGAAATGTCCTCTTGTCTTCCTACAAAATTTTAGCCGAATCAAAATGATGATTTTTGATGACTCTGAAAAGTGGCTGGAAATTGCAGTTTTTGGGTAATTCAGACACCTTTTTCTTGGAAATGGCTGATGCGAGTATAGCCAAATTTGCTGAGGATTTAGGGACCATCAAGTTATACTCTTAAAAAAATACTAGAACATCATAGCTCTCACCAGTTCATAGAAATTAATTGCGAAAGGTCCAAAAGTACCTTAGTTAACCCTGTACATTTTGTTCGAAATTTTTTGTCGCTCGGAATTTTTGATTGAATTTCTCAGTTCTGTTGTTATGTATGTGTAGTGTGATCAAATTGGAACACAAATCCGGTCTCCGTTTCGAAATTGTTTTTAATTTAAAGATTTTAGAGCGAAAAACAACTTAGTGTACTCACCATGGTAGAGTCCTATATAGAATTCTGGAATCCTTCTAATTACTTTTCCATTAGCATTATTAGCAAAATTTCAACGGAATAACTCTTCTGAAATGTCCTCTTGTCTTCCTACAAAATTTTAGCCGAATCAAAAATGATGATTTTTGATGACTCTGAAAAGTGGCTGGAAATTGCAGTTTTTGGGTAATTCAGACACCTTTTTCTTGGAAATGGCTGATGCGAGTATAGCCAAATTTGCTGAGGATTTAGGGACCATCAAGTTATGCTCTTAAAAAAATACTAGAACATCATAGCTCTCACCAGTTCATAGAAATTAATTGCGAAAGGTCCAAAAGTACCTTAGTTAACCCTGTACATTTTGGTCAAATTTTTTTGTCGCTCGAAATTTTTGGTTGAATTTCTCAGTTCTGTTGTTATGTATGTGTAGTGTGATCAAATTGGAACACAAATCCGGTCTCCGTTTCAAAATTGAGTTTAATTTAAAGATTTTAGAGCGAAAAACAACTTAGTGTACTCACCATGGTAGAGTCCTATATAGAATCCTGGAATCCTTCTAATTACTTTTCCATTAGCATTATTAGCAAAATTTCAACGGAATAACTCTTCTGAAATGTCCTCTTGTCTTCCTACAAAATTTTAGCCGAATCAAAAATGATGATTTTTGATGACTCTGAAAAGTGGCTGGAAATTGCAGTTTTTGGGTAATTCAGACACCTTTTTCTTGGAAATGGCTGATGCGAGTATAGCCAAATTTGCTGAGGATTTAGGGACCATCGAGTTATAGTCATAAAAAAAATACTAGAACATCATAGCTCTCACCAGTTCATAGAAATTAATTGCGAAAGGTCCAAAAGTACCTTAGTTAACCCTGTACATTTCGGTCAAATTTTTTTGTCGCTCGAAATTTTTGGTTGAATTTCTCAGTTCTGTTGTTATATATTCATATGGTTATCAAATTCGAACACAAATCCGGTCTCCGTTTCAAAATCGAGTTTAATTTAAAGATTTTAGAGCAAAAATCAACTTAGTGTACTCACCATTGTAGGGTCCTATATAGAATTCTGGAATCCTTCTAATTACTTTTCCATTAGCATTATTAGCAAAATTTCAACGGAATAACTCTTTTGAAATGTCCCTCTGTCTTCCTACAAAATTTTAGCCGAATCAAAAATGATAATTTTTCATGACTCTGAAAAGTGGCTGGAAATTGCAGTTTTTGGGTAATTCAGACACCTTTTTCTTGGAAATGGCTGATGCGAGTATAGCCAAATTTGCTGAGGATTTAGGGACCATCGAGTTATACTCATAAAAGAATACTTGAACATCATAGCTCTCACCAGTTCATAGAAATTAATTGCGAAAGGTCCAAAAGTACCTTAGTTAACCCTGTACATTTCGGTCAAAAATTTTTGTCCTCTGAAATTCATTGTTGAATTTCTCAGTTCTGTTGTTATTTATTCATATGGTTATCAAATTCGAACACAAATCCGGTCTCCGTTTCAAAATCGAGTTTAATTTAAAGATTTTAGAGCAAAAATCAACTTAGTGTACTCACCATTGTAGGGTCCTATATAGAATTCAGGAATCCTTCTAATTACTTTTCCATTAGCATTATTAGCAAAATTTCAACGGAATAACTCTTTTGAAATGTCCCCTCGTCTTCCTACAAAATTTTAGCCGAATCAAAAATGATAATTTTTTATGACTCTGAAAAAAGGCTGGAAATTGCAGTTTTTGGGTAATTCAGACACCTTTTTCTTGGAAATGGCTGATGCGAGTATAGCCAAATTTGCTGAGGATTTAGGGACCATCGAGTTATACTCATAAAAAAATACTAGAACATCATAGCTCCCACCAGTTCATAGAAATTAATTGCGAAAGGTCCAAAAGTACCCTGTACATTTCGGTCAAAAATTTTTGTCCTCTGAAATTCATTGTTGAATTTCTCAGTTCTGTTGTTATTTATTCATATGGTTATCAAATTCGAACACAAATCCGGTCTCCGTTTCAAAATCGAGTTTAATTTAAAGATTTTAGAGCAAAAATCAACTTAGTGTACTCACCATTGTAGGGTCCTATATAGAATTCTGGAATCCTTCTAATAACTTTTCCATTAGCATTATTAGCAAAATTTCAACGGAATAACTCTTTTGAAATGTCCTCTCGTCTTCCTACAAAATTTTAGCCGAATCAAAAATGATAATTTTTCATGACTCTGAAAAGTGGCTGGAAATTGCAGTTTTTGGGTAATTCAGACACCTTTTTCTTGGAAATGGCTGATGCGAGTATAGCCAAATTTGCTGAGCATTTAGGGACCATCGAGTTATACTCATAAAAAAATACTAGAACATCATAGCTCTCACCAGTTCATAGAAATTGATTGCTAAAGGTCCAAAAGTACCTTAGTTAACCCTGTACATTTCGGTCAAAAATTTTTGTCCTCTGAAATTCATTGTTGAATTTCTCAGTTCTGTTGTTATTTATTCATATGGTTATCAAATTCGAACACAAATCCGGTCTCCGTTTCAAAATCGAGTTTAATTTAAAGATTTTAGAGCAAAAATCAACTTAGTGTACTCACCATTGTAGGGTCCTATATAGAATTCTGGAATCCTTCTAATTACTTTTCCATTAGCATTATTAGCAAAATTTCAACGGAATAACTCTTTTGAAATGTCCCATCGTCTTCCTACAAAATTTTAGCCGAATCAAAAATGATAATTTTTCATGACTCTGAAAAGTGGCTGGAAATTGCAGTTTTTGGGTAATTCAGACACCTTTTTCTTGGAAATGGCTGATGCGAGTATAGCCAAATTTGCTGAGGATTTAGGGACCATCGAGTTATACTCATAAAAAAATACTAGAACATCATAGCTCTCACCAGTTCATAGAAATTAATTGCGAAAGGTCCAAAAGTACCTTAGTTAACCCTGTACATTTCGGTCAAAATTTTTGTCCTCTGAAATTCATTGTTGAATTTCTCAGTTCTGTTGTTATTTATTCATATGGTTATCAAATTCGAACACAAATCCGGTCTCCGTTTCAAAATCGAGTTCAATTTGAAGATTTTAGAGCAAAAATCAACTTAGTGTACTCACCATTGTAGGGTCCTATATAGAATTCAGGAATCCTTCTAATTACTTTTCCATTAGCATTATTAGCAAAATTTCAACGGAATAACTCTTTTGAAATGTCCCCTCGTCTTCCTACAAAATTCTAGCCGAATCAAAAATGATAATTTTTTATGACTCTGAAAAGTGGCTGGAAATTGCAGTTTTTGGGTAATTCAGACACCTTTTTCTTGGAATTGGCTGATGCGAGTATAGCCAAATTTGCTGAGCATTTAGGGACCATCTAGTTATACTCATAAAAAAATACTAGAACATCATAGCTCTCACCAGTTCATAGAAATTAATTGCGAAAGGCCAAAAACTAGTGTATTAACCCCTGTGCATTTGGGCAATTTTTTTTTGTGATTGAAAGTTTGTGTTCAATTCCTCAGTTATGTTGTTATGTATTTGTAATGCAATCAATTTGTAACACAAATCCGGTCTCCGTTTCCAAATTGAGTTTCATTTGAAGATTTTAGAGCGAAAAATAACTTGGCATTCTTTCAAGTTGCAAAATTTGATTTGTCTCAAATTTGGTGTGAACATGAAGTAGCTCTTTTTAAAGAATAATCTACTGAAAGTTTTGTAATCGATCGAATTTCAAGCAAGTTATTGACATTAATTTGAGATTTGTTGTTTGCAGGCTGCAGCTTACCTTGAAGACTCACTCCTTGGACCATCGTGGCAACTACGAGATAGCGCGTAAGTGCACCGTTATGTGGGTAAACTGACCTCGTGCAGCCCGCACCCAGGTATGATTCAGCCTACTGTAAAATGATCCCCGAGCCGGGTAGGCCAGCCTAGAGTGGTTTGATCAGCGCCCCGTCGGCTCTAAACCAAGCTGATTAAAGCTCCACGACAGGAACTCATCTCCTCGAGCTTAAGCAATTGATGCCACACCCGAGCATGTGAATAAAAGGCTCGTGGGGGTGAGGGGATGATCTGGCTCACTCTTGGGTGAGACCTTCTACCGTTGCGTGTGAGATAGACTTGCATGAGCCTGTCTTGCAAACAAGGGTACATTGTCATACATCCAATCACGATCTAAGATTAGCTGGAGGGGGTTTGGTGGAGACCTTGGCTTAGACCGTGCACGAGAGACTTGCGTAGCTTCCTCGGAAGCTACGTGAGCCGCTCTTGCATGCAATGGTTCAAAGTCCAAGGTCATTTCTCCCAACCCCCTCTACATCCCCTCACCCCCTCTCTTGCGGGCTGCACGAGAGTATACTGCTACAGGTCAATCACAAGTGAGAACACATCATGTAATTGTTACTTATCATCAATTTATTATCACATATACTGTACAAGTTGGATCAATAAATCATACAATCATAATATATTTGTTGCTTCATCATTTGTTTGACTTGATGCATGCATGCACACATGAAGTATTCATAACTTGATCAGCTGCTTGACTGGCTGAAGTCACAATGTGAACGCCGAGCTTCATCATGATCCTGGAGGCGGGACCTGCGTGGCGTGTCTTGACCAGCTGAAGTCCCAGCTGTGATTGCTGCAATGGCCAAGCTGAGCTCCAACACGATCCTGAAGTTGGCAATTGCATGACGTGTCTTGTACGGCAGGCTGGGATTGCAGGAACCCTCGTGCCGCAAACAGCTGAGACGACCTGCAACAACAGGAAACACAATTGGTATTAAAGGCTTCCATTGATTAGTCGACAGTTAGAAAGTAAATAATTATATAGTACATTACTGTACCAACATGAACACAGACATGTCATGTTGCCATGGTAGCTACTTCTTTCAGTTCACGTGAGCAAATTCAGGTTCTATTCCACTGGCAAAGAGAATGCAATATATTGAAGAGAAAAATGAAAATGAATAATTCAGCTTGCAGCAGTGATTAGTGCAAATAACTCATCAGATATCATCAAAAGATACAGCTGGTATATTATATTGGGGTTAACGACCCACTGTAACATGACTAAAATCTATCAGCGTCAGTGAGTGATCAATGAGATGATGGCAAGATGAGACGAAAATTCATTTCTACAAGTATTTTTGAAAAGTGGGCAGTAGATCAAGGACTAAAGAACCACCCCAGTATTGACCTGAAATATAGAGGGAAACCAGATGCACATTGTCAGGATGGTGGACCATGGCGGGAATCGAAACCCGGTCTCCTGAGTGATGGTTTTCCAACCCCGTTGAAGTTCCTCCCCCCCCCCCCACCCCTACGGAAGAAAACTCTAAAGACCTTGAGATTTCATTTATAGAATCAGCTATTCGTTTCAAATACATCCTCAATGCTTCTATCCACCTATCACAGCAAACTCCGTCTTGTATACTCCAATAACTACCTTCACAATAATCTGCGGGTCTTAGGTCATGCCCTGAAGTATTCAGAGGTCAGAAGAAAGCGATTGTTTTACCTGAATTCTAATCTAATGAGTGGTCGTAAGCCACGTTCTAGAGAGTAAGAGAATAGTGCCTGGTTTCACCAAGGCCTACCTGTTGTTGATGTTGCGGTTTTCTCCGACAGCCCGAGGTAGCTGCCAACACTTGGAGCAAGGAACTGGTAGCTCAGTGGCTTCCTCACCACCGGTCTGCAATCAAGATAACACAAACATCAACGTGGATGTACTTCATAGGCTATCTGGGATAGATGTGGACGTAGACTAATAATTTACAACACAATTGTTTTTGTAAAGAAGAGATTTGAAATTGAAATAAATTAGACCTAGCAAACCAGGAATTTAGTTTTTCTACCCTCAAGATTGTCCTACACCCACCACCCCAAACGAGGGCCAAATGTCGTCACGAGTTAGGTGTGAGAAAAATTCAATGAAATTGGGTTAAAATTCCATTTTTGGCCTCATCATAGATCAAAATTACTAGGGTCAAAACAACTAGTTGACACTTCAAAATATTATGAATAGGCCTTCGTATTACAAATAATATACCGTATGTACCGGTAATGAAATAAACAGATGTAAAATCGGAACCGAATTATTGTAATTAATTTTCCAACCTCAAAAATGCCCCACAGCCAAATGAATGAGAAATCACAAGTCATCATTTTCTTTTTAGAATTGCTATTTTTTCTGAATACATCCTCCAAGTTTCTATCTGTTCTATCTCAACCCGAGGACTTGTACCAGTCCGGCCAGCTATGAATGATCACCACGGACCGGTAAGCTGTGATCATACAGGATCAGTCAACTGATTACTCGCCGTCAACTCGAAACACACGGTCCAATCAGCGCTGCTCGACCACTCTTAGAATAAAATCTGTTAGTGACATACACAACGTCACACTTGTATCATAGTATAACGAGAACTAGTAACTATAATCTGTTTTTGCTATAATCTACATCAGAACTGTAATCTCGTACGATTCACTGATAGCACGCTGATTTATTTCAAGTTCAAAATATATCTTCTAATGCGTAAATCCAATGAAATTAATACAGCAACATGAGTTTGAAATAGAATTGAATTAACAAAAAATTAAGCATCCGCATTCCAATATGCTGCTGGCACATATGTTTGAGGAAACTTCTTCAAGAAATGTTGCATCCCAAAAATTTGAAGATTTGACAATATTGCTGTATAACTCTACAAACTCTATGAAATCTCTATCACAATGAACCCACCCAAATTCAACTTATTGTTTTTGGTCCCCCACCCACACCCCTTTCCCACTCCTTCACCCAACTAAGTGAACAAGCCTCCATCATCAACACTACCTACTCTACTGTGACCAAGGCAATAGTCGAAACCTCATGTGTCTCAATCATCTTTGTGTTCATTCAACGGCTCTCCACCATGAGTAGGCCTATCTACTTATGAACCTCGATAAGCTGCTGTTCTTTGCTTCCCTTTACCCAATTCATATAAAAATTACGACCAAGAGTGTTTTATTGACACACTGTACTGATAACTAAGATCTATTGGCATCGGACAAATGATTAATGAGATGAAGGTTTCTGAGGTGATGGGAAGGAGAATGTGGGAGGGAATCGATTGTGGCCTATATTGTTGGAACTATCCCGCCATTAGCATAGACTACGAAGGGAAACAACGAAAAACCCCTATAAACCCCTATCAATGGTGGGATTGAGCCAAGACCAGAATCGCCCCTCACCTCCCAGATCACATGAAGTGAGCGTATTAGTAACTGGGCAACATGTACCAGTTAAATATATATTTACATAGACTGCAAAGTTTATTGAAAAAAAGGACAAAAAGATGGTATTTGAATTTTCAAGTACCGGTACTGTATTAAGATAAAATCAATGACATAGTCAAGAACATTACTCGCACAAGTTTGTTCCTATTCGTAATGGTTAAAAATAACTTGTGGGCCTAGTTCTTACTTGCAATAAAATTAAATCATTCCAAAAACAGTTGAACTTGATTTATTGTTGGCAATCATTATTCTCTAGTTCACAGTTGGTAGCCATGACCGAAGCAGGCCAACAGAAAATAGAATTTGTTTTCACGAGTTCATCTCTTAACCTCAACCTGTGTGATTGTGCTGGGTTGTTTTAATTGAGGCACTCCAGTCAGCCTAGCAATTGTTACGAGCATTTATTATCGATGTTTCATTCAATTTATGAACACAAAAACTTGAAAACAAAATCTTTGTTCCCTAATTGAGGCCAAGGATGAAAGGTAGGATCGTTTGACGGGGCACAAGGGCGATCTTACCAACTCAGAAAATAATTGAAATAAGATCATTCATTCAAGAAACAATGGGGTAATAATTTCAGTGATGGTGAACTACTAGGTGAACAAATTTAGTTGACCTAGTACTGTCTTTTCTACATACAATTACATACTAGGCCTACTTGATTAAACATGAAGGATGCAAATACTTCTCCCTGCTCAACTTTTTGGCCATAACGTCATTACGAAGATGAAGCCTGATCGAAAGCTGGCATTTTAATCAAATCAGAAGGTTTTGAGTAGATTGAAATGTCATTTGAATCTTGTTCATTTTTTGAAACTTCAAAAGCTTCATTATTGTTGAAAACAAGCCTTGAAGAATATAAATTCCATTTTTGAATTTCATTCAGCACATACAATGTTTATTGTTTGCTTGAAGACCACACTCACAGCTAGGCTATTTGGGGATAAGAATGAACAGGTGGAGATAATTTTATGAAGTAACGATAAGCAAAAGGACGTATTACAAAAACTCACGGATTATATGGGACTCAAACACACGCCCAACGTAAAGTGCAATTTTTGGAGCAGTGCCTCTAGCTGACTGAGCTATGGAGGGAGGCTCATTCATAGTGTAGATTTACTCACTTAGATTTACTATTCAAAATCTTCTTACTGAGGATTGATGCTGCTTGGTAGTTGCGTCAGCCAATGGCAGGCAGGCGTTGTGTAGGTCGTCACGTCCTCGGCAGAAGCTGTAACAGAAATTCAACTTGTTACAATAAGGGATCGTCACTGCCACATATCTGGCAATATCAGGGACATCGTTAGCAGGTCCAAGGTGGAGCGCGCTCTCCGTCTATCGACATTTGCGCCCCACCAATATATCCTGGTCTTCAAAAAATATAGATGTTGACCAACAAATAAACATTGAATACTAAACTTTTTAATAAGAACCATTTCAGTATATACTCTACTTCTATACATTTCCTTTGAGAACTGATTAAACTAGGCAAACGCAAAATATGCATTGTGAGATGAGCAAGATATCTAAATAGAGTATAATCAAAACTCTAACCTTGACAAATATAAATTATTCATTCAGTTACTATCGAATGTAGGGAGCCATGATCTCTGCAGCATTTTTCTGCTAATATTTCTATCAATTTGATGAATGAAAAATATTCATTACATTATTTTCATCAAAACAGCTGATCGAATTGCATAGGCCCAAAGATTTTTGAATTATTTTGGAGAGATTTCATTTTTCAAATCTATACATCTATATATATATATATATATAATTTCATTTGTACAACTTGAGGATAAGACACTATCCTAGGTGATTGTATAATCTATGGTATGTATTCATTTAGTTAAAACATTTATACATAACTAAATGATTAAATACTGTTAGCTAATAAGCCAACATATGGTTAAAGGCGGCTATATTTTCAGTCTTTTCAATTGCATCTTTTGGGAGCTGGTTCCACAGTCTTATTGATTTACCCAGGATTGATTGGCGCCCAATGTCTGTACGGTAACTGGAGATGAAAATTTAGATGAATATATATATATATATATATATATATATACACACATATATAGATATATATATATATATACATATATATATACATATATATATATACATACATATATAAATACATATATACATACATACATACATACCGTACATACATACCGTACATACATACATACATACATGAATAAATAAAAATATATATATTATATTATTATTATTATTATATTTATATATATTATATATATATATATATATATATATTCAAAAAGAAATCTTGTGACCCAACCTTCTCGAAATGAAAATAAACTACCCAATATACATGTTAGGACAATAAATAAAATAACGATACATAGAGAAATAGATATACAATAGGCGAAGGGTTCATTTGGACCAATATTTCATCTGCGACTTGACGTAATAAATGAAAGCCCGCTCAGAAAACACGTGTGAGAGACGTGTCTCAAGCGCGCGGTTCAATTGTCATATGTGGCCTGAAATCCGAGCATGCTGACAACTCGATTACACGTATAACAGGGGCTCGGGAAGAGACGACTGTCCACAGCGTCTCACAAGCGTAACAGCGAAAGCATAGGAGTCAGCCAGGGCACGGAAACATGCACACGCACCGCACACAGCGTGGCAAAATATCGTCTCCTGGAGAAACTTGAAATCAATTTAGAAATGAAAATAGAGGTATACAATTTTTTCCTTTCCCTTTTATTCGTTGGGTAGACATTGTCTCAATGTTTACCCCGACGCTTCGCTACTGCTTGTGACCCAAGTCAAGGTCCCAGTGGCATGTGTACCAATTTTTGTAAGATTATGTTCAGCCACTTTCTAGAAAAAAGCATGTATTTCTTTGTCTTGTTTGTTATTGACAGTCCTGTATTGTTAGATGAGCGTTGGCAAAGATTTCCATCCCACTCTTACGAAGCTTTGTCTGTCACTTTTTTTGTTTGTTTGTTTGTAAGCACAGGTCGCACGGTTTGACTGATCGACATGGAACTTTTTCTGTGGATGTAGACTCATCCAAATTATAGCTGTAGTCCTCATAACTAGGGACATGATGAAAAAGCAAAAAAAAACTCAAAATGTTGAATTTTTCCTTTTGGTCAGGGAAGCACACTTGTAGAATAGAATTGGAACAATTGTGTTTGATAATGATATGCAATTATACTCACTTTTACAACACTTCTGTCAGAATGAAGAAATGTTATTTCTAGAGTGATACGTGAATACGTGAAATTGATAAACTGAATAGAAATAAAGCTCCCGGTCACGATGGGATTAATAACAAATTTATCAAGTTGGCGGGAAAAGAGTTAATACCATATTTAATGTTAATTTTTCAAAATTCAATAGATTCAGGAACTGTGCCCGAGGACTGGAAAAAAGCAATGATCACTCCAATACATAAAGGGGGAGAAAAATCAAATTTGGGTAATTACAGACCAGTTAGCCTCACCTCCTCAATATGCAAAATTATGGAAAGGTTAATTGATACAGAAATCAAATTAATTGTTGATAATAATGGAGGAATATTTGATGGACAGCATGGTTTTCGTAAGGGTTACTCATGTGTAACCCAACTGCAAGGATTCACGCAGGAACTGTCTGATACTTTAGACAAGGGGGGTAAAATATCTGCGGTCTTTTTGGATTTTGAAAAAGCTTTTGACAAAGTACCTCATAAACTTCTGATTTCAAAGTTGAAACAAATAACAAAACATGAGAGGATAACAAGATGGGTGGAGTCCTTCTTAAAAGGTAGATCACAAAAAGTAAAAGTAGGTGATGAAATTTCTGATATGGTAAAAGTTACTTCTGGGGTACCCCAAGGAAGTGTAATTGGACCCCTTCTATTCAATATATTTATAAACGATCTTCAAATCGGAATTCAATCGAGAATTCGTCTATTTGCTGATGACTGTGTGGTATATATCACCATTAGGAGTGAGAGGGGGGAAAATCAGTTACAAGGAGATTTGGACAGAATTAATGAATGGGTTGAAATAAATTTAATGGGACTAAATGTTGGAAAATGTAAAGTGGTGCACTTCTCTAGCAGCAGTAACAAGAAAAAAGTGAATAGGATTTATAAAATGGGAGATTCTACACTTGAGGAAGTAGAAGCATATAAATATCTTGGACTTTACATAAATAAAAACTTAGGGTGGGGGGAACATGTTAGAAATATCTCAAAAAAGGGAATACGATCCTTAAATTTTATCATGAGGCAGTTGAAGGGGACAGGAATGAAAATAAAAGAGAAGGCATACATGAGTCTGATTCGGCCAATGCTTGAGTATGCTAGTTCAGTCTGGGATCCGCATGAAGTTGGACTAATAAAGGCTGTGGAGAACGTCCAAAGGGTTGCTGCAAGAAGGGTATTGGGGAGAGAGAAGCGCTGGAAGATTATCAGGAACGATAAGGATGTGGTTGAAAAAGTTATAGAAAGACCCAGTAAAATGATTGAGGAAATGGGATGGGAAAATTTGTCGAAACGAAGACAAATAGAAAGAATGTGCAATTTAGTTAGAGTCAAGAATAACTATACAGGATGGGATGAATTAAGCAATAGAATTGGAAAGGGATTACAAAGAAGTACAAGGGGAGGGGTAAGAATGGAAGTGGAAAAAGTAGATAGAGAAGTAGGTAAATATGGATTTATACAAAGAACGACGCGGGAATGGAATGAATTGGAAGAAGATATCAAGAACATAACGAAGATTGGGGATTTAAGAAGAGAGCTAAGAAAAAAATGAAGTATAATTATATCGAGTATGTTTGACTGTAATTTCATTAGGTATAGTAACCATTACCACCTGTTTTATGAACAATCTGTAATGAATAAATAAATATGTAATGTAATAATACTTGTTTTGGGATATGTGAGTTAGAGTTACCAATACAAAGAATTGTAACATTAGAAATAAGTGATATTTTTTCCCCAAAATTTTCCCAAGCATTCCTATTCTATTATCATAGTTGCATAAAAATGAAAACATCTGTAGTGACAGAGGTTGAAAAGAAATTGGTATTACAGTAATTACAGTAATATTGGACGTCCTATTTGCGATACGCGAGTGACCGCACGTTATCTAATTTATTTTTGCGAAAGGAATCTTTTCATATTTTTTTCTTCCATTCCTAAATTACAAATTAGTTTTGGCAGATTCACTTAATTTTTTCGGAATCAGCAGCTTGAAATATTGAGACGGTAAAATTACAGAGACACTGAGCACGCCTACTTGTGTTTTTTTCCCAACCTCCACCACTAAAGTACCGGACATATTACACCCTTCAGAAGCACACCCCCCCCCAACCACGGCATCAACCTACCACCTAACCTAACCAACAAAAATCACCCCCTCCAGCACCACCCCTATCAAACAACATGAAAAACCATCAGATTCAAGTGAGTTTAAAAAATATAAAACCAACAATTCTCAAGTTCGTGTAAAAAGTACATACGTTCACGTGAAAGTTCATTTCGCGATTTTTTTTTGCTTTCAACGTCAATTTGGACCACCGGACAGTATTATATCTAGCTAATATTGGTAGGGCTTACTGTGAGGAGAAGGATTCGGTTATAAGTTTCGGCCAATGGAAACACCGCTAGCCAAACTGAGCACGAATCAGCGTTTCGGATTGGTCAGAAAACCGCGTCTATCTCCTCTCTCACTCAAGTACAATTGTCGTGGAAAAATGTAGGCCTACTACTCGTTTAAAAAAAAACGTTTCACCGGCAAACTTTTGAAAAGTTTGTGACCGAAAGAGGAACTTTTACCAAGTTTGCGGGCGCACATGCCTTCTCCGCCCGCCAATGTTCATTATGTAAAAAACGAACGCGTTCATTTAAAAGTTCATCAAGAAATGAACGCGTTTATTTTGCAAGTTCACTCCCCAACACTGGATAGTGGGAACTCGTCAGTTTTGATCCGATGTTTAAGGAACCACCGCAGTATCAACCTCAACGAAAGAGGGAAACCACGATACACCTCTGTCAGGCCGTTTCACAACTGTTCTCATATGCCATTTTCTTTCCCAAACTGAAATAGCCTTTTCCCCCATAAATATGACCTGGATCCACCCCTGTGTACCAAGTATTAACAGGCACCCTTGCTTATGTGCTATGGATGAAAACCTATTCATGATCTAGGGCATAGATCTACTGGTAGTCCGGTACCCTAAAACACCATCAACAAAAGTAGCCAAAATGATAAATTACTGAAAAACTATTCCCTGTAGCCTACGGCATGAGGTCAAAAACCTGATTAAATAAGACTAGGCCTAGATTTCAAACACTTTGCACTGAAATCAAATGGACCACATGGTAGCAAACCTGAATTTTGGCAATAATAACGACTAGGCCCACGCCCGGTCGATGAAAATATATATTCACAATATTCCTTTTCATCCTTTCTATAACCAACATTTAAAAAGCTATAACTTATGATAAATACAGCAATTAACTCAAAAAATAATTACCTTCAATTCGTAGAGCAGTCAACTAAAACTAACAGTGGCCATTTTTGATTGTATCCCCCTCGCCTTGACGCGCAGGTGGCGGTGCAAAGACGGGGGTGTGTCGGAGAGGCGGTGATTGTGAAATATCTCTTTGTGTGAAATGGTAGCTGCTAGATTTTAAAAGATGATGAATAATGATGGTTGGGTTTGTTGCTTATCGATCCCACCAGCAGCTAGGTTATTTCGGTTATTTAAAAGCTATGATAGCTAGGTTACAAAATAAGAGATAGTTGGATAAAATAAACATGAGAAATAGCTGGTATTGCATACAAACATGCATATGTATATATACAACTTGAAAATTCTTACTTGTTCTTTCTTGAAAATTCTTGTTTTTATTGGAAAATGTTATGATTGCGTTTTTGTAATGTAATTTATGTAGCTGTACTTGCCACCGGGCGAAAATCCCAATTGCATTTCAAGTGTTTTACCATATACCTGTATGTAATAAATGTGATGAACGCTACATAATACTTACATAATTGATTTTAAATTATGACTCCATAAAGTCTCTCGCAAGTCTCACCTACCTGATAAGAGAAGTAAAATACATGTGAAGTAATTTGAGCTAAAACAAGGAACCCCCTTTATTTTTGATCACTTGTAATAATTCTGTATTTTCGTCAATGAGGGTTATAACTAGGCAAACGGAGAATATGGAGACCAAGGTTCGATTCCCACCATGGTCGTTCATGGTCAGGGGTTTTTCGTGGTTTTTCTATGTTGTTCAGGTCAATACTGGAATGGTTCCTTAACAACAGACCACGACCGACGCCTTCTCTTTATCCTCAAGCACCGAATTAAATAACCCTTCACTTATAATCACATTATCTCGTCAAACTCAATATAAATAAAAAAATGAAAAAATGAAGGGTGAAGCGAACCACCCGTGCGCCGTGAGATACACGAAGACGGTCGATCGGAATCGTCATCTCTCGTCAATTTGCCTAGTAATATTAACTGATAACCCCAATATAAACAATAACGCAGTTAATGATAAGAAAGGGGAGGAGATTGGAGTGATTTTTTAGTGATGTGTCATCCTTGTGTTTACATTCAGTAAAATCTCCATATGGATTAATCTTTAGAAAAATAATAGGCTACCTGTTGAACACTCCTAGATAATTTAACAATGTTTCATTTATTTTTAGTCATATCCACATATCAACACCTTTGAAATAATTTAAGAAATAATATTTGTCGATGATCACCATCCAATAACTCAACATGAAAATGTGGGAGGAAAGCTTGAAATGACAAGATACAATATTTCAAGTAGTGCAGTTATTTATTGGTTAAAAAGTTTAAAAGATAGCAATGAACATTATAATATAATATGGTAATTTATGTACACCAAGTTCTGGATTCTATGACTAAATAGTAAACACCACACTCATAATTCTATGCTTTGGCAAAACATTCCATGTAGAAGTCGGCAACTTATGCAAAATATGTTTTATATTATGATACTAGCATTACATATTACAATAGCTCGTTGGAGACAATTAATAAATCAATAAAATCATCATCACATGGCACGAGTTGTATTATAATTTTATTAAAGCTACTAAGCTATGCGCATTGTTCTTAATTAATTTGACCTATTCTTCTAAAAAGCTCGAGTACGTACAATGATATTCATTTGAATAGCACAACCAACGTCACTGAACGACACACTTATCAGAATCATACAGCTGTACAGATTATGACAGTAGAATAATAATAAGCAAATCATGTCAACTACTATAGTCCTGTAATTGATATTTAGTTCTGTTTTAGTTCTGTCTTCTTTCAGACATTTGAAAAATGTACCAGATATGATTATTTTAGATAGGCATACAGTATAATTAGGGCAATCCATTTTTCAATTTTATATAATCATTTGAAATAAGCGTCAGAAAGTCAACTCAAATAATGAGGGATCCTCGTCTTTTGTTATAGGTATAGAGCATTACAAAGTTGATCTGGAAAATAGCCAAGAACAATAATTGGGGTGCTATTGTATTTTGCCTGTTTCTTTTATTGGTAAGCTTCTCTAATAGGCCTACTATGTACACAACTTATAAAATGAAATCGCCCAGCCAATTAGATTTGGAAAAACTGAGCTTACAATATAGGCATAGCCTATAATTATTATTGCAACAACAAATGCAAAATAATAGTTGAAGCAAAGCACAAGGAAGTACCGGGTTAGCATTTCTTGGAGTGTATCACAAGCCACCACAATATTCTTCAGTGCCATTTTACAATTCAACATAGATAACATCTTTCCAATCGACAGATTATAAACTTACCGTAACTTCTAGGCTACTATAATATGGAAATAGTATGCACTTTACATCCCATATTACCATACTTACATTTAAAAAATTGCATACATTTTACTACAATACATGAAAAATGTGTGTACTTGTAGATACGGTAGTTTGTTTCAAATGTCACACATGTTCAGGGCTTATTTCATAAATTATTATGCACGCACATTCTATACCTAAGCATATTATGGACGTTCTCTTCAAGAAGTATAATTAAATGTAGGACTCTTATTATAGAATGCCAATTCTACTTTGCTGTTATTTGACCAATTTTTAGTGACGTTTCTGCAGCTCGACTACTAGGGTTGATTGATATTTGCTTCTTTTGATGGTAAAGGTACGTCTATTACTTGAGAGTTTCAAACTTTGAAAATAAATACAATATAAAATAGATGTATGATGATACCCCCCAGATGAGATACCCCAATGTTCTGGGAGTTTGTCTAATATATCAATATTTAATTTTTTGTTACACCTATGGGTAAATTTAAACTGGTAAAAATGTGCTGGTGCTGATGAAATTAATGATTGCTATGGGCCTAAATGTATCCATAAAAGAGGAGGTAAGGAGGTAACTTGATTACGAGACAAGAGGTTGTACAGTAGTACCACATGAACGTTAATGCAAAACTAAAATATCTACATTTCTCATATCCTGACAACTGTCGTCAGCGTTGATAATTTCAGCAAAACCATAAGCATTAAAACAATTTTATACAAATTTCCAAATTTTATAGCCTATTTCATAATTTTCAATAATATTACTTCTTCTAGATTGTAGATTCACGAATCTCTTCCTGTCACTTTTACGTTACATCACTAAACAGTCTCAGTAGGTACAGTCCTGTGGTCCCACATCAACCCTTGATATAACCTGATTACTTCAACCCTCTGACTGCTATCTCATTGGTTGAATTTTAATGAAAACGTTTACTAATATCGAAGTACTGATACTGAGTATCGTACAACACAATGTGAAAGTGGCCAAACAAGGTCAACCCTCAACCCCCTTCTCTCCCGGATACAACTAGAACCGTACGCATACAAAAACTTATAATTACGTATATATAAAGATTTTTATATTTATAACGTAACTGATCATTTTAATCGTATAGTAACAAACTTTAATGACACATTTTTTAATGGCACAGTTTTGCCTCGACACACGTATCATTTTTTACGAAACCGCGTTAAAAAGTACATGTTACGTCACACACCATCTTATTGCACCAAATTATTCATACAATTTATATTAACTGGACGTACGCAAATGGCAGGATCTAACTCTTATTAGTTACATAATTCATGAGAAAAATACAAAACAATCACGTACCCTAACTTGTATTACCTGGACATTATGTCTATGTATTTGTTTGTTTGATTAACAATTATTTAATAGTAAACTTAAATAGAGTACGTAGAATTATGAACGAATTAATCGTTATGAACGTAGAATTAATGAAATGTGACATGTTATACATGAGTACGTAATTAAAATTGGTGTCCAATGTGCACCAAATTGTACAAAATTTACAATCAAATAATTTTATAAATTTCGACTGATTAGTCCATGTCTTATTCAATACATGTTAACACAACAATATGCTGATAATTCAACAAAATCAATACTACTATAATTCATCTAACATATGAAACCTGTTATTTATACATTACATAACGTAGTACATAATGTACTTGCATAGACTACACCAGACTTGTACAGGCATAAAATTTCATACAATTCCACATTATAAAATTGCCAAATACAATAATAGGCAAATAGCGATACAAATCCAGTTGCTCTCACGACACGTCAATATGATGCTAGTCGCGCGATTGATTTGCAGTTTACAACACCCTGTGGTATAAATTGAGTCGATGGGCTGATTAAAGGGTGGAAATCGATTCACGCCCTTTTCCCCCTAAAGTTTCTTTCAACTACTATAAAGCCACACTCACCTAATAAGTTCATATAGTTATTAGTTACTCAAAAGTGCGTAAAGGTAGAACACGGCAAATACAAACTTGAGAATAATTTACACCTCTTTTGCTGAAAACCTAACTGAAAACCAAATATCCTTCAACACTGTCTAAGATGTGAATAAATCAATTAATCAATACATAGGCCTATATGACAATTTTATGCATTGTACTTCATCATTTCCATACTGATAAATGACAATTATACTGTATTTTGATTCTATTGAACAAGAGCATAATTACCGGTAATTATTTGTTCATTTTTTCCTGAGTAAAGTAAAAATGATGAAAATTCAAATTTTTTTTAACCTCTTGAATAAATTGAGATTTATCAACACAGATTTTTTCAATAGCATCCATCAGTCTAGCACAAGGATACATTTTTTAGCCGTTCAACTCAAAATCACGTTTTTCTCAAGAGTTGACGTTGAATGTTCATATTTCCGATCGATTAATTAGTTTAGAACTTCGATTCGATTGCGAACTGGAATATTCGACATTTGATCAATTCAATACTGATAGATATCGATTTGTAAAATTGTAAATGAATAAAATAATGCGCTGTCTCCAGGAATATCGTATTGCGTGCAAGATCAAGCCTTATTATTAGTCACTCAGAAAAATGATACACAGAGCAGTGAACGTCCTTACGAAGCGTTGATTTGACTGCACCGTTCAAATTGAAACAGAACTGACTTCCTTGCTCTGCTCAGGAAGGATTTACCTTCCGGTGGCAGATGTTTCAATACACTGAATATTATGATGAATTATGAAGAATTTACGAATAAGATTTTATAAATAGATGTGAATATTTAGTATTTACATACAATAATGAGAAATAATAACCAAGTACGGTAATAAGATATGAATACAATAATAGTATATCGTAGGATGTACCATTATGTTTGAAATAATTATAACTTTTTTTTGGAATCAATTCAATATTTTCGGTGTCTATAGCCTATATATTGAAAATGTTGGTATGTTTCAATAAATGTTCGATAGGTCTATTGAAATTTTAGTACGCTTGCAATTTTTGTATAGAATGGCATCTCTAGTTTTTCAACTTATGCCCCTTTCTGCCAGTTGCGTCAATTATTATATACTTTTATTGTCGATAAAACTTGAAAGGTTGAAACAAATTTGTTACATTGTATTTCAACTTGTTACTTGCAAATACATTTTAAGAACTTTGTTTGCTAGGCATATACGGTACGTAAATATGAAATATAGACCACTGGATATTGGGGTGTGTGTTGAATGTTCGTTCACTCTTTTTGTGCTTTGACAGCTATATCCAGTATGAATATAAGGTAAGATTCCGGCCTGCATACAAGTTTTGTAATAGGAAATTACGCCATTTCTTTATATGGGACTCCATTCATTGTATGAAAGAACAAACATAGGGATAGGCCTACAATCAATTAAAGCTTGTGTAAAATGATTTTCATTTGTACATCTGTTCCCAGATCTAGATCAAAACACTTCCAGTCAGATGTATTTACAACAATAAAACATAGAAAAATAGGTACTACATACTGGTAATAGTATATTGTCATATGATACAGTTTTTTTCTTCTATCATGCTCCAATTAATTTAAAATTTTCTTTTGATCTTCAACATTTAGAAATATTTCCAGGCCTATGCGAGCACTCGAGAAAACACAATTTTAAAATATGAAACATGGGAACTATGGAGTGACGAGACCACACTAGCCGCTGCTTCTGTCATCCACTCAAATCTTGGATTACCAAATACAATAGAAAAGCTATAATCCAAGGTCAAACCCATTTTTTCATAACAATCGCAATTTCTACAATGTCTCGTACAAGGAAACCGACTATAGCCTACCATACCACATGCAATAATTTTTCATTCCACATGGATCCTCAAAACTAAAAAGTAACAAACTAACAATAACTATAAACGTCAATGAATCCGAGTTTTAGAATTTGGATGAAAATTGATTGTTTAACCAAACATTAAATAAGGTTGTAGGTTGTAGGCCAGGTTGTAGGCCCTACTATGTCACAATCCATCAAGTGCATTTCCCTGATTTCTCTTATGCTGTATGAACCATGGAATTCATTGTCAATAAAGATGGAGCCTCTCACAAGCAAGTGTTTTGATCAAATCACCAGGTTTTGAATGTTTCACGAATGTGCAATGTCAGTTTACCTTACGTCCACTGTTAATTTTTTTAAACATTTTGCCCGAGACGTTACAATACTATTGAATCTCATGAAAATATGTAGATTAAAACTAAATCCAAAACGAACGCATGCCGTCTATTATACGGTAATTAGATGAGCCTATGAAAATTTTAAATTTATAATATTTCTGTTATAAAATCAGCCCACTGATAGATTTAGTAGGCCTACATACGCTACTATATCTCTTGACGATGAATAGTACTGAGCATTTGATCTTTCATATATAGATAGACCTATAGAAGTACTAATCTTCAATGTAAAAGAAGATAAAAATAAATAGGTAAAAAATATATACATCTTTGGCAGCGCTCAAGATTGTTGCGTGGTTGAATCTTCACTGAAAAAAACATTAAATTTTCCACCAAATTAAACAAGTAAGTCTTATCTGGTGAGTCACTCACTGTACGCTCAATCGTTGACTAACTATTGCACAGCCAATTCACTGGATGACACAGTTCTTGTTTTGCTGGGACATCCCGGCTCGGGTCAAGTCCCTCTCGATTTCATCATCATCCTCGATCCTACAAGAAACAGAGAGACCATATTCTGAAGGTTATCACTAGAGCTAGGATAGTCATGCAAAATGCATGTTTGAATGATGCAAGACTATGCAAAAACATATTTGTATCAATTTCAGGCCTCCCTGAATAGATCACTTTCATTTTGCATGTTTTGTATATTTGGGAAAAAGTGCATATTCAAGGTTTATTCTGCATGTTTCAGCATATTTGGGCATTTTTCATCATTACGACACATTTACTTTTACCACAGACTACCGATGTGTGCTTTTACCTTTGAAAGCATTTCTAACTTCTCTCACAAAATGTAATGTATGTACAAATGTACCTGGTTTATTCGAGTTTGGAAGATTTAGAAGTTCAGGTATTCTTTTCTCATAGCATTTCAATAACAACTATTGAATATAATGGGTTTTACCAAAAGTATTAAAACAATATCATCAAGATTATATCTTGTATTGACAAGCTTGACAGGTAAGTTAACCCATTTGGGAGTTCATAGAATGCAGATTGCAGGTGGCCCGATAAAGATTGTATAGCTAGATAGTATTCTGAGAAAGAGAGGGAGGTGGTCGCATGACGAATGACGGATCAGTATGACGTTTCATTTAGCATGTTTGGCCATTTGTTTTTGCATGTTTCACTGTTTTATATTGCATAACTATCCTAGCTCTAGTTATCACACTGAAATTATCTCCCCTTCCTCCTCACTGTCATACTTTGTCATATTAGGATATTCCCACCCTAAAATGTGTCATAATCTATTAAACCCCCAAAATTTCTTTCAGTTCGAATAGGCCTAGGATGCGTGGCAAATGAAAACTTAATACATTAGTGAGTGGTTCAAGTCTGTGTCAGAAATGAAAAGATTGTGAATTTTTGTCAGTCGATTACCGTAATGGGTTAACTTTTGATGTGCTGGTTGATGATATCAAAAGAAATGATACGCTAGCCAGCCAAAGTTTCAAAATATATCAATTCCGGTTTGGAATATTTTTCGTCATTATGCATGTACCTTTAAATTTCATGTATTTTTATTATTGGACAAACTATTAAAAGATAATAAAAGTAATTACATTTTTTTTTTTTTTTTTCAGAATCATGCAACAGAGAATGTTGTTAGGCAGGTCTACAAAATATTTTCATTTTCTACTTACACTAATTTTAAATGGAAAAATCTACGTTTTTTCATATATTGTTCATAATTATTGAATTTAGTTTACGTTGTTGAAAAAACTTACAAAATACAATTTAAGATCTTGTGCAAAAAATTGAAGCGTTGACCTTAAGCTCGTTAATCGGGTATCTTTTCAAATGAGCTACGCAGAAACCACTAATTTCCATGTTATTTTCTATGGTCATGTTCAGTCATTAATGTACTATACTCATGTTTACTGTGAATTCTAATTTGAGAACAAATTTCAGATGTGTAAAAGAAAGTAGGCCACAAAATTGTTAAGTTACGTTTAGAATAGCATTTGAATTGGTTCTCCCCTCTTCACTACTCAGATGCAATTTGTCATGATTATCAACTTACGCCCTTTCTTGCGAATCCAAATGATGGACTAGCTCGTCTCGTTTGTTCACTATAGTAACAAGCTCTTCCAGTAGCAGGTTCTCACGTACTTTCTGTTCCTCAGTTTTTTGCCAATCTATGTAACAAATTGAATCATCAGTAAATAAATAATTTCAACTTTGTGAACAGTTTTCAAAATCACACACATAATTGGATACTTGAGTAGAAATACGGAAGCATAATATATATTACCTTCCATAGCAATTATACTTCTCAGTTCGCGATTCAGCAACTCGAACCTTCTTTCCAAATCATCTTCCTTCTCCCTGTGAAAATGAAGACGTGTATACAGTACATGAAAATGAAAAATAAAGAAAGTTGAAAGAAAATTCTACACTTAATATTTTCACTTACAATATGTTTAGTTGCATCTGCCGCCTGAGTAGAGCGTTCTTTTTGTTGACTAAAGTGAACCAGCTGGTCATGAGTTGCTCTTCTTCTTCTCTATCATCTCCTGCACATAAATGTAGTGAATGTGCAATAGAGAAACAAGTGAACTCTGACAAACAACTATACTCAAGTACACTAGCTCTATACAGTACAGTATGTATGGGAGAACTATAAATCAACTCTTCATTTATTTATTTATACTGGGATTAGCAATGCACTATGATGAAAATAACTAAGATCCATTGGCATCCGATGAATGACTAATGAGAGGACAAGCTAAAAGTTTCTTAGATAGTTGGAAGGATAATGGGAGGGAAGCAGTCGTGGCCTATATTGTACGAAGCATTACTGCATTGACCTAGATTACAGAGAGAAACCATGTAACCTAGCTGTAAAGATAAACAGTGGTGGGGATTGAACCAAAGCCATATTGCCTCTCACCTCCATGGACACACGGAGTGTTATGGCACCAAGCTAAATGTGCCGGCTAGAAGCCAATTATTTTCTAAAAGCTTCAATTGATTTTATTATCATTAATATCAAAACTTGATACAAAATCATTCTTTCCCAATTAGGCCCAAATAATTATTATTATTTACTTAAGTATGAAAAGTAGGATCTACCAGACAAAGCACCATAAGACCAATCTTCATACCCCCCAAAAATAATTGATCATAAATTCATAATAGAACTCACCGAACACACTGTGAATAATAATTTCAGGGATGATAAAAAAATTCTAACGTTCTACATTGGTGAGAAGAAAATCTTCGATCTACAAAAGATTCAAGCCTATTATTTTTTTTTTTTTTTTCAAATCTACCTTTCAAAAGAAGAAGTACTACGTCTTTTCATTACCCTACAGTAGAAAATGTATGTGAATGAATGACTGCTTACCATCTTCCATAACTTTGCGCAGATCCTTCTCCAGTAATGCCGCCTGCTTATCAATTTGCTTCTGCTCTCTTTCTAGAGCCTCCAGTTCATTCTGGATGTAGTTCACGACATCCTTGCCATACTGTAAGGAGAACAGATTACAGTAATTATTTTAAGCAAATCAAAAACCTACAAGGATAAAATTAGGTTTGAAATTGTTTTCCCAACAAATTACTCATGAGTCATAAGACAATACAGTAGGCCTAGACTTGACCATCTAATTGAGATATTGGACACTTGAGTTACAAATAAACAAAGTAACTAATGAGTAATGATACACAAACGCTTTAAAAAATAGTGGCAAACAGAAATTACCTAGCCCTTGTAATATCAACTAACTGACAGGCACGAGCAATGAAAAGTCAGTGGTGCCTTTAAATCCTTAAATGATTATTAAAGAACTCACTCCTCGATGTAAGGGATCATCAGTATGTTTATCAGGTGAAATCTGCTGCATCAGCGACGAGAAAGACTGTAATGGTAAAGTCATTTTCTTTGGTTCGTCCTCACAGTTCAACGAGTATCGAGCCGGACTCGGTGGATTTGCCTCGGGCGACATAGAACGTAGCGAATTTCCGTTGGCCTCGTAACTGTCGTTAGCACGTCTTTCTGGGGACGTGCGGGGAAACACGTTGTTCTGGTCATCTGTAAATACAATACGGCCCGGTGTTACGAAAACCAGTTGGCGAAAACCAGTTATTTTGCGAGTTGGCGAAAAAATAGCATGAGTGACCAGGGTGATGACTTTTCCAATGGATCGATTGGAAGTGGAGAGGGTATATACAAAGGTGGCTTCAGATGGACTCATCCAGAGGACCACAAGGGACTGGAATGAGCTTAAGGAAAAGGGAAGAAACAAAAGAAAATTCACGAGTCCAAGGAAGTGTTCTATAAAAAGATGTGGGCTTATGGAAGATGATTAGAGCATCTTGACACAGTGCATCATGCATTTCTGCAAGAATTATAAATATACATACATACAACAACACTCAACTGCCAGGTTGAGCTACTCTCATGTTGGTAATTTCAGCACTAGGTTAATTTCAAGTAGGCCTAGGCATTCAACTATATTATACTTAGGCCTACTATATATATATATTAACAAGCATGGGCCTGTAAGGTAAACGCACATTTCAAACCAAATTCGTCTCGTCAAAATGTTACATGGACAAGTATTTGTGAGCTAAATGTGCTAAAGCACGTGTGTGAATCATTTCAGATTCAATGTGAAACTAGCTATTGGTAGCGTACTGATCTTACCAGCAGGTGAATCAGGTTGTATAGGTGACGTAACTACTCCCATCCGTGCCTCTGCGATCAACCTCCTGGCACGAGCTCGTAACTGCTGTTGCCGCTCTTCCTCACTGCCCTGAAACAACAAAAGTAAAGATGAGACAAGAACATACAACTAAGGCCGGACATAACCCAAGTGAAATTATCGTTCAAGTTCTCATCACTTCAGTTATGTTACGCTTATGATTGTTGCATCTGATGATGATGACGATGTGCGAGATATCCTAGCTATATCCATCTATGAAATTTATCTATATTTATACAGAATTCACGCCACAGCGTCCACTGCACAGGTTGACCAAGACAACACTATACAGTGAACACTCCTTGATTCAAACTCTGCATTCAAATTTGGTTGTAATTTAAACAATAGATCTTGTCCCTACTCCCTAAGAGTTAAGCTAAATAATGCTAAAATGCTAAATAATTCAATAATTCAAAATGAATATTCTATTTTCCACTAAACTGAAGAAGGTTTATTGTATTTGTACGGTACCTTGACTGGTGATTGAGCCAGTGCACCTCTTGCGGCTGACTCACGCCGCGCCTGCTCCAACATTTGCCGAGCCCGTTCTCGTAACTCGTCGTGACGAGTTAGCAGATGCTGGCACAAAACCACACAGAACACGTCAACACAAAAAACACAACTCGCATGCCAACAACCACATAATGGCTAAAGCACGAGCCTTATATCAGAGCGTTAGAGAATTTCTTGAAAAGGAAAAGAGTAAAGATATTAAATATTAATTACTATTAGACATCAATGGGTTTAGATCTATCTAGATTTGTTATGCATACGCAATAGAGCATACATAACAGCAAAATTGATGAACGCTACTGCCCCCCCCCCCCCCCCCCGAAGTCTGTTACCGTAGAAGATCTGAAGAAATCTTTTATGGGACAAGAAAACTAATATTTTATAAAGGTATAGTATCAGTGATACTATACCTTTATACTGTATCACCATATAGGTTGAGTGGATTTGAACGGTAGGCCCTATGGTATAAATTACGGTAATGGTAATGGTAATGGTATATGGTAAGTTTTAAAGATTACATTTCAACAAGTCGAGGTCTGTTCAAATATGTTGATAATATGTTAATAATTAGTAGAACTATACAACAAATTTACAGGAAAGATTATAAATCCATTACGTACATAATGCACATCTTGTTCAATACTCACATGCTGGTGGCGGGTCAGCGGTTCTTTGAGCGTCGGTGAACTTAAAGAATCTCGAGTTTCTAAGCTTTCCTTGAAGTCCAGCGAATGATTCGATTCCTGCAGAATAATATATGACTATGTCAACTCTGAAATACTGTACGCACTGTCTTCTTACAAAACTTATCAATCCAAATCCAAATAAGAGTTCAAAACATTTCACACGAGTCCGAGTCCGATTCTGTTGGAAACTCTGGACTCGAAATCACCTGGGACTGCACAACCCTAATAACTACTGTGTACTAACTACTGACTAGTACTTTTTTGAAATGAGTATCCCTTACATTGTCATGTGATGATTGAGATCTTGCGAGCTTCACTGAGCCCTCCTTTTTTTCGTTTGCCAGTGGACTGAAACAAAAACTGATATTTAGTATATAGGCTTATGTAAGACATAAAACATGAACGATATTATAAATATATGGTAGATTTAATTGGTACAAGTACACAGAGGTTTTCAAGGAGTAGGGCCTATACCACATGAGGAATTAACTTAGTAGAAGTGTATTTGAGGGGGATGAAATGTGGGTAACACAATCCCGGCAGAAGGTTAGGGAGCCGGGCAAACCGTCGTGATCAAGGATAGGGAACTTGTCACCGTGCACTTATGCGCCACTGTAAGAGATAATAATAATAATAGTACTCTACATATGTATGTAAGCACATAGGCCTGGAATATGGTAGGTAACAGTGTATTTCACAAGTTATTTTACATGAAAAAGTGTATTTCATATTCATCAGTCACTACCCAATACGCCTAGATTGTTATGGAAATAAAATTGTTCAGATTGATAAATTGTTAGAATATTATTTATTACAATAAATTATTTGGAAAACTGCTCTATTTGGAAAACCACCAAACTTCAACTTTTAAAATTCTAAACGCAATAACAATAAAAAATAGAAGCTATGTATACATGTCTGATGTCTCAAATAATAGGGTATAATCCGGTATAAGCCTACTTAGTACTTACTCTTCATCCTCTTCATCAGATCCGAACGGATCGGTGAGTTGACGTCGTGTCATGAGGACGGGGCGTGAGTTCGTTGTGACAGGAGACTTGCTCTGAAAACAGTGTGAAGTTAGGCAGGCCTCTGAATCGACATCCTGATGTAGTTCAACATGGTTTCATTTTATACATTAATCAAAAACAAAAAGGTGGGTTGGACGGCTCATGTTTAGTGATAGGGAATAGTTGTTACAAAGGGGATGTCATATGGTAACCTTGTTCTTCCTAGTAGTGTGCTACATCAAATGAATGGTTAGAACGAGCTATAAAATGATGTTAAATACATTCAAGGGACTTGAATAATGCGCCTTGACAGGAGGTCGTTAGATCAAGGGTCGCTAGAAGCGTGATTAATTAACATTGTCAAGATAGGGAATTTGACGGGACTTTTTAAAAAAGGCCTTAGAGAAGGGAAATCGTTAGATCAGAGATCGTTGGAAGGAGGTTCCACTGTATTCACATTTTACAGTAACCCATCTCGCTCATTTGAAGGAACAAAAGATAGGACCTACATCGAAGGAAAATCATAATTGCGAGAACAGTTGATCAGAATTCACATGTATTGAAGAATCTATATGCCGACATGGACTACGATAATTTATTAATTTATCCGATTTATCCGAGTTGTCGATCGATTGGATATTTCTTCAATTTCAATTTGTACTGTACAGTACTTTGAATTTTTCAAAAGATTAATAATGCGATACTCTAGTTAATTTTGATTTACTGTACTTATTAGTTACTTACTAGGCATGCAATGTATGATAGTCCCAGTCTACTTTTGTTTGCTCAACGACTATATCGACAGCTAGATTATTTGGTGGAACAAATGAGCAGATGTTAGATGACTGATATTTACAAAACCAGATGCATTATGAAGAACTCGAAGCGACGCCTGACTTGACTTAATTTTCCACGGAATTACCTTGCCTGACCGAGCCAGACAAGCGACTAGTCTACTTACTTTATCTCTGGAAAACTTTTCTTTGGTCGGTGACAGCACTTTATCAAGAATGCTCCTAGAACCAGCCAAAAACTTGTCTTTTACATCCTTGACAGACGTCGGTGAACGGTCGGACGTTTCATTTCCATCTGACGACACCAGGGGTAGGCGAAGTCGAAGCACTGAACTAAGAGATGTACTTTTACTGCCTGAGGAAGAAAAACAAAAAGATGCAATTAATATTTAATACTAGCAGTCTACCCTGTTTGCCCTGTAGACGAGCACGCAATAGTGCTACAGTATATTGCTGTCCGTTTCATCACTTGCACTTTTGGAATATCCATCGCACTAATTTGGTGCAACCTTAAGCGAGGCAATGTCGTGAATCGCTTGTCCTTGACCTTAAACCACTGCCTACTCTCCTCTCATCCTCTTTAGACCCTGTCTGTTGAATCACTGATGTTGCAGTTCAACATGCTTCTAGAAGCTCAACCTCGAGATAACACGTGATGATATTAGAGATCCTCTTTCTTTCCTCGACCCAGCCCCTCCTGGCCTTGAGTATGACACGGCGCACAGTCGCACACATGTCACATGATTTCAAGATTAAAAAAGAGTATGATAGCACTTTACAAATATTTTGCTGCAGGGCAATATGAGAATTTCCCTCAAAATTAGTTCATGGGGAATCATATACCTAGAGGTTACACACCCTTTTGAATGCGAACTAACCACCGCAACATGGAACACTAATTAAGTTCTTCATAAAATGAATACACCTGGCTACATATAGGCTTTTGCTAAATTCACCTTCACTGTCATTGGTCGATGCTGAATCTGCAGACCCAGACCGCCTATTTCCAGACGACACGGATCCTTTCTGCCTACGTTCGGCAGACTCACGTTTGCGCAGGTTCATTATCTCTTGACCAAATAACTGGACGGTAACATCGGTTTCTGTATCGGTATTAAAGCGGCCTATCATATACGAGGATTCGTTGGTAGTTTTTCCGATCTGTTGCACTTCCAGTTCATGACCTGTAAATAAATCGGACGTACAAAATACACCATTATTCAAATTAATTTCGGTGTTTCAGCTACCGACGAACTTGGTAAATATCTATTAAATTCCTTAATTGAGGCCTATTGTGGTTATCTCCATACCTGTGAAGTGCGTACGTAGTTGGAACAGGTAAGTCATGACAGCTAGTTTGTCGGGAACTGCCAGGACGTCCATATCGGCTGGTTCGATCACTCGCGGGATCCCCAAAGCTTCTCCGGCATCAAAAGCCTTCTTGCAGTTCGATTTGAAGTCATGCGAGGACAGGGAGTCAAACTCACTGGAAGTAAATACAAGGTACAATGAGCAGTGATTGTTATTTCAAAACTTGGTGAATTCAAAATTCGACACACTTTGAATGAAACTCGGTTTGCTTCAAAGTGTGACGAAAAAGACGTAAAAGACCAGATCATAAGCGTGACGAAAAAGGTCATGTTTGTTTTGTTCAACAATACAGAGAAAGCAACCGACTTAAGATTTCCCTCAACATTGGAACTTTTTTTGCCGATACTAAAATAGATTGGCATACAACCTACTACCTACTACCTAGTACTTAGATATAAAAGAACTTACTCAACTACGGTAAACCATCGTTAATTCAATCTCTTTATAGTTCAAAATTTGCTGTGATTCAAACAATACTTCCAATCTCTTACAGAGTTTTGACCTAGGCCTTTAAGTTCAATTTGGAATACCTATTTGAATAGTTTCAAGTTTTATAATCAGAAATGTATACGCCTACGTATTTTTGGGAGCATTAAATTTCAAATTGAAGAGATTTTACTATACAGGATATTCAATATTATTTAAATAGTTGTAGGCCTATTTGTCATTCAAGTTGTAATATTTCGATTCCTTCTTTATTCTTGTACTTGAATTTAAATAACTTCAATATAGGCATACCTAGGCCTACATTTGCACCGAATTAGCTTCGACACTTTGAGATTTTTCAAGAGTTTAAAATTCTGAATAAATGCATTAGAATAAACCAGTGGAAAAATATTCAAATACAGTAGAATACATTTTGTATTCAAGGCTGTCTACATTTATTTCAAGTTTCAAGACTTCCAAAGCCTGCTACGGCAGTCAATATTAATAACTCACATTAAATCTGGACGGAAGTGATGGATGACGGCACAGAATGCCATTCCATTCCTCCACGACGTGTTGAGATTCGTAACCTTCACGCCTGGATACTCTTTCGTTACTTCCTTGCACCACTCGAGTAGGTCGACGCCAGGCGTGGTTTCCTTCAGGCGGGACGACGAGTTCAAATCACCCTGAAGAAATAATAATAATTAACAATACCAGTATTAACAATATTATTTAAATATTTAAATAATAATAATGACTGATGATTCAATAGGCCTAGATTATTATATATTTTTTCATTGGTGATGGAAAAAGAGAATGATATACAAGGAAACAAAATACCGTACATATTTTATCAAAAGTTAGCTAATTTGCATTCGCAATTTGTTCAGGAAGGTATTTTGATATCAATTCATAATCTCAAGTTAGTCTATACGACTGATATATGACTTTGATACTGCATGTTGCACTTTGATACTTTTCCTGCAATAGTGTTTATTTTAACACTAATAAACAATAATGTAGGCCTATATTTTGATTATTTCACCATTGAATGCTGTTTTTGAGCTGCATTTTGCTTGATTAGGGCTTTTTTCGTTTTCAACAGCTTTGAATCGTTTTCAACATATAAATCGTAAGTAAAAGTATCAAGCAATATAATATAAATATGTTTAGGCCTACCTGTTTTAAATTTAGCGGCTCTAGGTTCAGATGGATATTTTTATTACGACTTCCATGGTTCATTCTGAAAAATGAACAAAATAAATACAGTAAAGATACTACAGTACACAGAAGTGTAACTTTGTGGGTCCCAATCCAGCATCTTGATCCTGCTTGAGCCCTACATCCTACTTAAAAATAAGTGTATTAAAATGTTCAGGAGTTAGTCATGAGAGAAATATTCACTGTTTATGGGCCTGGTTTGGAACCAGATACAGTATAAGAAAACAAACGCACATAGCAGGAAACATACAAGCAATATCGCAATTGCCAAGTGTCACACTGTGATACGAGTTTTATCTGCATTATTTCAAATTACACAATTTATTACACTACAGTAGTAGGCCTATCACAATATAAATGTTTTGATCTACAATGTACGCCTTTATTTTCATTACCGTCATACCGGTAGGCCTATGTCACAAAATGCACACCTGGTTTTGCCGACTGACACCTTCTATACATCTCACTTCTCACCTACACTTACATCGCAGTGTACGGAATAATTCTTTTAATTAAAGACTGGTGTTGTACGTAGTTTATCAGGACTTTATCTAGAGCTATATAATACATGGAAATTTGAATAGAGCTGAGATCAAAAGTGTGTTTAGTAGTGATTGTGTAGTTAGTGAAAGACAACTTACGCTGATGTATTTCCTTGGGGCACGGAAGGTGGGCTGTCAGGAGATTCCATATGTCCGTGAACCGACGTAGGACTGACGATGGCTGGTTCATCCATATCGACAATAGTTCGCAATTCCACTACCGGAGTAGCCTCGTCTTTTAAATTCAAGTAATACGATGACAAACTAGCGACTGAAAATCAACAGCGATGTTATAAATGTTGCAGTTCATTTTAAAATTAGATGGAAACTAGATAGGCCTAATGTATATAAAAAAAAAAATCATTTATAAATGGTGCTTTACGACCCCATCAACGGCTAGGTTACATGAGGGGATGAATGAACGGAAGATAATAAAACGAAGGGTGGTGAGACGTTTACAAACACCCATCCTACATGCAAATTTGTCTGAAGTCGGATTTTAAATGCGATTGAAAACCATAGTTTAAAAATCACAACACTGACTTTGCATTGACACAACATTGACATTGAAAACCGACTTGCAGAAAAATTCTCGCTGCCTACGTAAGCCTAAAACACGGCTTGAACCCGCACCCACATGGTTTCCGATTTTAGAACAGTGTGTCAACTGGATGAGCCAAACGGACGGCAAATTATTAATTGATATTAATTCAATATTTTCTTTCTACGTAACAAAAACTGGTGATGAAACGAACAAGGTAATCAATTTCCTTGTAAAAAAAAGTTGGAATCATTAGACGTACATTGAATAATTGATGATTAGAGCTTGGCTCTGAATTAATCAGAAACGCTTGAGACCAAACTACAAGAACAATGTTGTACGTTAAAATTTAAAACGATCAATTACTCAAGTATAGAACGCTTACGTACCACTGACAGGTGTACTTGCTATCTCGGATCCGCTTAAACTATTCGTCAGCAAATCAATTTGTGACGTAAGATCAAACATTTCATGTGTTTTGAAACTATTGTTTTGAGAGTAGTCTGAAACCAAGAGAGACATAGCATTAGACAATAACATTTGACTTGAAATGTGAGGAGTCTAAATTTGTCCCACAGGGATGCACAGAAAATGATAGATAGATTTGTAGAATATGTTTGATCCCACAGTCTTAACTCCCTAACTCGGATGTAGACCTAACTCGGATGGTATGTAGACTTTTTTAGGATGTAGACTGGTTTTAATTGTGTAGGCCTATAGTAATACAGTCTTCCTTTGATTTAGTTGGGCAGATGAGATAATACTGTCAAAACACATCAGCATCATGAAAATGACGAGGTACATGCTCCATGGGCTCATTTTTCTACAGAACCAACTTGAAAAAAAAAAATATATAAAGATTTGAAAACTAAACATAGAGGCATTATTTCCCAGTAAAGGCAAAGAATGAAACTTCAAGATCTTTTGAACGAGACACCACAAGGGCGATCTTACCATCCCAAAGAAATAGTTAGAGCAGATTGTAAAAATTATTGTGATGAGTTAAGGGTTAAGAACGATTCAAAAGTTGAATAAAAAATATCGGCCTAGGCCTAAGCGATAGAATCCATGTTGAAGTGATTACATTGGTACTTTTAAAGTAAAAATTTCAAAATGATATACCGGTAAATATGATAAAGTATAAACAGTCTGTGATCATATGTTGTAAAATGCAAAACCTTTCATTTTGGAAGAGAAAAAAAGAGTTGATGTATCATACAAAGTCAAAAGAGAAGATCTGGACATTGTTGAGTATTTTTGAGTTCATTGCTTCTATTTAAAATAATAATAAAATGGGGTGGTAAGATCGCCCTTGTGGTGCCCCGTCCAAACGATCCTACCTTTCATCCATAACCTTAATAGGGGAACAATGATTTTGTATCAAGTTTCGATGTTATTGAAAAAAAAAAAAAAATTGAGTAGTCTTCAGTGATAATTTAAAATGGAAAAACCAAATAGGCCTACAGAGTCACTGGAAAAGGTATAAACTATAAAGACAGTAAACTTTGCCATGAGATAATCAAGAGGCATGTCAAGAGAAGTAAAAGTAAAGCATATATATATTGAAAAGGATAGAATGTGTGGGATCCACACGCGAAAGGTGAGGTTGAAGAAGTAGAAAAGTTCAAAGGCTGGCTGCTAGGAGAGTAACAGGAAGGATGAGACGATTTAGAATGGTGACAGAAAGTAGAGGTAGGATTGAAAGTGTTAGACCATCGATCATGGTGAGCGAACTTGGATGGAAGACTTAGGAAGAAAGAAGTAAAAGTTCCGAAAGAATTCTGAATAGCTTACCATCTGCATCATCCTCATCGTCAAAGTCATCCAAGGGCGCGATATCACTGTTGTTATTGTGACTCATCAAACTAGCCATACTCTGCATATCTTCATCCCTGCGAAAGAATTGTGACCGTAAGAAAAGCGTAAGAAGACGTGCAAAACACCAATTACCAAGTGGTTTAAAAATGACAAATATTCCAGAATTAATTAGGTTATAAAAATTTCTATGTATAAGTTACTAGAGCAGGAAGGTACATTTTGAATGGGTGTGATTATCCAAGATACGATTGTAATCTCGAAAAATGAAAGTGCAAACCACTCTTGCGCTAGAGATGTGGGATACGGGAGACCGTCGATCGGAACCTTCTGCTCTCGTGGCTACAACTTACATGACCAAATTCACTCAAACCACAATACATGTCAACAATCCTTTTCAGCTAGTAGATATGATATATAGTCTACGCCTGTTGGGAGAAAATTCACCAGGAGCATAGGCCTACTTACTTACATTCAAATCTAAATTTAGTCTTGGATCTAATTTCTTCTCTTATTATAAGAAATGATGAATTAATAAAAAATGAGAGTAGACTACCATTCGAATAGCAAAGATATTTTACAAAATTACCGGGAAGAGATGAATCAAGTATTTACAACAGAGCTTTGAAGACATTCATAAAAAGTTACACTAGTGATACGCATTGATTCATGAATCGATAATCAAATACAAAATCAATTATATTATTGGAATATTCTGCTTATGCCATACATTAACAAAAATAAACGAAGGAAAAAATATCTCTTACGTAGCTTTGCCTTCTCGCAAGAACACGCATGAAAGTGTGCACTCTAAAGTAGCTCCAACGATCTTCTTGGTAGTCGGCTTCATTGCGAGCTGCAAGTGGTGTTGTGTTGAATCGATGCTGGCGTATTTTCGCATGTTGATGTTAGTCGACGCTATCTGGCGTCTTTTACCAGTGGACGAAACCTGAAATGAAAAGAATGAACACCAGACGAGTGTGGTTAATCGCGCAAGGCATTTCGAAACTTTGAAATCAATTAAAAATAGTTCATGGCAATTGCTTGCTGCTCGGCAATTGTAGTACCATATAAATCATAATATAGGCCTACAGATAATAGCATAATAATAGAAAAAATCTTTGCTGAACGTTTAGTCATTGAAATAAATAAAATGGATACCATGACAGACGGAGACCGAGAAAATCTATGAGATCTAGCCCGAGAAAAAGAATGGAGGGATAGCAAGAAGCAGGTAGAAGAGTATTTAAAATAGTGAAGGAGTAGAGTAAGCTTGCAAGGTGTAGAAACAGAATAGGGCATATACCGTACTTACTGAGAGGTCCATATGGGAGGATGAAGATGAAGTGTCAGGTAGGCCCTATCTGCAACAAGCTTGACCACCAATTAGCATTCTATTCCTAAAATTGGAGCTGGGCTTTTCCTGATCTGTCTATTTTATTTTACATTTAGATACATCAACACTCAATCTAATCTAAACAAAACAAATATAGGTCAAGTTTCAACTTTGTAGACCCAAGGCTTGGTATTACCAAGTCCAGTTATCCTTTATCTGAGAGTTGGTGAAAACAAATAGCATGAGTAAGAATGGTGATAACAACTTTGACCTGTCAGTTAGAGCTACTGTACTTCCTTGTTTGTTGATTCAGGTATAAATAGGTACTTTTAAATAAAATATGACAATTGGGCCCTAATAAAGAAGGAAGGGCTAGGGAATAGCCTAAGTAAAGAACTGTTGCATTACCCAGTTCTGTGTGTGTGTGTGTGTGTCTATGACTAACACTGCCCATGCATACTGTCATTGGTATAACAAATGAGCTGTTTGACCTCGGCAAAGAGCAAAGGTAATTTCAGTATGTGTTATTCCTTTGTTTTCGCTGAGAGAAGTGTGTGGTTCATTCGACATAACAGATTGGCTATTTGTTCAAGTAATATTACATAAATATACAATGTCTTTCAAGCTCATGTTTCACATGAGGGGATTGAACTCACATCTTCAATCACAAACGTCCAATCTTTATCTTCCAGCTCTTGCGTTCTGGGATCCTTGAATAGAGTGACGGAGACCTCTTTGTTCTCTGGCACGGCCCAAACGACTACTCCACGCAGCGGATCTTTCATTGTCGGCTCCCACGGAAGCGGATCTGAGACGACACGACGACTGCGCCGTGTCCATGCAATGCTCAACTTGTTTGGTTTCCTGAGAACATTCAATTTTAGAATTTTAGTCACATCTCTGCTTCCCCGCAGTGTGGGCATATATATATAATTACATCTTCAAACGTAATCCTTACATTACGAGCTACCGTGCTAAGAGTTGATTTTATAAATTATAACAATTAATTACAGTATAAACTCTATGAAAATGCCACCATGTAGGCCTATTGTTTGATTACAATTAACCTGTAGTTTTTTAAATTACAAAATAACTGGATTGAAAAATCTAGATCACACATGCATTCACATGCACCTTTGCAACTTTGAATATGAATTTTAGTTGGCATACTTTACAGTATTTGAAAATTACATGAAATCATTGAATAGTACCAGTACCAGATTTATAACACAATTTATTTCCATATCAGGATGTCAAAAACTCATATAATAATTGATCTGCATCTGGTGTAGGCCTAATTAATTGATTGCATGAGCAAAACCAAACAGGTGGCAAACACGAACAGGCCTATCTATATTAATTATTTATATTGGGTTTCAATAACGCACTGTAATGATGACTATCATCTACTGGTAACATCAGTGAATAATAATTATCTTGAGATAATGGGAAGATGAATGAAAGGTTATGACCTGTTTCAAAAGAACTATCCCAGTACTCACCTGCATGATAGAAAGAAACCACAGTCCAGCATTTATTATATTGTATGCGTATTAGTATTTAGTACCCAGAGGAACTGAGGACAGCATTACATCGTTTTACACATGATTTAGTGCTCATCAGAATTAGAGACCTTGGCTTAAATTTATTCACACTTGACTTTGTAACAATTTTAACACAAAAAAGTATCAACACAATAACACACACTCACAGACGCGTATGCGAGACTGCATCTAGAGCATGAGACCTTGAAAGATGACTTGCTCAATTTCCTACAAGTTCTAGCATTAGTCTACTGTTCATTTACATTACATATGTAGACCTACTTACACCATATGAAGTTATCTTACCATTTTGATGTTGTTTCTAGAGTAATTTGGTGATAAGATACAGTGAACTGAAATTTTGCTGCATGTTTGTTCACTCGCTGTAGACGTTTCCACACAGACGTCATAATACGTATTGGACCTGATTTAACTACGATTCATCTGAAATAAACAAATTACCGCGGTTTCAATTAACCAAAACATTTTGTGACAATGGTAGCGCTTGCAGCAGTCGGTGTTGTCATACTCGTAGTACAGTTCAAACAAACGAACCGGACAAATGGGACAATCAAACGAAAGTACCGGTATGCCCCTTTTTCCCACAGTACTGATGAAATGATTGAACTTCAATCTACTGCATCTAAAAAGTCAACCTACAACCCCAAAAGAAGTTTACGTTCTTGACATTTGAGCCGGTTGTACCAACTGATAAGAAAGTGGTAGGCTTATTCCTAATAATTATTAGTTAAATTATACAGAATTTACAGACAAATGACTAGAAAATAACATACAGGCCTACATAACCAAGGATGTATCATTTATTCACTCACCATCAGTTAATCATTAATTTAGGTACGGACACTGTATGAAAATAACATTTAGGCCCAAGTAACCAAGGCTGATAAGTGATAAAAAGTTAATTCAATGATAATGTTTGCTCAATTCAATAAGATTTCATTAGTTGGTACTACAACTGACTCTGGTCAAGTAGTTTACTACCGTACCAGCACCGCATAATCAAATAGCCGCTCAAGATATTAGCTAGGCCTACTCAGTGCTACAGGTATGGTAGGCCTACCGTGTTATGTTGTAATTATTACAATATATAATAATTGTGCTGTTAGACAACAGATCATTGCTAGGTATATAATAATAAATACAATTTATTAGTTACTGTCGGTGACACCGACAGCGTGGTCATTCATCACCCGAAGGCACTTCTATTTGAAGATTGCAAAAAGGGATTAAGTTGTAAGAGATCAAGTTTAAGCCTATATTTACGGTGCTAATTGATTTCTGACTATAACATAAGACTAGACAGGTACTAGTAATAAGTGATAAGCAATTTATACATTAAATCACAAAATGTTTTCAAATGAATGGATAATAATAGACTTTTATTTAGCCACAAAGTCAATGACGTAGCTTAGCGTAGGCGTTGAATTGTTATTCATTTATTTCAATATGTTTTCTAAGGAACATTAGATTGCGTCAAAAATCGCAGAATTTTCAACTGACCCGGTAGACCTACCACTCTTAGTATATTTTCTTACTGATTTGTTAATCATAAGAAAATCATAAGACCTAGGCCCAGGCATTTTTGCACTCAATGATTAGAGTTCATAGGCCTACTATGAACTCAGTGACTCAATAGTATCAGCATAACCAATGACATGACTTAGCCCTGCCATTGAATTACTACAAATTCAATTGCCCTGCATAGGTCCATGACTTTTAACCTTTGCACTTTTTCGATCCTCTCCTACATCATTGAATTTCAAACCCCTAATAAAATAATCTATAGGATACAGCCCTAAGATTTTGTGAAAAGGTCTACAAATGACCAATGTGCTACCTTGCAAAACAAGAATTTTCAACAATCAGACATAGGACTCCCACGGTTTTAAACCCTGCTAGCCTAACCATTTAATTGGCATAAAAAGCCCATCACCATAAACTCAGTGCCTAGGCCTACGCATAGGGGCCTAGCCCTAGGCATTCTTACCTTAAAAAAATAAATAGATGAATGACAGCCCCGATGTATCCTATAAAGTTTCAAGAAGTTACTCCATAACAGAGCTAATGAGCGTTTAAATGGCTTGTGAACACACTCGTTAATCACTTAACTTCTCTTTTGTGCGTATTAAATGCGGAAATAAGTCATAATATAGATTAGCCTTTCATTTATAGACAGACGTCCTTGGTTCTTGCCTGACACTTGACCAAGAAAGATGGTGCCGAATGCAGTGCCCCTTGGACTACGTAGGGATGTACACGATTACCGAGAGATAGCGCTGAGATATCCAAGTGTGAAAGCAAAGAGAGTGATATGTGTAAAAGTACCTAGCTCCTAATAAGTCATGTCCATTAGCTTGTTCAATGTTCAATCATGGTTCAATGTTTGGTTCAATGTGCAAGTGACAAGTGGTTGCTGAAGGAGGATAACGACGACTGATAATTTTTTTATAGATATTACTTTATGAAAAGAATTTACAATACAATACAATTTAATACCGAGTATATGCTAGAGTGGGCTGATAGGCCTAATCCTAATCATGTATTTACCACAATTTATTAGGAAAAGGATTCTTGGTGTGAGAAATCAAACTGTGGAACAAGTACAAAATGCCAAAGACTATGCTTTTAGAGGGGGGATTGTAGGATTGGTTATGCTCATTATCATTTGGGCTGCAATATTTCTGTACATTGCATTTTATTATGCTTACATGCCATCAATATCACATATTCGTCCAGTTCATTTACAATTTAAGTGAGTTCATAGACCTATGTATTATAACTTTAACATTATTTTAACTATCTCTATTACAATTCTTGTAGTAAACACAGTCTATACTTGTGCCTTATTTACTTATAGATCATGCGATGAAACACGAGGGTTGTGCAGCTTCCCGTCTGCTCATGTTCAGCTAACAAAACGACAGCAGATACTAATGGTTGGACAACCGTATCGAATGTACCTAAATCTGGATATGCCCGAATCACCTGCGAATAAACGTCTTGGTATGAATGTTTAATATGTAGGCGTAAAATGATAAATATTATACTGTAGGCCTTACATACACACCTAGATAGCCCGATACAAGGCCTCTCTTTCTACACCGTGGTTTTTCACTAGTTGGGACACTAGATTTGATATTTTAACACAGATTCCGTCATTGCCATATTGAGCAGTTTTGCCATCCTAACAGTCAAACCCAGCCAACCCCAAGTTGACTGAAATACAATAAAACGCCTCAAATACCTATGTACGCCTACACTCCATCAAACTCAATGAGCAAATGGTACAACAAAACGTATCAGAAAACGTAATTTTCCCGAAACAATTTTAAATAATGGCCGTGTTTGATATTCTATACGCTTACCGTACCTCAATAACATTCACTCTAATGTTGCATTAATTTTCTGTAGTAGGCCTACTGCGATTCTCTATCTTGATTGAAATTCTACCGATAGCGATCCCAATTGAGACTACGTCGAACGATCGACAACTCGCTCGAAGGTTAACTGTGTATTTTGTACATGCACACGATCTCGATCATTGATGCATGTCGATAAGTTTTGAATCGACAACTGTAGAACTTCTATGTCATATTATTACCGTTTTTCGTTCCTCAAATCTTTCAAGAGCCACAGTGCGCTGCCGTGACATGGCATGGGCTACTGTCTACTAGGCCAAAAATGTAAAAATAATAAAAACTCAACCTTAAATTTTAGTTGTCAAATGTATAGAGCGGAATAAAATAACATGGATTAAAAAGAGTCTTTGAAATACTTCCCGTTGTCTCGTTACCGCCGTGACGTCATGGCACAGGGTGACTCTGAAAATTGATGATTCGAGTACGGATTCCTGGGTCCACCACTGACTCGACTGTTGTGAAAGTATATTTTACATTTTGTGAAACAAGTGCAGATAAAATTAGTGTACTGGTAACGTTGCTGGTCTGTGGTGTACATACTTCTTCAGTTTATCAGCTGAAATACAAGCTGAAGGCAGCCATTGTATACGGTATATTTCTTTCTTGAACGTGATTAACTGATTACAGTAAATAATGTTTGAAAATGTGCCAATATGCCTATCCCAATCAATTCCTTCAACATTGATGATGCATTTCCAGAATGTTTCCAATTTCAAGTTGTTATATTGGTACTTTTTGGATGAACTAAAGTCCCAATGATTGATTCTTACAGGAATGTTCATGGTGTGTATCCAGCTTCACGATAAAGAGAGCACTCTCGTCTCTAATTCATGCCGTTCCACGATGCTACATTACCGCAGCTATCTGGTTCATGTTATATCAACTTTGGTCTTCTCGCCATTTATGATCTTTGGGTCCACAGAGGAAAAACAAAGCATTATCCTAGAAATGTACAACGATTTTGAGGAAGACCAGGTAAGCATATGAATAAATTGTGAATTATTGTAATAGGTAGCTTATACCGTAATAAAATCACTTTGTAGATCATTGATATATGGTAGGTTCCAATAAAAAGAAATGATTCCAATTATTAAATATTAAATACCGGTAAATATATTCTAAATATTAAATAATTAATAGCCCTACTGTCAATATTGGAAAACCAAAGATCTGTCTAAAAGCCCAATTTTAATGAGGTCTACAGCCTTGATGACAAATGCCTAGGCCTACCTATGGAGCATAATATGCTGAAGTTTAGAAGTTTTTAATTAAACATTCATTTCCAAGTTTATTGTGCCGTTTAGATGTTGTTAAAATTAAAATCACTGTAATATTTTCGTATCGTATTTTAAATGCATAGTAAAATAAAATATTCAATAAGATTGGCTCCCAAATTTATTGGTACGTTTTCTGTTCTCCACTTATTTTGGAATTCTCTCTAATAGCTCAAATTTGTTTCAGAATCACCCGGTGACCGACATCTACGTAGAAATTCAGTCTCGTCACGTCGAACTATATTCAGCAGTACTGCACATTCACGCCCATTTCACGGGTCTTCGCTACCTCATGTTTCATTGGCCGGTGCTCTCTGCTATTGTTGGGATAAGCTCGAATCTATTTTTTATCGTCCTCGTGTGCCTTTTGTCTTGGCTAAGACTATACCAGTTCAACGAAGACAGTGACGGTGACACAAGTTACGTGTACCAAAAGTTGGATTCAGTTAAGAAGGTCTTCATTTTCAAAGGAGATGCTGATGGTGAGAGGACAATTTAACTACGGTAGAACCTCGATCAATCGAACCCTGACAACTCGAATTACGTTCTAGATCAAATTATCTACCATGTTCTGTAACGTTGAAAAATAACTTTTAACCAAAATGCTTATACATCGTAATTTGAATCTGATTTTATACCCATTACAATAAAATATATTGATATTAGTTTCATATTTCAAGTGATTTTTTTTTAAATTTTCGTATAGCATTTCACTAACCTTTCTTCACGTGCATAGTCTTGAAAATAAACTAACCTTGCTGTTCTTAAAATCAGATGTCAGAACTCCAGGTCACCGAAGCCGGGACCATTTGTGCTATTGATAGAAACAAGTGACAGCTGTAGTGCTATTTCACCGACTAAATATTTTTAAAATGTGTACCGATGTGGATAAATAATTAAATATGGTACGTCTTGCAAGCCTTCAGCTCGTACCATTAGTGAGAAATTAGATTTGTTCCATTTTTTATTGGCCCAGGCCTCTAGGCCTCTATATAATTTTTTTTAGAACAACATTAAATTTTAGTGGTTCCTTGAATTTCAATTTGTTGAGATTCTACTGAAGCGCTATAAGTGATGTGTATAATCTTGTATTCCAACTATAGTACCAATAGCTAAAATGGAAGTACGGTAGCTTTAATCCGACCATATAATCCGATAGCTATAATTGTAACTAGAATCCAAGGTAAAATACAAGCAACAATACTCATTTTGCCTGTTCTTCCACCTAACCAAATATAAATTTACATTAATATTAACCATTATTAGAATTCAATGATTTGTACATGCTGTAATAACATCATACAGCAATGATTTTTAAAAAAACTTGTGGTGGAGGGTGGCAATGAGTGAAGTGAGAAATGCTGCTTCCTTTGCTTCCATGGTATAAACAGGGGGATCACTACTGGGTCCAAGTAATGATCGATAACTGATCGTCTGGAATTTTGATCAAACAAATATTCATCAGTAAGCTAGGTATAACATTTGTAACTATTGAAGTTATAATTGATGGGTTGAATAGGACACCAACCGCTGGTGTCCTATTCAAACCTATTCACTTATCAATGGTTTTGATACATATTGAGCATTATATCCATACAGTGTTTTGTTATTTCATTTTTCAGATAGCTCATTTGAAGAGTCGAGTTGTGTGGACGAGGGACAGGACGAAAAAACTGACATCAAAACGCGTGACTTTATCTCGGAGCTTCCCTTATCGGAAGAATATGAAAAAGCTCGTCGAACTTCCAGTAGCGATTGTTAAGTGCTATTTTCTAGTTGAGGATGTGCAATATATCCGTTCTTTTTAATCGGGGCCAATTTATGAGATATTAGACTTATTATGTGTAACAAGTACCAAATGTGCATGTTTTCAAAGATAGTCCTATCATGGTCCTATATACCATGTCATATGTTTATAATATTATCAATTTATTTATTTCTATAATGTCGGGCGTACCATATTCAAAGCCTAATTTTCATGTTTATTCTCTTGGGAGGGACATATTTCTGATAATACATGTCATTGGTTTTAAGCTAATTTATTTATATTATTCCTTAGTTGAGAATGAAAACTAGAAATTGTCTGTTATTAATAATTTGAAATAGTACTGAATAACACTGAAATAATTATCAAGTTGGTATGAAATGTCCTTTAATTAGGCTACCTCATTAGTCATTAACATTTTAGACTAAGTCTGACTGAAGTCATGTTGACAATTATTGTTGGTATTGATGTTTGTTTATTATTGTTATTATTATTATTGTTATTGTTTGATGCTCAGAGTTAGTGAATGAACATGTTCATAATTTCTCCCTTTCCTAGCAAATACATTCAATAAACACAAACATTTTATCTGGATGTAATGTTTTTGTTGGTAGGCTATTTATAATTTTTTACTGTTTTATAAGGAAATATGATGTATTTAAATTGCACAAATTTTGTATCAAACATTCAAAAATAATATGTGGGCTATTGCAGAGTGATATTTTTTAACAAATAAATTCTAATTCTATATGCAATAGTGTATTGATTTCAGTTATTCAACAAAAATGAATATAAAAATAGACCTTGTAAAATATTTGATGACCCATTGGGCCCCTACACTGATAACTTAATTCCCCTATTCACTCCAATTTTTCTAGCACTAGGAAAACGCGTTATGTGTTTCCGCTTTGATGGATGAGCTAATAAGAATGAAATTGAATTCTTTCAAAAAGTTATATCAACTCAATGATCAAGGTGATGTTTTGAAGGCATTCAAGTTGAAAATCAATCTTCCCATTCTTTTTTTTTGTAGACTATTCTAATGAAGGAAATATTAGATGCAATTTAATATTATATGTAATATTAGACAACTTTATGAAACGTAATGACAGCTGTATACATATACACCCCGTATAACCTAGCTGTTGGTTGGTGAGGTCATTAAGCAACAACATACATAATATACACCTTGAGATCCAAACAATTATGTCATTACCCTCCTTTTATATTCATTACTCACTCTCAATAATTTCTTTGATAATAAAGAAGGCCTTGTTTTAATCATTCTCCATTAATTAGTGACACTTGTTGCTTGGATTTAATTGGTTTTCTAAGAGCTTTGAATGATGTATAAAAATGTCATTTTTATATCAAAACGACTGATTGGATTTGAGTGAAAGTTGGGAGTAATGTGTATCATCATTATATTGAAATTCGGTGAAAATTTGAATCTTTTCGAAGGACATTTTTTGTATGAAAATTCTTCTCTGGCTTATTCTTATGGGTAATTTGGAAAATGGAAAATTAGTTCTCTCAGAAGTGGTGCAACCGATTGCGCATAAAATACAATGGGATTCAAACCAGATGATGACACTTGGGCATGCCAAGTTTCAATTGAATTTGAATTTTCGTTTGACCTGTAGAGTCCGAACAAAAAAAAAGAACATGTACTTTTTTTTCGGGTCAAGTGAAATTGAAGTCTTCGCTTCGCTCATCCAATAATGCTAAGAAAATATTGTAAAATGAATATAGGTAGTCAATCATAAATATTAAAAATATGTGTTTGCATAACCACTACATTAATTGGGTGATTGTATTTCTTGCCATTTATATTGCTCCATCCCAAAATACCTGCATTGAATAAGGTAAAAATATTTCATGTAAGACTAGTAAAATTTGTTGTGGTTAAACATAACCAGTTGATGGAAATATAATATAGAAATAGGATATGATTTACCCACTCAGCTCCAAATTAAAGGGAAGAAAGGTTGTTAGTAAAGTTTCAGATTTTTCGTATTTTCGAGAATAAAAATGACTTATAATAAATCAACATTTTCACATCAAGCTGCTGTCCTCTTGAGTGCATAAATCGGTTATTCTGGTTAATGAGCTTGGATTTAGATTATATTTGATGATACTACTATCACCATTTAGCCAACTGAATGAAAATACTTCATATTATATTTCTCTTATCAAAACTGATATACATTACTGAATTTCCATTCCAACATCAATTCATCTGACTGTTAAAAAGACTAGAAGTGCGTTTTTTGTTCGTGACCGCTCACTTGTGTGCTGCCGGATGCGCTGCTGCTTGCCTAGTCAGACAGTTGCAGGCGTTACATACACGCCCACTAAACCATAGAAGCCGACTGTTTTTTACTCGGAAAGTTGACTACCTCACAAAGTGTAAAACTCATCCACCCAGAAATGAGAAGAATTTAATAACTTAAACATTTAATATGTAAGTGAGGTTCAAATGATTGCTTTCAAGCTCGCTTTCAAGTTCAAATGATTGAATGAATGAATCAGATTAAAATTTACCATCTATAGGGCCTATGCCCATATCTTGTGTTTAGACTTTAGTTGAATATCTGAAATACAAATTATCTGTGAACTTGGTAGTAGGCCCTATATGTATTTCCATACTTCGTCATCTGTGTGTCAACGCTGTAAGGGCGGATACAGAGCCTCTTCACGGGGGAGCATTTTTTTATTATTTAAATGAAAGTTATATTACTATTACTCCCGAGTCTCGCTCTTACATCGGTTGCTGGAGGGCCCTCACGAAAAAAAATTCTTTGATAGCTGAGATTCTCAAATATATTATGAATGCTTTAATATTTTTTGAATTGTTCTAACAGTTTCTAATCGAATGTGACGACCTGCTGTTTCCGTAAAGTACAGTAAGACCGACGAAGGTACTGGGGTCGTGAGAATTGGAAATATCCTGGTGGGGTTCATTTAAGCCGCTTAAATTAATGTATAGTACATATAGGAAGTATGAAAAAATTATATCACATATTAATATATATAGTAGTCGGAGTGTATATCTTACATACGTCCGCTGGATTAGCAGGATGTTTCGACTAAAAACGTTTCAGTCCTTAGTCTTATCTGGGCGTAAGTCGGCGTTTGGTCACACTCATTGACTAGTATCATTTGATAGTATCATATGATATTATGATGAAACTTGAAAACCGAACGCGTGCAGAGCTGTGAATGAATATTGTACCTTTCAAACTGGGGTGCGGGTTCATGTTTCATTCCATTTTAATCACTTTATATTATATAATTAAATGAAAATTGCTTATATTCCATTTTAGGAAACATACACTTCATTGTTCACAATCTCATTTATCTCATAAACGAAAGAGCACATGAGATCATTCATCTCATACAGTTGCTCCTTGGATTTCCAATCAGTTACTGCTGACTCAGTACGAAAATATGATGTCATATGGCATGATACACTTTAGGATGTATACGGATATACCCTACGAATGATCGTGAAACCCGCAGTCGTAGCTTATGTGACGATGAATGCATAATAATTTTTATTTTCATTGAAAATGACAATGAATGTATGATACATCATTAAAAAAAAAACTCAGTAACCAAAAAGGTTGAGCTATGTCGAAAAATATTTTTGATGGAAATAATCATCTTCTATTTAAAAAAAAAAATAGATACCAGTAAAAACAAAACCAACACTAAGAATGAATAATCACATAAACATTGAATACTAATCACACTATAGGCCTACTATTCTAATCATGAGCTATTTATTTATTACTTTCTCTCTCTCTGTACTATATATTATATATATATATATATATATATATATATATATATATATATATATACACAAAGTCTTGTTTTGCAATTAAGGCTAATGAAGTACGACAATGAAGTAGGATCGTTTAGATGGGGCACCCTGGCGATCTTGCCACTCCAAAAGAATTAATTAATTTCACTGTAATGCATTCAACAAGTGTGAATATTATTAGATGAGCGTAGCGAAGATTTTCATTCCATATACCGAAAAATTTTGGGCTTGGTTTTTATGTTTTTTTTTTTTTTTTTTTTTTTTTTTTTGTGTGTAATTTTGTACGCGGCATACAGGTCAGGAAAAAGTTTCAATCAACTCGAAACTTTTTTTAAAAATTGGTGTTATACCAGAATAGGTTGGGATTGTTTTTCAGAAAAATCGGTCGGACGGTTTTTCCGGAAAAAAATTGGAAAGTATGGTAATTCCCCATAAGAATAGGCCAGGGGAGAAATACTTGGAATTTTTTTTTTTTCAAAAGCACTCAAATTTATACTGTTTATGGGAAGAACTATCATACACATTTTAAGCGACTTATGGAACAATCGGATGTGAAATAACGAAGAAAACGCATTTTTAATGTACTTTTTTACACATCAATGAATGCAATTAAGAAAGCAATTAAGAAACTATTAAATGTGAGCAACAAGTGTCACCAATAAATTAAAACGTTTAAAATCTGTGATGGATACTAGGAAAACGCCTTATATACGTTGTGAGATGAGCTTAGAAGTATGGAAATGTAGAATTAAGAACATTTTGTCAGCTCAATGTACATATACAGGCCATGGATCACTTCAAAGGTTTAAAAACCGCGGCCATCTGTTGGTATATGGACCTTGGTTTCCAAACAATCAAACCAGTGCCTTCTTCATAGTTCATATACATCAGGGGGCGCATTCCTGTACGAGTTAATCCGATTTTAGTGAAGATAATACCGAAAAACAGAAGAAAAGCGGTATTATCCTATATCAACAGCCCATACACGGCCACCTCTAATTGTGGGTTTAAGTTAATACTGGGTGTATCTTGTACAGGAATGCCCCCCCAGAGATTTTAAACGTTTTAATTTATTGGTGACACTTGTTGCTCACATTTAATAGTTTCTTAATTGCTTTCTTAATTGCTTTTATTGATGTGTAAAAAAGTACATTAAAAATGAGTTTTCTTCGTTGTTTCACATCCGATTGTTCCATAAGTCGCTTAAAATGTGTATGATAGTTCTTCCCACACTCAGTATAAATTTGAGAGCTTTTGAAAAAAATAAAATTCCAAGTATTTCTCCCCTGGCCTATTCTTATGGGGAATTTCCATACTTTCCGATTTTTTTCCGGAAAATCCGTTTGACCGATTTTTCTGAAAAACAATCCCAACCTATTCTGGTATAACACCAATTTGTAAAAAAAGTTTCGAGTTGATTGAAACTTTTTCCTGACCTGTATGCCGCGTACAAAATTACACACAAAAAAAAAAAAAAAAAAACAAACATAAAAACCAAGCCCAAAATTTTTCGGTATATGGAATGAAAATCTTCGCTACGCTCATCTAATGAAGAAGGCACTGGTATAATTGTTTGGAAACCAAGGTCCATATACCAACAGACAGCCGTGGTTTTTAAACCTTTGAAGTGATCCACGGCCTGTATATGTACATTGAGCTGACCAAATGTTCTTAATTCTACATTTCCATACTTCTAAGCTCATCTCACAACGCATATAAGGCGTTTTCCTAGTATACCTATGAGCTATAATGACATAAAAATCAATTCAAACAGTTGTGATGAGGACAAAGTTTTTGGAGATTTTTTAAAATATCTGTTTTAAATTTGTCCTCTTTTTCTTCGCTTCTTCTTTATCTTCTATCCAAATGCCCCTTGTATTATTGATATGATATATTTACCATAATTTTTGTTTTGACTGTTATTTTCTTGTTGTATTTTTTCAATCGTCATTCATTTATCTATCTATAGATCTATTTACGTCTTTATTTATTCATCCGTTTACTTATTTATTCGTGTATAGGCCTTCTATTATATATTCATTTATTTATTCATTCATATAGTCATTCATGTATTTATTCATGTATTTATTCATTTATTCATCTATTCAGACCTCTATTCATTACTAATGAATGAATATATATCAACATAACGTATTAGATAAATAAGATAATGAATCAAAATTCATCTCGGTATATGAATAAAAGGCAGAGAAATCAGTCAATTATTAATTAATCAATTAAAGTTTCCAGGGCCTGGCCTTCACATTATTTCTTGAGAAGTTTTCAATTGGTTTATCCTATGATGTTAATTATGATGGTTGTTTATTGCTTGACGAGCCCACCAACAGCACGGCTAATTGGACGTATGAATATCTTATAGATCCGGTGAACAGAAAGGCAGCGAGATTTTTATTTGCAAAGAGATTCCTAATGGAACATAATTAGTCCATTTTACACGATGTAGAATTATCAAGTTTTTTTATTTTTATTTCAATATTGTGATTTTAGGTTCAATTAATTAACTGCCACACCGTGTAGTAAGGACTGTTTCCTAAAAGACTAGCTGAAAGTGGCACACTGTCCATTGGCATACTGCCCACAGTCCAAGCGTAAATATTGTCCAGAAATTGTCCTAAAAGAAAGGTTTGCTTTAAGTTGGATTAGATTTTCACAATTTTGTACAACCTTGACAATGACAGGTGGTCAGTATGACAATGGGCATTATGACAGTAGGACAGTATCCAGTATGACCGAGTATGACAGTGGGCATTATGACAGTATGACAGTATCCAGTATGACCGAGTATGACAGTGGGTGGTAGCTACCATGACAGTATAGCCACTATGACAGTGGGCAGTATGACAGTTTGGCAGTGGGTGGTAGCTACCATGACAGTATAGCCACTATGACAGTGGGCAGTATGACAGTTTGACAGTGGGAAGTAGCGAGTATGACAGTGGGCAGTAGTCACTATGACACTGGGCAGTATATGACAGTTTGACAGTGGGCAGTAGTCACTATGACAGTAGCCACTATGACAGTGGGCAGTATGACAGTTTGACAATATTACAGTGGGCATGACAGTGTGGCAGTGGGCAGTAGCGTGTGTAGTGTGCTAGCTCGCCATCTCGTCGTCGCCCTCACAAAGCAAAGTAATTACTTAATGAGCCTTTTATGAGTTGGGGTTGTTTTATTTTTGTGAGCCCCTACGTATCATCTAATCCCAGATAGATCGAAGACGTTCCGTTAGATGTACTGTATAGGAAAATGGTATACAACCACTAAGTTTTGATTTGCTCTCTTGAAAGGCTTCTCTGCAGTTACTGATTGTTGAAACTTGGAAGAGGCAAACAATAATGTATAGTTGTATACACCAATTGATATTAAGGAATCGCAAGAAGTTCTATTTATTTTTTATTCTCTTTGCTTTTAGATATTCGTGCTGAATATGTCTGATCATGTTCTCATTTGGCCTAATTCTGTAAAGACGAAGCACACTCTCGACATATTGCTATTTTTAATTTATTTTGTTTTTAAGTGTACTGAACGATCATCAGTGTGAATGTCCCACAAATTATTGTTTTAAAATATAAATGATGGCCTATTTACAAAAATAATGCCTATTGAATACGGAAAAGCTTGTGTATTATATGAGAGCAACGTAGTCAAAAGAGTACGAATAGGTATGCCCCCCCTGCCCCTGTGTGAAATCAAAGTATGGAAACTGTGGTCTGTGGAAAACAAACTATTTTTTCTGATCCGCATGTATTCATAAGTCTGGTACAGATCACCGAAAGGAACAGGCATAGCTTATAGAGAAAGAGTCGATTGGCAACATTATTTTCTGCCTTGATGCACAGTTTTCAACAGCTCGACGATCGCATGGCTATAATGAGCATTCTGTAAAGTCTAGATAATTTTATGGAATGAGTACAAAATTATTAAGATTATAATTAAGTGACAAGAAACATAAGATTTGTGTGCTATGTATTGTGTTCTTTGTTAGATGTCTTTGTGTGGATGCGGGCAATTCATGGACCGGAACACGAAGAAATCAATTAAGAGTACTAAGATAAGTTATAATATTTATGAGTACCTATAAATGGAAGTAATAATCGATGTTTACTATGAGGCGTGCTTTGACTAAATAATTAAAAATAAGTATTTAAAATAATTAATGATTAGAGAAAGAATTGAAATCACTTCTTTAATCAAAATGTGTTTGTGTGGATGAACGGAGAAATTACTCGATCGAGTTTCCTGTAGAATGATAGTTCTTGAACTACATCGAAGTTCAAGTAGGAGTGAGAAACTTCGCTCTTGAGCCTGATATAGTTTGGATCTTGGTTTAGTAAACAATGAATCACGCAACAACCCAACACACTAATGTGTCAAAGAAGGGGGTAGCGTTTGTCCATGCAAATAATATACTAACTTTGGTGTTTATAATAACAACTATGTGCTTTGCGTAAATACATGTATCCACGATAGAAGAAGTTCGTTCAAGTACTCATGTACATCAACTGTGATATTTTCAGGATATTATATGATTTTTCAGAAAGGTGTTCACGATAAGAAACGAAACTGCATCTTTAATATGTTTAATCCCGTAAGTTGCAGCGAGATTATGTGATCAGAAATATTTTTACAATCATTTATTTGGTAGACGACCTTCTTTTTTGTAGATGCAAGTAACATATACCTTGAAGTACCGCGAAAGTTCCAACGAGATTATGTAATCACGAAGATTTCTACCATTATTTAATTGGTAGACGAGACTCTTTTTTTTTGTGGATGCAAGGTAACTTATACCCTGAAGTGCCGCGATGAGCGACAACTTGACTGAGTAGACGCAGCTATACCTCAGACCTCTATATTTTTATAATTTGTATTACTACTTTTACATTAACCTACTGCTCTAACCATTAAAACCGTGGCACAACAATAATCGCCTGGGTAGTAAAGTTGTAACTTGTAAACATTATTCGGTTTACTTCTCAAGATCCGTGGTTCGTGCATGTCTGGATACATGCAGGTGTTGGTTGATTTTCGTTTAAAAAATCCAGAAGCTACATTTTCTAAACGGAAATATCGTTGTTTCCGCTTTTTACTACTTTTACAAAAGGTGATTTTGTAAATGTACCTTCCGTATTTGTAGTACTTATTTATATATTGATTCCAAAATTAACTAACTAACTGTCGTCTAAACTCTTTTGTTATTGTATTTCTTCATTTTTATATATACCCAACATTAAGTGCTTGACGCATAATATTTGTTTAACCTGTGCGACCGCTCTCTATATATATTTATTTACCTTCAACACATATATAAAATATAAATACTATATTATTAGACGAGCTTTAGCGAGGATTCAATTTGACATACCGTACTGAAAAAAATTGGTGTTCGTTTTTTTTTTTTTTTTATGTTTTTTTGTCGGTTCGCCACAGGTCAAACGGCTACAGCTATCAACTTCAAACTCAATATGGTTCCTCATCTAACTTAGATCTGTATAGTTTTGTGGCATTATCGGGGGAAAACTTTTTTTTTTATGAATTTTAGAAATTTCAAAAGTACCCATTAGAATAACATGACGGGAAAAAAGAAAATATTTTTTTTTCCCAAAAAAATGAAATTTTGCGTGAATTGAATTACATTTTGATACACATTTCTAAAAAAAAACAGCTTGATCGGGTGAGCCATTTTGAAGAAAAAAAATAAAATGTGCTAAATTGGTACCACTCGAAGCAGTTCTTAAACATTACTACCCATACTATTACCATAGAGTAATGAAGTTTTCCTCCTGAATCAACCTTAATCCTTTTCAACCTTCTTAATCTATGCTATTACTATCCACTCGTCTAACAACGCATATGGCGTTTTCCTAGTATTGATAAAAATTATTCACACTAAAACAAATTAAACCTCTAAGTGAATATCTGTAATGAAATTCTTAATGTGAATCACTTGCTAATAATCGATTGTAACCAATACTTAAAGGTATCAGCTAGATGACAGGTGTCAATGAATAACTTGTTGAATACAATATAGTCTCATGCTATATAAATATATTAAGAAAGTTTTCATAGAACTGATTTATTTTATGAAGCTTGGGTGAAAGTGTCTCATTTTGAACTAAATGATAAAGGGTGATAAAAAGACCATGCAGCACGCTATCAGTGTCACACAAAAAATTTTAATAAAAAGAAAACACTCACAAATGCAATTCTTACCATGTCAGATTCAAATCATATTTATCAATAGATCGGACATGGGCGTTGTTAATATGTTGATAGTAAAATCAAGTCACTAGAGGGTTGATAATAGATAATATACTTGACGTAAATCTGTTCATCTCATTAATCTTATTAACGTCCGGAATAATAACTATGCTATAACAGGTGTGTACAAATGAGTACTTTAACACCGGAAAAAGTCATTTTGTGAATGAAGTGGTATTTAAACAGGTGCAATCCACTTGACTTAATTTATTATTTTGTGTTTTATTACAGACAGGTATGACGTATACATAGTTACGGTCGTCCGTTTGATTTAGACAGCTGAGGCATTGCTTTGAAATGGACGGGATCAGGTTCGAATCCCGCTGTAGGTATGGGTTTATAATAATGTGCTTTCACCATAACTACATCGCTACATTATAACGTTATTGGTAGTCATAGATTATATACCAGCTCATTCGTACCCCCATATAACGTAGCTATTGGTGGGGTCGTTGCGGGCATTATATGAAAAATGTCCATTATTTATACCATACTGTCATTTAAAATAAAAAGGATTCACGATGTCTTAGCATCTTACAACTGGCGTAGTTAATTGTTGCTTGACTTCGTCTAGAAGACCATGGTTTCTACCGAAATCAAATGTTGACTTGATTGTTTGCTTTGCTGACCGTTTACTCGAGTTGATACAACAAAGATGTAGCGTCACATAACAGTTGGATGAAGCCCTAAATCATGCCAATAAAATCTTAGATCTTGTTTAATAACAAAGTAAAAACTTATCTTTGCGTACCACACCTTGTATACTGCATCAAGTCGATTATACGAACACCTATTAAAATGAGATGCTCAGCATTTGCAATGTTTTATATGCACTTATAATAAGAATCAAGAGTTTAGCTTCACTCTACATAATTGGTTTTAAGTTTTAAGTAGGTTTCAACTTCTTATAATTTATTTAGTTAATAGTTACTATATAATATAGTATAGAGATGCAGAACACAGCTGTAATTTAATTTATATTTAGTAATGTTTTGAATTTATTTGAAGAAGTGTATATATAAGCCTAAATATATATATATATATATAAGCCTAAATATATATATATATATATATATATATATATATATATATATATATATATATATATATATATATATATATATATATATATACATTTTGTTTCATCTAAATGCATAATATTGAGCAATTACCATAGAACAAAAAGATTTTAAATTTGAACAAAAAATCACTCGAGATATCAATTCTTTTCACGCATACATACATGAATATGCTCCGAATGTCTAATAGGCCCTACTATACACATTGGTGAAATTTTGAAAAATCTGATCCCCTAATTATTTTTAAGTCAACGATATTTATATAGTACTGTTTCAAATTCCAACATTTTCCCGAGATCAAGTAAAACCATCTCTTTAAAACCCTGATAGATCGTTACAATACAATAAATAGATAGATACAATAAATTATAATTTGGTGCATATAGCAAAGCAAAGCAAGCGTAATGCATTAACACTATATGCAGCTCCGTGCATACGGGAAAGATTTCTGAACTAAATTAATTAAGCATTTCAATGTAGATCATAAGATGAATGAACTTTTTTCTCGATGCATGAATGAGAAAGTTAAAGTATGCTACGATAGTTTTCTTATTGCAATCTCGCAGCAAAAACATTCTTGATAATTCTATACAAAATGTTAACTTCTCATTTTCGATCCTATTACATTAATTACACGTAAGTTGGGAATTTAAATACCCCCTGTGTATGATTATTTCACTATTTTATTAGCAAATTCTCAAACATTTCAATATACTAAATACTAATTAGGAAATGTTTAAATTTTACAGAAAGTCACCTTAAAAAACACAGACTGCGAACATTTTATTTCATTTCATAATACAATTCGGAATTTCCCCCAATTAATGTTAATTATTCATTTATTTTTTTACATTTTTTTCATTAATATCGAAACTTGGATACAAAATCATCGTACAACACGGAAAAAATCTAATGAACCTAATTATAGTTATTTTTGTCAAAGACACTATTATATCTACATCATTTCCGACTCCTCTATTCATAACGCATAAAACCTTTCGAATATGTAGACATTAGGTAGCACTGCACAAACGATCGAAAAAACTACAACAATTTTTAATAAGAAATGTTTGAAATGTATTTCAAATTCTAGTGTGCATTTGCATATAATTGGAATCTCAAATCAGCTTTTATTTTCAAGAAAGTAAATTGCAATTGGTTCGCATTATTCCTCGCTTATCACAAGTGACAAGGGAAATTTTCTATTGTATAAACAATAAAATATATATAAAAAAATAACGGAAATCACAAAAAAATACTTTGAAAAAATAATGTTTCAAATCAAGTTGAAGAATGTATAATTCTCAAATATGGTGATCTAAACGTAAATGAGAAGAATAAAATCTAATCCACTAGTATAGCACTTATTTAGTTTTTATTTTCAACTCATGTTTTTTATTCGTTGACTACGTGTTGTACTACAACTACGTGGATCGTAGTATTGAGGCATCTTCCAACACAATCGACATTCTCAGTGCTTCCACTTGACTTCCAATATGTTGACTACGGTTGACAAAAAGGCTACTGATATTGTATGATGTACTTGAATTCGCACGATCATAGAGGCGGTCTACCAACTAAATAACTAAACAAACTTCGCTATTTGTAGAAACTAGCACTGCACGTAATTCATTTACCGCTTCTTAAAAATGTACTTGTTTTTCTTATTGTAAATCACGTCTCGGAAAAGCATTCGCATCAAAATGAAACAATAATACAAAATTAATATAACGGTTATATATATTTTTTATGTTGGCCATTGTTCTTCTTTCGTGGCTGTTCTAGAAAGCTTTTCATATTATTAATATTCATATATTTCACAAATATCACTTATTTTCATTCACGCCATTTTTTACATCATCTTGAAAAATACATCTTAATGAACGTCGAAATATTGTAAATTTGTAATACATCTAATTTTTGAATGACTATACTATCATATTATCAAATTAATTAATTTATATCGCAATTTATATTTAACCCTCTATGAAAGTAAAGACAAAATTACGTGACTCGGGTATTCAATATCTATATAGGGCATATACTTCTTTCACGTGATGCCATACATTGAAGTCTCAAACGGATAATAACGTTTCCCAAATATAATTCGCGAATCACAGCTTCCGTATTAGTTTGTTTGCCATTCACTTTTCTAATTGATATGAGAACTGACAAACATGGTATCTCCTTGAGTCCCTTTAGTGAACGGTTTGCAATACCGGTCGGAACGGTTCACATGATGGATCACGGTTGATGCATTCAGATTCCAAGTGAGGTTTATAGAATAAGCTAAAATATATCATTTTAAAAGAATAAGAAGATAGAACTATATAGCTAAAGTAGGCTTATACTTCATACAGAATTAACTAGTTTCTAAAATAATCAATATTTTTGCACCCTTATAAACCTCCAACGATAGCCTTAGCCTATATCTACATCTTAATTGACATGTATTTATTCAGTTAAAAGTGAAGTACACAACGAAACTAGCATGTCAAGCTTTGATTTTATCCTCAAAAGTGTAATCAGCCGTAATTGCACCTTGTAACTCTCTGTACTAACTTGACAACTTGAAAAGTATTTGTGCTTCTAAGTATTTCTACTCAATATATTTAAATTGATCATGTTGGGTATGGTGTAATTATAATGATATTTATGGTAATATAAACAAAAATAATGTGTGTCTTAAATATTAAATATTTCTGTGGAAAAATCGTGTTCAAGGGTTCAAGCACTTTTTCCCTCATTGCTATGCAAACTAGCCACCACATTTTGGCAATAATGCCATGTGATAATTCCAACAGCGCCCAATGGCTAAATTAAAGTCTAATTAACATTTTTAGTTTTATTTGATTTCAACTATTTATTCTAGCCCATATAACTGTAGATTCCTGTGCATATCTTATGTATAAATTATCTTTATAGATTCAAAATTATAACATAAATGGTGAGGTGTACAACAATTCTTAACTTTCAGTAAAACCGCTTTATAATTATTTTTTAGGTCACAATAAATATGCTAGAAGGTAAAACTGCAGCCAATTAGATTTCCTTGATTGGTTGTGCGAACGATGGAAAAATACAGAGTTTTTATTTTATTTCCATATCGGTAAGTTAAAATTCTAATATATTCATTATAAAAATATTTCACAGTTTTTTACACTGTTTCTAATGTTTAATTTATTGAGGTTGCCCTCTGAATTTTGTCTGTAAAAAATGTAAAACAATGTTCTTTTTGGCCCTACTAAATAAATATAAAATAGATTCATATTATATCATAACTCACATTATTCTTAATAATAGGTTTGTATTGATTATTATTATCAATAATAATAATTATAATAATACTAAATTAATTTATAATTATGTATTATTTCAGACTTTACCGATAAATTACCAATGCCAGTTTTAGAACGATTAAAACTGTAGAATGTATCATTTTATTAATGGGTGTTAATTCAACATTTTTAATCAAATAGTTCTATCTTGAATACAGTATTTTCATATCAAGTTTTTGATGTAACATGAGAAGGCTATACAGATTGAAATAACAGCTTATCGTGTCTTCACAAGTCATCACGTCGTTTACACGTCGGATGTATTAAAATATTATGAATCTATATTTCAAAATTCTATTTTATGAATCGGATTTATCAGCTGAGGGATACCAAGAATACGTCAATCAGATTGTGAAGGGAATCGAACCCTCATCTCTTGTGAATACATGATGATTCATATCATTACACAATATTGATGGACACATCTCGTTAAACAATAAGTGAATACAATACGGTAATGTCAAGCGTCAGCTCTAATTATTTATTAGGTATTAGAAATTAATTAATAATGAACGTGATACTATTAGGCAAATGCTTGTTTCAAAAAATTTTTTAAACTTCACACGATGGAAATACAGCATGCAACGTGTAAAGTGATGAAGTCAAATATTCTTAAAATGACGGTAAATGTTGCAAATGAGTGTTTTTATAAAATCTATAAAAAGTACAAATACGACCTACATTATGGAGAAACATTACATCGAATACTTGTATAAATGAAAGAGGAAGGTCGTCTACCAACATAACAAACACAGATATTACAGATATTATACTTAAATATATATATAGCTTTATGGTATTTTTAGGGTGTTTAAATGTATTTTTTAGCGCGATGTTTACTATTTGAAACGCAACTGCATCTTTCTACAGCGTTAAATCAATCAACTTGCAGCGAGATTGTGTTATCATTAGATATTTATATTCATATTGTTTGTAAACGACCTTCTTCTTTCGTGGATATCTATATTAAATTAATTAAATATATTAAATATTAAAATGAATACATGCAATAACCAAAGTTTATTTTTGGTCACTTTTAGTATTTGTATTTCTCTGTTTTTTTTATGAAATCATTTTTTTCTATAGAAAACAAACAAATCTACCTGACGAACAGAAAAATCTTCCGTCTGTGTGATTGAATTGTAAATTTGTGAGCACTGTTCCTTTATCTTCCATTTCCAACTAAAACTTTCTACACAGGGGGAAGATGAGCAAATCTCTACATAAACTTTGTTTCGATTACAGAATTAGGTCTATTGTTCTTTTTCAATTCGACGTATTTTTGTTTTCAGACGTGTCCGCAATAGTTTTATCTTCAAAACTTTACATATTTCACATTATTATGAACTTCACGTATAGAAAATAAAAAAAACGACATTGTAGGTGGCAAATACAAAGTAACAAATACAATATTGTCCTAAATTCATAATATAAACCTTCGGCGAACATGACATGAGCTTATTCTCCTCTAAAGAAGATCTCTTCTAATCTGTCAAATTTACAGTGATGACGTAATATAATTACAACAATGTGAAAAAAATGTTATTCATCATTGACAGTTGATGTGACACTTCTGTCGGATACAAAGTTAATGGATGGATCGTCAGAATGTGATGATTGATCAATAGAGTGATTAGAAGTTATTGACTAGATAGATTGGACCTGTAGATCATTTTTTTGTTTGTTTTTGTTTCATTGTTATGTCTTTCGTAATTCACATCCGGTTTCCATAGTAAACTATAAACTATGTCAGTAGAACTTTTCTTTCAACTCATCTCATTATTATATTTCTTAAAAGTTGAAAAATTGAGATAATTTCACGTTCGCAGAAAAGTGTCGATTGAGCGTGGGATTATTAAATATTGTTTGACTGTGGGAGAGACATGATTGTACATTATCTACAATTCATAAATGAGAATGAACGATTGTTTTGAGGTTTTGAAGACCGCAATCAAGATTATGGGTGCTCTTGTTTACTAAAAAGTCACATACCGTTATACGTGGTTTTTGTGCAAACGTGTAACGAGTAGGTGTAGGTGGAAGTGCCTGCAGGTGGAAGTGCCAGGTTTCCACACGCTTCCACCTTGCAAATAAGTTGTGTCCAAAATTTCCACAAAAACTCAACTCTATTTTTTGCAATGATTTAAATCATATTTCAAATTTCTAAATTAGATCATAAACTTATCTTTTTTATATTGATATATACTATTCTTGATATATACTTTATATATATATATATATATATATATATATATATATATATATATATATATATATATATATATATAGGGGGAATTATCGCTAGCGGTAGAAACTGAAGTCGAGTCGGGTGGTTTCGAGTCCCGCATAAGGCAAGGGTTTTAGTAAACGTCCTTTCCCCTATCTTCATCATTTCATTATCACCCGCTCATTCGTACCCCCCTAGCTGTTGATGGGGTCGTTGAGCAGCATAAAAAAAAATATTTATAGCCTATTGGGTTTAACAATTAGTTTGTATTGGGTTTACTGACGCAATGTAATGATAACTATAAGATCTATTGGCGTCCGATGAGATGAAGGGATGATTAGATGGCGGTTTTTTAGGTAATATGGGTAATGGGAAGGATTGTGGAATAGGGTCTTGGGCCTCTGATCTTTTCACACAAGTCTATTAATATAACATTTTGCTCATTAGTATTTCCGACTATTATTATCTACATATCTGCGACTGTGGAGTTTCATTATCATTCATATATCTCTGAAATTACTCTGGCTGGAACTTTTTCCTCAGAGATAATATCGTCGTAGTATATAAAAACAAGTAGTGATGAAGTACACTTTTCTCGAGAGTTCAAAATAAACTATATCCACAGGAGTTTACGTCGTGGGTTGTCGTACACTTTTATGATTGTAACCACGTCGTAGGGTTGAAGGTTAATATGTAGTTTGAGATTGAGTAGTAAAATGTTAATATGTTCCGATGCATTGCGATGACGGTTCGTATTAGGAGGCTCACCTCCCGTCGTGAGGATATTTAATAGCGCCTGACGCAAGAAGGTACATACGCTCTCCCCATACGCACTCAATCTTTCAAATATTTTTTATTCAAAAGTATCGAGTAGATTTTGACTTTTGAGTATAACTTTAATGTTTGGAAATGATTGAGTCACTTATTTTTCATGTGTTTTGCATTATATACAGTTATACTTCCGTGTTCTAGCCTGAGGCAAAAGCCACCTAAGAACAAAAAAATCAGTTGCTTATAGCATGCATTAATCCGAATTCCATTCAGACTAGATGCTTCCTGAAAGCATTCTGTAAGACTCTTAATAAAGCTAAAAAAGTATGCACTGTATTCGCTCTCACAAAGTAAAACAATTTGGCCTCTCTATATTGCCAACAATTTGGAAATCAAGGTAATTGGTATTATTTATACGGTGATACTTTTAATAAAATCAAACCAACAATAGACGCGATTCCAAGTTGCCTCTCCCACGGTTATCCGAACGGAAACTATAATTCATTCTTATAAAAGAGTGTCTAATATATTTCGATAATGAAGATCATATCTCGTTCATTACGAATTTTTTAACTACTCACGTATAGACGAGCTATTTTAGTCAAGACAAAGACAACATATTGAGATTATTAAAAAGTTTTTAGAAAAAAAAATCATCGCTCGAGGGTGCGGTCCTATAGGCCAGAGGCAAGAAATCAGGCTAGAGCAGGCAACAGCAGGTGGCTTCCAGCTATTCAGACCAAGGAGATTTCTTGTTTGGTAGCCCCGGGGACGATAGATACCCAACCATACTCCTCTCTCTTCTCGAGCTCCGGCTCCATCATCTGCACCTGCCGCTGCTGATATATGTGACCGCACCGGCCACGTTGCCACACACATCTCTCTCTCTCTCGCTCTACCTAGCGCTCTTATATGATCGTCTTACCGGTCCGGTACGAGATCTAGTAACCTGACTTGCCCCGCTACACATTGCTACACTTGTTACAATATTACCGGCCGAGGCACAGCTTGGCGAGAGAATGAACAAGTTTGCTCCACCAGTTCACAGGAATGCCAAATCAAGGCCAGTTCTTCGAGTCCGATATAAGGGCTGTCTCTATGACTGTGTACAGTGTATGCTGACACGGCGAGTTAGAAACAAAGGATGGATCAACAGTGTCCATGCTCGATGTAAAACCACTGGACCTTAACAATCGAAACAAACTTAACGGAATAGTCGAGATTGAAAAGGCGCGGTTGAATAACGAAGTTAATAAATATGTAGAGCAGAATGCGTGCATTGCGATCACCTCCGATTCAATTAATCGTGACGGCCCCAATATGGCAAAGGAATCCCCTTCATTCATTTGTAAGAGGAATAGACGCACTTGAGAGTTTTTTTGAATAAAATAATATGATTACTATTTAATTGTACAAAAACTCGTCTTATAAGTTCTAACAACTCTTAATTACATTTTCATGATTTTATTGCTGCGTTTTTGCGTTGTAACCGACAAAGCAATAAAAGGTACGTAATTGAAAAAAGTGTACTTTTAGTTATTGATCGCTATCGAGTCGTCACAGAAACAGTCGCAAATGGTAATCGACATTCATTAATGAAACAAATGTAATGATGATTGCTGATGACAGGGAAAACGTTCATATAGATCGACGACAAATGACAACTATAAAAGGGTATTGATATTAATTTATAATGTATAAATCAAACCGTGGGACATGACTCGGTATACAAACGCAGACAAGCGAGTACAACGCACACCTGTCCATGAGTGATGGTACATAGTATAAAACAAAACTCATGACTAGCTTGGAGCGTTTTCTCCTCCCTCATCACCATTAGAGAGCATGTTGCACGCACATCCTTACAAACTGGAGGTCTCAAATCTCAATTTAAGATGTTAGTGTCGATACCGGTAATATATTATACATACGTTCCACTCCACCTTCCAAGAATCGTGAGATAAAGGAAAGGAATACGCTGACTCTTCTGTAAAGGAAATGTATGTGGTGGAGGTGCCGGGTATTCAATTCGACTAACTTATAATGCACGGAATATGTTAATTTATCGCACTATCCATCATTACTGTTTATGCTTTCTGTACAGCACACAAAACTTGACACAATTTCATAAGCCTGTCTTCGGTGTGTATATAGCGGATGGAGAGAATGAAATGTGAGAATGGGAAAGGGTTGAAGCCGTGTACAGAATATAATCTATAGAAATCATATTGGGCGCATGGCATTTGAGTGAGTATGTTATAACATTATAATGGTGTTATAACTCACGATTATTATTATAATAACGCGCTCGGTTCTTTCTTGGTTTAAAGAATTAAAGGTCATACCCATTTCGACGTGCTTATAATCTTTGATGGTAGCGAACACCTGTCCTAAGGGCCATGATTTGCTTGTCTCCACACACATTACCACAGCCTTGGCTGACAAAACTTACATTTCCAAGTGGATTAGCATACATTTATATTATTATAATATGTATTTTATATTCAAAAACCTCTACTTGTATATTAACTGATTCAAAAATATCGATCGTATGTCGCTCCCGCAGCGCATGTGTGAGTGTATACGAATAGGAAGTACGCCCGCTGAAACCCCGTATGCTTCAAAAAGGGGTTATTTTGTTTTCCCTCCGAAGCTCGACGTAATAGAAAATACGAATTGGAATTGGAAACAGAATTCTTTATTCCTTGTCGTCCAGTCAAGATGATGCGCACTAGACTTTTTTCTTGTATTCTTTTATTCAAGGAGGCCGAATATCCGGGAGGTGGAATGTCCACGACTATGATTTGTCATGAGAAAGAAGTGTTTGCTCGTTGGGCAATCATAACATTGAATACAATAGAAGAAAAGAAAAAAATCCAAGAAACTATTTGATGACCATCTCTCACTTGATAGAGTACGGTACATTGCCCTTTATAGAGCCTACTGCCTTGTCATGGCGCGATAAACAGATTAGGTAACCGAGAATATTCCGATTTATTCCCTTAATTCAGCAATTACCAATCGCGTATCGTCATCAGAAAAAGCCCTCTCTGTTCACGTTAACCGCTTTATAATGAGCGGCGGTCACCTAGTCATTAAATTTCCACCATTGCTTCAATAATTTCAATTAGGTTGTTGCATTCAGTAGGATAATTGTATTGCTCAACCCTATGTGGTTTCTTCATTGACCTGTAAGGGAGGTCACGACTTCTGCGCTACAATTACTATATATACGAGTTTCTAGAACAATAGATGGTAAAGATGAGCCTTTTGACCTCATCTCCTCTATGTAGAAGCTCGCGTGGCTGTTCGCGTGCCCGATCACGGCCGAACTTAGCCGAAGCTGGTAGAGGAGCGTGGCAGAGTAATCTTCTCATTTTCCCAGGCCAAGGACTCGGTGCACGGCGAGTGAGCGCGCGAGAGAGAGAGAGAGAGCGAGATCTCTGATGAGCTTCTTGAGAGGTGCGAGAGGGGTAACAGAGAAGAGAAAAGGCAGGTGGGCTGGTCATTCCTGTCAGTGTAATCTCAACCAAACATTCAACTCCCACTGTACCATGTTGCCGCGATCTCTTGTACCCCAAGGCATTTTTTTATCCCAAGTGAACTCAATCTTACATGATAGCTTTTTATAACCAAACAATCGGCTCTAGATACAGGTAGACTAGATTGGAGCTTCGAAAAAGTTAACAAAGAGATTTCAGATTTCAACTCTTGTATTATAGGGGGACTACAATATTTTATAAAGAACCCTTTAACTCCGTGGTCTATAAATAAGAAAATGTAATTTGTATGCATTTCCTAATTAGATTATTGTAGAGACGTGTTGTTAGATACGGTCTCTGGATGTTTCCTTCCAACGCGGCCCCAAAGCGAATTAAATGGAATTATGTGCTGGAAGTACATTTGCAGCCTCCGCGTTCAAAAAACTAACAAAGATTACGAAAATGTCCCATCCAATCTACTACCAACTCCCTTTTATATTTGTTGTACACAGCAACAGCAACCCATTTTATTTTTATTTTTATCTGGAATAAAATAATGGAACTATTAAGATAAAACTCTAATTGGACCGTCTATTTCCCTGTCCGCCTTTCCAATTACGCGCCATCGGATCAATGTTGAGATGGCTTTCACATTTAAAAATGTGATTAATTTGGCTCAGTAGATCTATCTATCTTTCTACATGTTATTTCTGATCGACCACAAGTAGATTGAAATAAAATGAGTTTGTGAGGCGTTGTTGGTAATCCTGGTCTCCGCTCTCAGTCTCCATATAATAACATCTTGTTTCTCTCCTCGGCCTCCTCTACCCTCCCCGACGGTCAACAACCACAGCCATCATCTCCCATCCTCAGCCACCGGCTCTGCCTCTGTTCGCTTCTCTGCTGCTCGGCTATTGTCGTATCGTGATTGTGGTAAATGTTAACGATGCTTATGCAGGTGCTAGGCGAAGGTCAACACCGTCCCTCGACAAGGCTATTGGCGCCCTCGGGCTACAAACTGCGTGCCACGGAGAGGAGAGGCCAGGCGCCTGATCCAAACAACTTTCTGAACCTCGAAGAACTGAACTGAGCAGCACGGATTTTATATTAGGTTAAGAATGTAGAATATAATAGGCTCCCGTTTTGTTATTTTAGTGAATAGAGTGAACAAAGCCGACATCTTGACTTCAGGACTGGACAGATTTTGATTAAAGTTTCGCGTGTAGGATTTTCATGATAAGAGTAACACTGAACGTCAAACTTCTGATGGATGCATATCGATGAGTACGTACTACCTAGACGAATCATGTCGAATTTGATGAATGGAAGATCAACACAGCATAAAATACAAAATAAATGTTAGAGACGGCGATATCATCTTTCAGCCACGAGGGAAGATTTATCTGTTCACGATTCACGAGATAATATTGAAGATACTGGAAAATTGACGCCAATAAATTCACGTTTAATGCAAATCGTTGCCCTGAATGGTAATTGCATATCGACTATATATGCGATAATGCTTACCATCTGAATCGTGTTAGAATTTAATTATATAATACACTTTCCATGATATTCCTTTAATCTGCCGTACTTGGGAAATAATTCGACAGTGTTTTTATAGCACTATTGATTACTGATTACACACGTACACCTAATCATATAATTGTTTTACTATAGCTAAAGTATTTGAATAATACGGCTTAATACTGTTTCTGTTTAATGGCACTTCCACCATTTAAAATTTCTTTGATATATCTATATACATATGTATACTCACAGGCATCAATGTCATCCGCTTATGTTCAACGCCTGGAGTTTTAATGAACTAATTAATATTACTATTAGATCTTTATACTGTCAATGGCAGAAGAGGGACTGAACGAATGATCAATTCGTCAATCGGGCACCTCGGGCAGGGTGTACAAAGCGAATGTGAATAGTGAAAAGTCACAGTGTCCTGCGGGCACCTGTATGGGCAACATCGTGGCTCGTGTGGGAACCGCGGCATGCCTGTGGGAGTGGGGGTGGGGGTGGGGGTGGAACGTACGCGGGGCTCCACCGGCTGACTACGAACATTTAGCCCCCCGGATGCGAGGGTGATGCATGCCTGCCTGCCTAACTGCTGCGCCTGGACATCGAGCTGTGCATAGGCGCGTACTGGGATGCCAATAGAATAGATAGAAGCAAGATTTATAGCCCAAGTAATCAATTCAATTGACAATCCTTTCAATTAATTATCAAACTATGGGGTGGTGGTGCGTTGCTGTGATTCCACGTATAGAATCGAAGCGATTGTAAAAACAGCATAACTGCTGAATTCAGCTTGATCATCGTGTTCAGTATCAACTACCAATTCAGATCATGGATGGATCATCTTATCCACGCTCTGCTAGTTATTTCCGAGAAAACCCCAACTCTAGTTTTTGCGCTACCAAATTTCGAAAAGACCTACCGAAACTCTCTAATGGTAGGTATCCGATCAAACGTGCGTGGGCATGACTTAGACCCCCTCCGGGACTCGGGTCGTCGAGCATATAACTTGATTGCCACACACAGGCATACGCCATGAACGTGAAATAGACATTCCAACCGATGTTTAAATAACGAAATCATTCAATAAATAATTACTGTAGTCATTGTTGGATTGATGATTGTTCGCGAATGAAAATGTAATCGATCACAGCTTGTTCGTGATTTATCACACCTTCTCGTAGGCATATAAACGCTATATATATAGAGAGAGAGTGACCATTCAGAGTAGCAGGGGTAATATATATTCTAAATAACGGGATTATGTGCAAATCGTTTTGGTGTAGGTACTTGATTAGCCCATCTAGGTACGTTGCATCCATAGCATTCATTTGCATACATTACTCCTCCTCTCCGACTGGTCGCTGGGACCAATTTATATCGTCGCTCGCTGGATGGTCCGGTCAGTCGCGTGGACCGGAGAGAGGCTGAGAAGAGAAGAGATGAGATGAGAGAGAGAGCGCGCGAGAGAGAGGAGAGAGAAACACATAATCAACATTCTACAGGGTCCACTACTGGGGGAGCGAGGCGCGCGCAACGTTAAACAGGTAGGCCGCCAGTACGTCGAACAGACCAACGACCGACACCGAGGTAGTGGTAGTGCGCGAGAGAGCTTCGAAACACTCAACTCGTCCAGTCGAGATTTGCGGGCTACGGGTCGCGAGTGAGCAGAACTGTGCAGCAGAGAGAGTTTCGGCGCCAAGAGGGTTGCATCGCGAGTTATACCCTTAGAGGTGCCGGGTTTCGATATCGTGTATCGCGTTATTTTGACAGTGTGAAAAGAAAGTTTTAATAAATTGTTTGTTTGTATGTGTTACGTATAGTGATGTGCCTGCCTCATTGACGGCCGACAAGAGCGTAAGCCCTACATACGATCGATAAGAAATTTATATAGTAGCGCCGTTGTTGCGCATCCTCACGCCAGTCTACGTATTTTTCAGTTTGTTTAAGTGATAGTTATTATTCGCAACGTTCTAATGATGACAGTGCTATTGGTTGAGGACGAGCCATCTGTGTAACATGCGCTGGATTGTTAGTCTCGCGAATGTGTGCTTCGCGAGTGTATCTTTTAAGACGTCGACGTAGAACCGACTGTTATTGTTTTTGAGAAGGAAGTGTTTTCCTTGCTGCTCGAACTACAACCAACTTGTGACTACTGAGGTAGGCGAACAAATAACCACAATCAATAACAACTTCTACGCATGAATATTGAACGTTCTGTTACTATTATGACTCTGTTATAGAAATGTTGTTAATGTTCTTCTAATATCCTATATTCCATCTACCTCGTGTATTTCTGACAGTAGGTTTAGTAGCCATTCAGAAGGCATGCTGTATTCACTCACCCCTTACTCCAGTAAACCCCCCTCTCCCTTCATATCTTCCCCTCGCCGCCTAAACCTGGCACGAGCATCAATAGTCTGCTCGGCGGTCCCGGACCTTTGCGCACCCCTTCAAGTTCCCGCTTCCCCCCTCCCGTCTTCTCCTCGCAAATAATAAATTGCTATTTGCTACTGTATAAAGTATAATAATATGTAGATGGGGGATTGTTTTAATTGAGGGTCAGTAGGCCTATGATTCACTCTCACCCCATGACACTGGATATTATAGTCACTGTCACCCCCAACGGCCCATACTATCGCATGTTAGTAGAGAACTTCTAGGGGTTCAGTATGACTTATAACTTAAGGGGTTGGAGAGCACATACGCTCGATAAATTCGACTTATAAGAACACAGGCCGTTGTGTCATCAAGATTACAATAAATTCAATAGTTTTTGTAATGGCGAACATACGTTATATATACTCATAACGCGCGAGTTTTATCATTTCAACGCCATCCAGAGACATTTCGCGCTAGACATTTGCACCTTAGTTCATAATTTCGGTCACGAAGTTTGCCGAGTATTCAGTAGACGTGTTCGCCATTCCGCTTGCATATATAGGTATATATTATGGCTTTAGTAGCTTGAGCATTTCTGTTTTTAACGAGGAACTATTTTAGGTCACACCAAAAACCTTCTCTACAATATTTGGTCTTGTAATTCAAATCAGATTTTCTTCTCGAGTGGAAATTTGAATTTCAAATTTTTCTTGTTCCCATTACTTATGGAATCTTCGAATAACGTAGAAGAAAAACCTATTTTATGAAATGTTCCATGATGATTTCCATTATACGATTGTGTATGAAAAAACCAATCGCTTGCTTGTTCCAATTTAAATATGAAATGCTTACGACATCAGTCATTTCCACTTTCGCAGATGAGTGACAGTTTGAGTACACAATTCCCACTTACACCATCACTCTAAAATGTAAATAGCTTCTATTTATTGTATAGTTCAGTTCCAGAAACATTAGAAAAGGCCTATAGTCTTTTTATAAGATTGACTATAATATGTATGTGTCTTCCGCCATAGCACGGAAACCACTGATCCGTTAAGTAATTACTAGTTTGTTTGAAAATAAGTAATTTGAAAACGTGTCGTCAAGTCTATCAATGTTCTTACATTGTACAGTACAGTTGTCAAGAGATAGTTCACGATAATACATTCTCATGAACAAAGAAGATGCTCAGAGCTGAAATCATCTTGCAGACATAATTAGTCATAAACAATGAAACGAAAATCAGAACTCCATCTCATCCGTCGTTAATCCATAATGCAAGAAGCTTGCTTTTGTGCGTCGTTACCAAAGTCCAAATCTTATCAAAGCCATAAAGCGTCGTCGGCATCAAAGACAGTCGCCAATTTGAGCTTCTCACGTACCATACGTACATATCGTACGCCAGCTCTAACATCATTGTCTTCATTAACATTCTATTTGACTGTCATAATTCAACAGTGTTTGAAGAACCCTCTGTCCTACCTCCGTCGCGACGCTAGAGACAGACGCTGCATCCGCAAAGCCACTTCCGGGCCGCCTCGCATGCGGTTCATGTTCATCCTTTCTTTACATGAGATAGTCCCATCCTGACGACTGGGACAGCCTGGTTTTCAAAAAGAGAAAAAGAGGGATATCCAAATTTAGATTCACACAAACGTTCTTATTTTAAAAGCATCTGTGAGCCCTGAATTTCAGTCTACAACAGCAACGCAAATGTTTTTCTACTCTGGCTATAATATGCTTCACCACCGCTCAAAGTTGATTTAGCGTAACAGTTTTTTTGTTAACTTGAGTTTTCTTTAAAAAGTCCGGTGGCGTCTCGAAGATAATGTGTATAGTAGATCGAAGGCAGTGAGAGCGAAGGAAATGTTGATCTTTGCTAGAAAGCCTTCGTTCGTCGTCGTCATTGTGAAGAGCCTTTCAATACGTAGCAGAAGTTTCCAATAATTCCCATCGGTCATCGGTTTCCGATCAAATATCCGTCGGCATCCTGGCTTGTTGTCAGGCCAGGCAGCTTCTTCTCGGGAACCAAACATATTCAAAGATAATTTACAAGAGTTTTAAGTGTCTGATGGACCGTGAATCTTTACACCTCAGAGACGTGACTGTCAAACTACACATCATCGCATATTTGTTCTTGTTGCGTTCTATGCCAGTAGTTTGTAGCAACACACTGATTCGCTTCACAGAGGCATCGTTTTGATTAGACGATCTCATGTCTGAAGTCTATTCCTTGCCAAACTTCGCTTGCTTGGTGGGAAGGAAACAAGAAAGCCGCAGGCGTTATCACAAGATACATGATGTATTTCAGAATTTGTAATAACTAATAATGATACTTCAAGTCAAGATGTTCCTCTACTCTGCCTTTATAGATGGTGTAATTCTGTTTTAAGTAGCCAGGCATACCGATATAGATAGATTATACCCAATAGATGTAAAGGCCTACAAGTATGTAAGTCGGCACAGATTCTTTCTTTCATTTCTATACCGAAGCACTTTGAGCTCCTCGTCAAAGTTAGAGGAATGAGATAATTTTATTAAGAGACAAATTTAATAACTCGAGATTCTATAGAAATGAAGACTTAATTTCTGTTGAAAAGTTCGCAGTATGAATAAGTTCTTAATACGTACCGTACTTGGAAAAGTATTAAGCAACTTTATTATTAATCTTCAAAACTAGAAATTAATTTCATCAATGTCTCCATTTCTTCAACTGAAATCACAAGTCTCCACTTATCCCCTTATTTTGCAGCTTGAAGCTAGTTTACATACGTTTGAATGAATGCGACTTGTTGAATACAAGCTTATTTTAAATTACTGAACATGTTATTATTTTTGTCTATGACAGGTGATTTCTTATTTGCATACCCGTATTTGCATTCCATTTTATAAAGTAGATAGAATCACGATGAATATGATCTACACGTATTCTGTTATCTTCTCCAGACAATAAATTCAGGCACTTTCAATCGATCATTCATACCTTTACTTTCAAACCAGCAATTTGCAATGTTTATTACTTGAGTGTATGTGCAGTGAAATCTTTTTGATTTAAGTTATCGTTGACACCGTAAACAAGTTGAAGTAGTTTGTAAGGTGCGATTCCTGTCTTGAGAACTCGGCTATTCCATAAAGTTAGTAACCCAACCCCGATCAATCAGCCTGTTAAAGGTGTTAAAAGTTTTGAACCTAACCAAGTCAATATAGATTGATGGACTCGATGCTTGCTTGGTTGATGCATGCGCCCCCCGGATGTGCACTGCCATATATCGAGCACATCCAACCCTCTCTTTATGTGCGAATGTTCACTGTGTCTCGATGCAGCAAGCACAGTCTATTCCAGGACTAAAATCTATTCTGTTTCTCTCTAAGCAGGAAAATAGCGTTCGTTCTCTCCTGCACATTTAAATTGAAACACTCTACTCGGGGGAAATGCCTTTTCAGCGTATGTAAAAAGTAAAAACATATATACCGGTATATATATTTTATGTAACATAAAAATATTTATTCTTGTATTTATTTCAATACGTGTGATATATACAAACACACACACACACACACATATATATATATATATATATATATATATATATATATATATATATATATATATATATATATATATATATATATATATACGTATTATTATGCACCTATGTAAATCGGTAGTATACTCGCACAGGAAACATTTTAATCTAGTCGCTGCCCTAGTTTTGGTGCTCTGAATTGTAGATATATAGACTCCTCAGGGATACTAAACCTTCTTTTTCATATTTCCTTTATCCATTCATTTATCATCCTTTATCTTCAATCGTTCATTTTCAAGTCTTACCCGTTTCTAAAACGCCCATGGGGTCGATATTTTGTGCATGCCTATTTTAGGAAACAGCTCCGTCCGTTTTGAAAGCTCGTTCTGCCACACATATTATTTTGATTTATTCTATCTACATGAATGTTATTCGTCACATTTGAATAAGTTTAATCGAAATGATTGCCTCCACTGATTTTATTTCTGAAAATGAAAATCGAAAACAAAAATATGACGAAACCTCTTCAGTTTTAATGTAATCCGGTGCGGGGGTGTTAGCAGCTATATAATCTCCCCCTGCCTCTTCCCCCAATCCCCAACTCGTTCGTTCGCTCGCTCGTCCGCTCGACTCGACTCCTATTGTTTCTAGCAATATGCATTAGTTTGATTCCCTTGATGTCCCGGATGTGGCCCACACTGTTTTGGACGCCGTTGTTTAGAGTGTGTCGACTAGCATCGCATCATCATGACGATATATGAGACCGTCTGGTTCTATTCCAGCACAGCGCCTTAGCACCCTGAACTCATTCGGCCGCCTGCCTGTTCAGTAGAGGCATGCATGTGATGTGAATGTGCCGATATATTTAGACTGGGCGTCTGTGCATGTGTTTGCCTCGAAACCACACCACAGGAAGAGCGTTTTACTTAGTCGACGCTTTGCTGCTTACTTGGTAAGTCTCATCTCAGTAGTGGTTGGTTCATAGAATCTCCTCCCTTATCCATAAACAATGTAAGCTGCTTGTTATCATCGTAATAATTACATGAGGTATAGGATATGCAATCACATGCTTCGGGATTACATCTCCGGTGCGTGTATGTAAACATGTTACTTAATCGTTGAGCTGATAGTTCCTGTGGTGAACGCAAGATTAAGATCTATCATAGGCCGTATAAGATTAGTACATAGCACGTGCGTTGTGTGCCTAGCGACGAAACTCCGCCACGAAGTAGAATTGAGTTGGATTAGACAAGTTGAGTTTGTTCTTCTTATCATCCGGGTTGGTTGGGTTGCGACTTTCTTCATTTGTAACCAGAAGTTGGTGCCAGATAAGGCAAGTAATTGACTCGAGGCTGTGACGTAATAAGAGTCTAACAAATGCTTTGAACAACAGACAATTAACACTTCGTATCGCAATCTGATATGTATCTTCGTCTACGCATGTCGAATTCAAAGTATCATTTTATTACTCTCGCATAACGCATACGCCCATAGCTAGAATGGGATAGAATACAATAGAAGTAAATTAGTGTCGGGGATAGAAAGAAGGTGCTGTTACTTGCATGGTTTCAAAATGATGGATGATACAAATAAATCCTGGAAAGAATGGCCAGGCTGATTGAAGCAATTATTTTCTACTAGTCGTGATGAAAAGATACAAAATTGAATCGAAAATTAAAAAAGGTAATTTAAAGCTCCTATTTATATAAGTTTAGAAAAAGTAAATATATTTTGACTGAATATGATATATTGCTGGGAAGTGTAACGACTCAATTTGAACCTTGTGCGTGCAACAATCACATTTCTTGCCACACAATAATTAATTGTTTATCGTGAAAAAAATGATCTCGGCTACTAACTGTATAGTACGTCTCATAACAATGGATACAAATTACAGTGCTCCAAATCTAAGTAGTTTAATTGCTTGATAATTAATCAAAATTGATTAATTTTTGTGTTTGCCTCGAGCGTTTAGACCTTAAGCTCTTTTGGCCGGTAGCAAATAATCACTCTTTACATAGGAGCTTACAATAAGCTTATGTCTGCACAATCTCCTAGTAAATCACTCGCAAGTTGAAATAACCAGCAGAAATTAGCTCTGTTACAAAGTTAATAGAACAAGTAAGCTCTTACTCATTATGGTAATGAACAATGTAAAGGAACCATAGTTGGCGTCTAATTCAATGACTGAAATCAAAGTGAGGATTTGGACACTCGAAACCACAATCGGAATCTATCTCGGATCGATTACACTGAATGGTATAAAGCACACTGATCCCCGAACAATGGGAGGTTTTATACCCCACTTGCCAGCTCGAAAATATATGTATTTGCAAATGGGCATCTCGTAAAAGACGATTGAATTGATTTTTTTTGAATTTCGTCTGTATAGTTTACCGCAGGTTTTTTTATACTATAGAAACCCACTTGAAAAGGGAAATTGAGTGCTAACAACAACGGTCCATCCATTTGCTTGTCATCTGTATTCTGTTGTACTTTTGCCAAAAATGTGATGTGGTTTATTCGGGCTTGGACTGTGGATTGTGGAATGAAAAGTACTCGTGGAGTTCTCTGCTTCTGGACTTGGATATCTAACAGTACAGCATTGATCAAGACAAATACTGCACGAACACAACACATTAGTTTGTAATCGTACAATTTGGCTCACGGAAATTGAAACTAATGCCTCTTAAGTCAAGCCTAAACTCACAAAGTTTACGCCCAAACGTCGACGGGAGGGAAAAAGAAACTAGAAACACGGCACAGAAGCCAGGAGGCTCGTTTATATAACTTTTACAAGAAGAAAACTTGGGAACTCGGTCGTACATATTCAATTCGATACCAATCTTTATTTGGCTTCTTATACGACAAAATAAGACACAAAATTGCAAGCATGGAATAATAATATCCAAGTGATATGCATTTTCACAAAATTCTAAAAAAAAAGTTTTTTCGTTGGGCAAGAGCTTGAAAGCGTAAATATAGATGGAAAATAGCATTCTGCATAGTTTGTTTGCGTCGTTGACGCTGCTAGAAACAAGTAGCGCCGCGTAACGACAATTGACCTGTAGGCTGTGGGATACTGTACGTATAATGGGATTAAGTTATTTAAGAGGTGAGTTGCGCGTAAAACAGCGAGCAATACTTATTATGTAGATTGAAAAAAGTCGCAAACTCATAAAAGGGAGACAATAAAACTATAAAGAGTGAAAAATTAATTAATACTTGAAAATATAAGAGATCTCATGGGAACGGTTAGTTCTAGTTGCATGCAAAAATACAAGTTATATGCTACTAAACTTTTCCAGCATATTCTAAAACGCAAACGATAGTCGAAAAATGAAATATTTATATATATTCATAAAAACCATCACCTACGTGACAGTAATGATGATGAACCAATTTCCTTTCCGATGTTTTCAAACAAGTCTTCTATAACATGTGAAAGAATAATATAATTGTAGGGTTGGCGTACATGGAAGAGTATTTTTACAATCCAGCTAAAGCCATAGAACTTGAACAAAAAAAACAAAAGCTGTATACTTTTTGATATTATAAATCCTTTCCGTTTACGAAACAGTACCGCCGATAGGACTGTGTTGGCTATAATATATTATACACACACACACATATATATATATATATATATATATATATATATATATATATATATATATATATATATATATATATATCCGAGGTATTCTCTATATATGTACAGCCCACGTTTTAGCGATATATTTCAAAGCATGGATCTAATCAAAGAACTTGGAGATATTCAAATGCACACACAGCAAGTGCCGGGGTTTTACATCGTACATCTTACAAAATCCCATTAAAAAACTAATCCCAACTTTTAAAATTGATCGGATATATTGAGGTCGACGTCGTAAATCGACGCCATTGTATTTATAGACGAATTTCGCGTTAAACGTTCTTTTCGTACTATTCAATTATCTAAACCATTGCAGTTCTAATAACGCTTATTTCTACGCTATTAATTAGTAACCTCGTGGCTAACCATAAATACTATAGGATGCTATTATATTGTATACGTTCCACTCCCCCTCTATTACCACGTCATAATTAACTTAAACGAGTAATTAGTGGTCAATTAATGAGAATCGTTTCTCATCGTACGAGATTTACCAGCTACTAAAACATTTCAGATTTGTAAATAATGCACCAGGGAGAGATTCACACTTTATATTTATAGAGACTATATGGCTTAGATCCGAGAAAAACTAGCTATAGCGCATAAGCTGACCGTTAAAAGCTTAAATGTTGAATGAAGTAATTACTCTATGAATCCGCTAACTTCCTAAAGCGATTTTTAAAACACAAATTTTTTGTTATATGCTTACGGCAGTTTCATCGGGCGTGTATATTAGTCGCTCTGTCGCTAATATACACGGACAGCACGAAATATAATTAGACCAACAATTATTTTCTCCAGCGTCAAACTTTTGACCTAGAAGATAATATTGATTATAGAGTTAGACCAGTTTTAATGAAGAAGCATATATAAAAATCAAATTATATAATATAAGCTTGTATAAAAAACAGAGCACTTGTTGCAAAGTGTATATAGAAAAGATAAAGATACAAGAAATCATCCTGAAAAAGAGAAATTGTGTCTGATTTAACTCTTCATGGTTGGGTGGATCACATAATATAACACGAAGTCGGTTAAAAATGACTACAAGAAAAATGATTTATGCTTTATAGTACTTAAAATAATTGCTCTGAAATGACTGTTGAAAACAGCTCAACATGAAAACTCACTGGCTAGAAATCATGTTAGGTGAGCCGAGAATCGAGCCTAGGACCCCTAAATGTGAGTTAAGCATGCTATGCCGCGTATATGCACTAAACTACCGGTATGGTATTCTAATCTAATCTTCTAAATTATTCAAATCAACGATATATGTACACATTGTAGGTGGTGCAAAGGTTTGCTTTATCCTGACCAAAGCACAATTCTCCATGGAAAATTCTGGCAAATAAATAAACAGTGGAACATCATTATTATATTATACATGCCCATAACCAATTAGCCACTGTATCAAGACTATTCTCAGCGTAAACCAGTTTTAACGGCAAACAATATTGTATGTGATATTAAGTTATCTAGTTATGCTATAAGAACAACCCGGTTTACAATAATTGAAACAGTGGTGGGGTGTGAGAGGATCAATATAGAGCATTAAATCAGTGTTAATTCACTCCATTGATTTCGTAGCAATAGGGAACAAGTTGAAGATAGGGTTGAGGGTGGCTGTAGAACATAAATCTGAGAAGATTCAGAATACATAACGCGAAAGAGAGAGAAATTCAAGCAAGTTCGGGCTGCAATTGCAAGTGCATATATATGCCATATATAAAAATGTAATCAGTGGTATCTCTCGTTCTAAAACGTTGGATCGTATTATTCTGCTGAGAATAATTTTAATTTATTATTTACACCAGCTTACTAATACAATTTTGTAATTAGTATGCATGCCTAACCTTTTTGTGAATAAAAGTCTAACGTGTATAATATTGCCGCGAGCTTTTTCAGCGAATGTGTATGCATAAAACAGCACAACTGCACAAGAATATAATAACGAGCTTGCATACGAAAACCAGATAACTGGATGAGGCCTCGTACCACTCGTCTACGTGTACTGTACGTATACTGGTTAACTAAATAATATATGTGATCAGTTTACAGTGTGTAATATGTAAATCCACTAACGAATCAAGAATTATATACGTTCTACGTCTAAAAGGATGATAACAATTACAGAAATATTCTTTTGTAGTATATACGCTTTGTGTGTAGCTGTACGGATACTCTTGCGTCGTTGAATCAAAAGATCAAAGACAACCAAATTTGAAGCACAACAAAATTAAATTCCGTGCCAAAAAGCGTCGCTAAACGAAAGCTATATACCATCATCGTGATTGCTCTTTTTTTACTCCTTCCGTATACATACACGCAAAGACATTACAAATTATATATATCTTTGATGCACTTACATCCACACTAAATCATTGCTATTGCTAGATCGTTTCCGAAAGAAAAGAAAAATGAAGGAAAGAAGAGAGGTAGTAATGAGATGGCGCTCTTTGTACTGGAAGTTGCCAATCAACGATCAGATTTATCACTTCCGCTTCAGAAAGTATTTCCGGGCGTTGATTTTGGAGCTGGTTCTACTGAAACCCGTATTTCGTATTTGGATGAAGTATGCTGTATACCAAATTTGGTTGAAATGAAATCAGGTTGTTGACTGAATGGGTTGGGTTGAATGTCGATAGCTCGTGGACAGACTGAAAGATGGGCCGCGTGGAGGAACAATAATTCCTAGCATTGTTTCACGTGAGTGCCATATAGAGCGAGGGGTACTCACTACTCGACATACACAATATGTTACATGTTGACAAACTACTTGGAACTTTGTTGTTTTGGACTAGTGAAAAAAGTACGTTCTTCCGCATATATACATGAAAAGAAAAATACGGTACTGTGTCATGACACCAACGCGAATTAACCTTAATAGGTGATAGTGTATTACATAGGTGAAATGTTGCATTGTACATTGTACCAGTGCTATAAATAAAATGTACTTTGCAATGCATTATAAATTATTATATCATTAATCACCGATGCATGTAAGTGTGAGCAAAATAAAACACGCTGAAGCAAGATATAATTGAGACAAATCGAAATGGGTTCAGAAATAAAACCAGTGTGTAATAACAAAAGAGCATGAGCATCAAGTAATGTCTTCTCGTACCAAACTTTTTTATTGAACACTTAGTTAGCTTAAATAAAAAGCGGTTATATGAAGTTAGTAAGATCTATGCGGAGTATATAAGAGCATCAAGATGGTCTCATATAATATAATATTATGTTTTATAGAGATTATAGTGTAACACTTTCACAGGAGTTTATTAAGACTCGAACGAGTTGATTGAAAAGTTGTACATATTTAAACCTGTATTTACATAGATTTTTATTCCCAGACTATTTTCGAACTATTTGTTCAAAAAGTTATTTTTTCATTTAAGAAAGTTTGTAGATGGTGTTGGTGGGGTGAGGACCGGGGAAGAGGGAATGCAAAGTTTTATTCTGTTAGAGTTAATTTAATCGTGTCTAATATCCCCTTATTTGTCTAACCGAATAACGATTTAACTATTGTTATAGAGCGTAAGTTATGAGCTACAAGTTGAACGGAGCAGATCTTGTGAAATATTTGCAGAATCAACATGCTATTCCAATTTATAAATACATATATATATATATATATATATATATATATATATATATATATATATATATATATATATATATATATAATATCTATCAAACATGATGAAGTAAATCGAAATGTAAGATGGATATGTTGAGCAATGAATTTTGAGTTCGGCTATACTTTCTTTACTTAACGTCAATTAACTCAATCAACAACTGTTGTGCAACTAGAAGCATGGATTCTGTTTTTTATTGCATTAAGTAATCTTTAAATAGAAATAAATTTCCACAATGTGAATATATATAACGTTAAATTGTGTAGCAATTTTTATAGTACAAGAAAAAATGTGTAGTCGGTCAAAACCAACCAAATACTGACGATGGGTGGTACATTGATAATATGAGAGGATTCATTATTGTGATTAGTGGCGAAACATTTATGCATTATTTGAAAGTATTACCTATTACGTTATACTGACCACCCAAGGTGCCGTCAAAATCCTATCACGGTTCAAACCTGAACACTTTAATCAGTCTGAAAAGAATCATTTCTAATTGCTCGATGTTTGTAAAAGAATCTATAAATGGGGGAAATATACAATATATGTTTAGTTGTAAATCTCTTTCAAAAAATCTCTGACGCATTCATAACAGTTAGCTACCAACAAAAACGCTCAGAAGGTGCAGGTATAGATATACTTAATGTTAAAACGACCCAGTGGATTATTTCTGAATAATTGGAAGTAGAAACCATTGCTATTAATCGTTTTAGACAAAAAAGGAATGTATGAGGTGTGAACCATGAACTCAGTCAGCTATTCTGAGAAATCCTGAAACGCATCTGGCATCACGATAATTAATGTAGACCTTTACAATCTTTGTGATATCGTATATAAATTCTATTTTATCTTATACGTGGTATATTTTGAATAGAAATTGTGGTGTTATGAATTAAATTTGGTTGAGTCTGTTGTCTATAATCCTCTATAATATTATGAGTAATACAGGCGTCATGGTTGTATGATAAATTGCCTCGTCAGGTAGCGAAGAGCAAACTGCTTCAACCCATAGTCTGTATGAAGGAGTCGCTTCTATGAGATGTGCCAGGGCAAAAGGGCAAGTGGGGTGAGCACGGAGGTCGGCCACCAAGTAATAATCCTCACATACGATATAATATAATTTGATCGCTGATGTGCCTGCCGCTCTATGGAGAGTACTCATCTGTCATCCTGACTGATGATTGTGACCAGCGACAGACACGCCCCTGAATGCTACGGTTAATGTTACACCACAATCACGTAACTAATACTTAAAACCATCGCGCTCATGTTCATTATCGAATACAAATACAATAGGTTGAAATAAAATCACTGGTCAATAGGGAGTTTACTTTGTCCGTGTGTGTACGTGTATGTGTGCTCTTTTTTATTATTATTTAGTGCTTGGATCTTGAAATGATTGTTATTTTGAACTTAGAAGTGTGTGTTCAGTTGCGACCTTTTATGACCTCAGTAAGATGGCTTAAGGCTTCCATACAATGTTATGGCTTCAATTACAGACGATACAGTTCAAAGGGTAGACAAGTCGTTTAAAAAAAGAACGAGCGAGAAAGATAAAATTGTCACACATTTGACGTTATTCAGTGAGGGAAAACAAATACGCTTGTTGTAGAAAGGACGGACCATTTCAAGAATATTAATTGGTAATTATTATTTGATACCAGCTGTTCCACAAACCAAAGAGATTATTTTGTCAGCCTTATTTCGTTATGGTAATTTACTGTAGTTTTAATAACCATAATTATCAGAGTAAATGACTACGAGTTACGTCACGATAGCCAGCGGTTAGGCGATTACTCAAATCTTACGGCATGTGTGTCTCATAATCATTATGTCTCAATAACAGAAAATTGATTTTTATAAATACAAATAATCGAAAGAGATACATCAAACGTCATTTCCTCACATCATACATTAAGCACTATTGTTATGATTGATTATACGTATCGATTAGTGGCATATGATGTTATAGAGGCTGTGATAAGATATGATGTGTATATATGAGTAGGAATCTTCGTCGTGGATTTACATTTTACATGTACACAAATTAGTGATCGATTATTCTATATTCGTGTAATTGTAATTACATACTATGTGTCCGGTACGCACTGCATTTTTATAAAATTTTCAATTCAATTTAATCTCTTATTTCTATATGTCTTATTTAAATCTCTCAATCTCGTTCTTTCTTTATCTGCCTGTGTGTCTCAATGTTTTTTAATATTAGTGACTGTATTAGACATCGTACCACGGATTAATGATCTCTGATCAACCGAATACAAAGTAAATAAGGTACAGCGGAACATTGTCTTAAATCACGTAGAACCTGCAGTCCCGTCTATCATTGATTCTTCTATCAAGGAGAAGAAAATTTAGGTAGACTTGTATTCGCTATAGAGATGAAGGCACGAAACACTCGTGCGCTGCTATAGTGTGGAATAAGGAAGACGGTAAATCGGAACCTTCTTCGTACATGTACATATGTATATATATATATATATATATATATATATATATATATATATATATATATATATATATATATATATATATATATATATATATATATATTTAGAAAAAATTCCAAGTTATAGTTCATTTCTGTTCACAGCTATACACCAGGTTTTGGCTTTTCATATTCAATTTCATCTATTGTTTACTGTGAGTAATAGACGTACGTGCATAGAACGAATAGATGAGGGACGTGACGCAAGCCTGACACAGTGTCAAGCAAAACATTTTCATTCTTTTGTCGAATATACGAACTATTTTCATGATATATGTAACGAAGAATTACTCACAAATCCGCAAATAAAATGACTAAATTGTGTGCAATATATTATGGGAGTAAACATCGAAATTATAAGTATACTAGAAGAGGAACCCCGATTTTATAAATATAGTTCGTGATTTTTCTATGAACTTATAACATAGACAAAAGTTATTCTCTATAAGTGAATGTTTCGTCTATGCTGATAATAAAATAATACCTGGATACAAATTGGTGATTTGTACATTTTATATTTACATTGCTTGGCGACCCGACTAGCACTAACTAAATGTGTGCTTGACTCGAGTGATGTTTTTTCTTTAAATTTTGAAACCATTTTCGTATTTGAGCCAACCTGTAAAAATAATCTGAAATTAAAAGCGATGTCAGATGAAGAAAGAGATGAATGTGTACGTGGTGGTCAACGAGAAGAATCTATCTAGATACATGTTTTTACTTTTCATCCTATTTCCTGTCAAGAGTGCTTTTTATACACATTCATTTTTTATTTTACCTTAACTCTGTCATGAACAGAAGTCTTCAAACATTTTCGTCGTAAAGATCTGCTATTGAAAGCGTTTGATACTGACACTCGTGGATCGAAATACATATACAGGTCTCCGATAAATATTGATATCCGAATGTAGAAATACGAAAATGGTTTTCGGCAAGTTGAAGTAAATCAAATAATATCAATCCTACCAGAAGTATACTTTTCTAAATTTACAGTCCTCGTAAGTTTTAATTATTCATGATTAATACTAATTATCAATTCTAATTATTAATTATTCTGATTGAATTTGTGAAAAATGTAATTAAATGTTGCTGTGATATCGGATCTTGAATATAAATATGAAGTTCTTAAGTTAGTTTCATTCGATTTCCACTGATAATAAAATAAAGATACTAGATCCGATTAACTTTTTCTACTGCTAGTTTCGTGGTTCGAGCTTATATATATAGACTATACCGTTACGTCTTTGGCGATCGACCGGAACTCTGAACTTGTTCTAAATGAAATTATTGTGGTTGAATAGACATGTATAGAAGACCGATAGTAAACCCTGGCAATTTAATCAGCTATTATCTTCATTCTACTACTGTGTGTTCAATAATATGAGTTCACTTTGACCGAGAGAGATGTCCAAGTTGAGTGTCTTTTCACTTAAAGTGTGAGCCATTGGACAAAAGGTTGTGACATTCGGTAATCAGTTTTGGTCATCGACAGCACTGACAACTACCGCATTTGAGAAGCGATGTAACAAACTACCCTTTATACGTTAATAAAAAAACAAATCGATCAACTCGGTCTATTCCAGATCAAGAAAAACATCTCGGTCGCACGAGAATTACCTGGAATATAAATGAACATGCTGAATAGACATATTTTTCAAGTTTTTCAACTCATAACTGTATAGCCGTCTTGAATATTTGATGTCAAATTATATCAAAATATATTTTTTATTTTTTTTGAAAATTTGAATATCAATTTTATATTAACATTTCCAGTTTAAAATGAGTTCCGCAGGAACGAAAACGGATGCTGTGTTCCTTTATTTCGGATTGCTGTTTTAAGCGTCTCTACATAACGGATCATTCACGAGTCACACAGTACACTAGTCTTGATATAATATATAATTTATTTTCAATTTTAGTTGGGCGTTGTGCTGTTGAAATATGTACATCCTTCCTCCATTTGTTGAAAGCATTTATAATGATAAATAAATAGAGGGAAATGTGAATCTAGCTCTCAATACCACCTGGTATACATGATTAAAAATAATGTTCGGATATATGTGCAGTTTTTATTCCTTTGAATTGATGCACCCGGTTGGCTGGAATAGTATAATTCACTTTGATAATTATCGAGGAGCGGCCTCATAAATTGACATATAGAATACATCGGACGTGATATTTCGTCTTTGTCTTTTTGGTGGAAGTGCCGGGTATTTGATAACACAAACAAAATATATGTACAGTTTTGTTAGGCTGCTCGGAAACCGTTTCAACAGTCAGCTTATGTGGGAGTACGAACAAGAAAAGTAATGTTATATGGGGGTACGTCAAAGAGCATGATCATGAAATTATTAAGAATTAAAAATGAGTCGAGATCATGATCATACAGCGGGACTCGAGCTCTGCGTGGGACTAAATATAGTTGGTCATTGGCTAGCAAAGGCTAAAAATGTAACATTTTCTAATATATTTCATATTTCATGTAATAGGCCTACGTATGTAAATATGCTGTCACACAGTGCATGTGGATGATATTGCGTTGAATACGCAATATCACATTCAATATCATATTGCGTAAAATACGTTGTGAAATGCAAATGTGAAAACGGCAAGTTTGATTTATCGTAGTAAAAAAAAGCTGAACCTCTCTTTTTATTGGGTTTTGCTTTTATCTCCCAATTCGTCATTTTTCTGTTGAAAAGTGTCTAACAGACTTTTCTCAAAGTTCACTTTAGTACAGAAGCTGAAAAAATCTGGTGCGCTATAAGCCTACATGACATTCTAATCTTTGTTCTTGGCTAACAATGAAGCTATATCGAATCTTTTAACCTATATTTATTTATTTTCAATGTTCGTCTCAAGGACTAGTACATACACTAGCCGTTGACAATAGTCCTTGCTTGAACTAGTGTCCATGCATTAGGCCCTGTAATCTGTATTTACGCCCACTAATCTCGATGTCTTATTAGCCTTTTTCAATGATGAGAAGTGACATGACAGTGACGTGAATAAATATCAATTTCACTAGTAGATATATCCCCAAAAGAAAATATCAAGAATTTTATATTCGTTATATATAGTGACTTTTGTAAAGGTTTGTAAAGCCCAGAGGTGCTAAAAATTCTAGTCCAACTGTCCCGTCCATAAAAATGCAACGGCTGTGTGGTTATAACACTTATAAAACTTACCTCGTATATATACCCTTTCAATATAACATAAATAATTACACAATGGATGCTAGGGAAAAGAACTAAAGACCTGTTAGAGACTACAACAGAGCTGTACTGAGTCAGTATAAAACTAAGTGTAAGTGATGTTGCAGAACTCTCTTGAGAAATGAACGAGAATGTAATGGCCGCGATAAGACCGGAAAGTGGACATGCACTGGACAGACGGACATAACGAATTGACTGTTGATATTGGTTCTGCTTCAGTAGCAGAAAAACAAGCCTATTTTTATATTATATACTTTAATACTTTGTAGCACCATTGTGTGTGTTGGTGTGTGTGTGTGTATTTGGAGTATCTTTCTAGCTTTTATTATTATATATCGGAAATAAAAGCAGACAACAATAAATAGTTTTTATTGGATTTATTGTTACTACGCAAACGCAGTATATGCGTTGTGCATGAGATGAGTGAGATGATTATATGGAACATACACGAAATATAGGGCCTACTCACATTAGTGCTGAAACTTACTAAAGTTATACTTGGCAAATATGTAAGTCATAGTTTCTTTAGAACATGTATAAATTTAAATTTTCTCCACGATAGAAATATTTTTCGCTTTTATCTTCATGCTATTTTAAAAGTTTCAATAGGTATTTTCAAAATTTCCATCACAACACTAATTTCTTATAATCTATACCTAAGCGATTGTATCCAAAAATGTGTACATTTACAACGAACAAACATACCAAAAAAATCATGAGTAAGACCCTGTATTTGGACTCAATGGACGACTTCTCTTACACGCTCATCCAATAATATTTGATGATAATCACGATAATTTCTTATATGAATGTATACGTATAGTCGGGACATTACGTTTCGTTTGCGTCCGCTTCATTTACAACCACGTATCCCAAGAGCGCCCTAATGAAGTTAATTTACTCATTTTCCTAAAACGAAAGGCGAGAGAAAAAAGTTAATAATGTATGAGTTGAATAACAAGCAAGCTGATAATGAAGATATTATGCACGTTTCTTGTTAGATATAATTCCTTTATTATACCCCAACATAATTGGCCGTACTATATTAGGCTCTATTAGATCATTCTTTGCGGTGTGTGTTTTATATCAAAATATATAGCCGGTATACAAATTGTACTTACGAAACAAATACAAATTTATTACACAACTGGTTTACAGTACTCTCAAATGTAATTGTAAATCTCGGAAATGAGCATTCGATTTGTATACCACAATTTTAGTTACCTAATAGGCATTAATCTCTAAATAATACAAGACTGCAGTGCCGTAAAGGTGGTAGCGAAGTAGTATTCTTACTCCAAAGTACAGTTCCAGTTTATACTTTATACAGTAATTTAAACAAACGACCAAACTTCTGTTGGTGACGGTTTTATAGGACGTTTAACGTTTCCTTGGTACTTCCTTAATATTCTGCCAATGTTTCTCCGATGTTGGTAGTAATTGAATCCTCAGTATAATCTAAGAAAGCCAATTCCTAGTTAGTTGATAAAAAGCGATTTTTCATTATTGATTGAAACAAAGTTTAGTGTACGTTACAGCTTGGAACCAAATTTTAGCAAAACGTTCCCGTTCTTAAATTCTCTAGCTGACACCGAAGGGCCTCACATTTCAATTCTGCTTACAGCTCCCAAAAGAGTTAATCCACTGATGCTTTAGCTGCAAACATACCGCGTATATACCTTATAAAGTAGCATATGAGGAGGTTAACAATGAGGGGCAAAGTAAGGAACCATGTTTCTTGAGGTTCACAATTCATAGTGTGGATATTTCTCATCTCATGCGAGCTAAACGTGCGGAAAGTGTTGCCTACCCTTGCTCCCCCATAGTCCTTGTAATGGGAGCCAGTTGCAATTCAGTTTCTACGTTGCCTAGGAAGGCGTATAGGACCTACTCTATATTAAAAAAAAAGAACGGGAGAGAGAGAATACATATATGGAATTAAAAATGAAAATAGAATGCTACAAAAGAAAATGGAATGAAAGCAATGCAATGTATGAGAGAAATTAAGCGAAACAAAAATGCCACTGGTCTGTGTGAAATTGTTTCCCAACGATAATTCCCGCAGTGCTTGAAAATACTTAAACGGGGAAAAAAGTAATTAGAACTCCGATCCGATATTATGTTGTTATTCTAGTTGCTCATCGTTTGTCCGAGCGGCGCTCTGGGGTTCCGGTGTGGGTTTTATACGGGCTACACGTATTATACCACGAAATTGAAATGAATGAAAAATGAATTGAATAGAAATTACTAAATAAAGGTATTAAAAGAGCGTGTTATTAATCTTTAGAGTAGTATCAGAGGTAAAATCAGGGGCGTACAAAAGAACAGCAGCGAGATGTTCATTGTGTTGATGTGAATAAATTAAGCAAACACGTATAAAAGCGTTCGTGATAAGAGCGGAGGAGAGACAGATGAGCGCGATGTCGTAGAAGCGCTCAGATAAACGAATTGCTACATGGCCTGAACAGATTTAAGGTTAAAAGGTGACACAGAAACTGGATATTTCTTCTGTTGATTTAAGTAGAGTTGACTTGTGAGCTTTATGCAGAGGCATTTCATGAACTTTAACAAGCAAATTTGTTTCACGAGAACGACAGAGAGTTATCCGTTTCCTGCAATCGGGGTTTGTAACTAGTAACACAAGTTTATTTTAAAATATAAGAATTTCAGATGGAGTTTCTCAGTTCGGAGTGCGCGGTTTCTCATGCTGTCTACAGAGCTACATGGATCCATTATTACCATCGCCTGGATAAAACCAAAACGTCTCCCGAAACCAAATCCTGTGACAACGAGCTTGACACAAGGAATTTAATTAGAGTTTAGAGAACATGCCATTTTCTGGTATATTGAGCTAGCATAAAGCTTGAATTAGTCCCCTGACGTTCGCGACTACGAGACACTTAACGTATATATGGGAGCATGCAAAATGCAATATGCAATAATTGCACGCTATGGCCATATAAAACGGTGCACTACACGCGAATGCAAGTCTTGTTCTTTATCAAATAATAAAGATTTAGAAAATATGACATACTTGATGTCCCTTGTCTACATGGAAATGTTGGAAATCAGTAACCAATGGGGAGGCACACATAAACTCACACACAACCACACACACATAATGTATACATGAACGTCCGTTGCATTTTTTTAAATCAGAATAGAGCAAGCTATAATTAAAAGCAGTTGCTACAATACCACGGGCATTTTCTTTGCCGGTCCATTGGAATAAAAAAAAAAGAAATAAGTATAGACTAAGCAAACGATTAAAATACACTCGAATCTTACTGCAGGCCAAACACGTTCTTCCGAACGTTTTATTGAGTTATAAATTATTTCGATTGGTGTACCCGGAGAAAATCTAAACGCAGACGGCGGGACCACAGCTACCCATTCGATTCTTTCTTCAATTACTTCAAATTAAATCACAATTCAAACGAACTGAAGAAGATGAAGATAAGTATTTAGAAGATCGAATAAAAATAGCACTCTGCTCTTCTGGTTGTATTTTTCTAGACTATTTATATAAACCATACCAATGTTATATAATCCAGCACTAAAATAGTATTTACATATAACAAAGAGTGTTGATGAATATAAATAAAAAACAGTGGGCATCCCTGGCCTATTGGTACCACCACTCTATGGTACCACCTATAATAGTACTCGGTTACCGAATAATCGGTCTATTACTGGATCGGCATGAAAAACGCTAAACGTTCGGACGATATAGAGACGCCGCGTGCAATATAGGCCTTTATATAGGCCCACAAACTATAAACATTAATCGAAAGCGTGAAAAAGATCGTGGAACGTTTAAAATAATCAAACGCTTTAAAATAATAGCCCCCTATATACATCTATACTATAGCCTATATTCATCCGCCCACCTCCACCCCCTTCGCCAGCTCTCATACAACCCAACCTATAGTAACTCGCATTCATTAAGCTAATGAATTAAGAAATAATAGGTGATGTTACGCCGATGAGCCAGCTAGCAAGGTTGAACGCTTACGTGACACCATTGTGATTAACACCCATTATCTGTTATCTCTGCTTGTGTATCTGATGAGAGAGTGAGTGAGAGAGAGAGAGAGAGAGAGAGAGAGCGAGAGAGAGAGAGAGAGAGAGAGAGAGAGGGACGAGTGCGGCGGGCTTGTATATAATGCGAAATCTTGTAAGTGACGCAGCCGTACACATGACGATCACATAACCCTGTAATCGTGTGCAATCATTCTTCTCTCCACCTCCACAGTCTTCCATATAGGCCTCCACACCCCATCCACGCGATTAAAACGTTTCACGGAATATCTCTTTGTCGTGATTTTCCATTTTCTATTATTAATCGATGTTCGGAGAGATGAAAGTGATTCTGAAGTCGTTCTGAAGTCTCAAGACGAGCGTCGCAACGCTGCATGCTAATGAATCAGATAAAAGGCCAGCGTATAGCCTGCACGACGTCGTGATATCATCACTCACGGCGACATAATTACAGTTTCTGGTAAACTGTCCGCGAGATTTCTAACGCATATTTCGACACATGTAGATAACTTGCATGTATGTAATGTTGTGAAACATGCAACGGGATTATAATGTGGAAACGAGATAGGGGTCTATATAGCCACAGATTTAAAACTGTTTTTCTTATTTCCTCCCTGGAAAGTCACATCTGGGGTGTACGGTCTGGTACAAATGAAATTCGTGAAAAACGTGTGTGCTGTCAAGTAAAGCCTTTGGAAGGACTTTGGACAGATGCTCGCGATTTAGTACACCGACTCGCACAAATCCTCTGTTGACATATCTCCCCCGATGCCCAGGGGTCAAGCAAGCCTCAAACCCGGGATATCTCCGTCAACTCGCTGATTTCACTTGTCTACATTATTTATCATGTCTCCTGTTTATTTTGTGTTAACAAAACATTTTGACGATCGTCTTGACGTTAATTGTGTCGTTATAACATTTTCAATCGTCCTGATTATTCGAATAGATAGTAAACGAAATGTTGAAATGATTCATAATTCATCATTTGTGATAACGCTTCCTATTCTAGGTCGCACATTAAAAATGAATCAATCAAAATCAGTAATTTCTACTAGTGATGTATTGACAAAACACACCCCGGTTGATTATTAGCAGGAGCTATTGATTGCATCACTCAGACCTCGTCGCTCGTAGTCGTATATATGTGTCTCCGTGTATTGCTATTGCTGGATGTCTACCCTTTGAAACAGTACGTTGCATTTCTGTATTATCCGTCTACACTCTATACACTCTTGCAGTCTAGCATGCAGTACTTGTCTTGTGTATACTTTCCCATGTTGGAATAGTCGTCATATCTGCACATGGAGAGCAAAAAACAACCAGCACAACGCGACTACTGAAACACAGAGTAGTATACGTACTACTACTTTAGATCCTATACAATGAAAAGAACCCCGAACAAGTTCGCTCCTCTTTTACTCATCGCCATACACAGTACATCAAAGTCATTTATTAAGGGTTTCTCATATCACATTCGACTGTAGGCGATTCAGCATTACGCGAGCACCCTCTCCCTCCCCTTCACACTCCAACCCCTCATTCCTACTTCGCGCCCCCGCTCCAAATAATAGCAAAGAGAGAAGATAGATAAGCTTGCTATTCTAGTGAGACGTAATTGATTAGCTGACGTCATGTTTATGACGTCATTACAATGAGGTAGCCACCCCTATAGTCATGCATATGGCCATTTGTTTTAGCATATTATGTGCCAATGTGTAGAGAGGGTCAGCGCAAGAGCATACTGTTTGTGTTTGGAGCATAAAACATTAAAACTTGTGTACGCGGTGTGGGTTTTGTTTTGTTGTCAATATATAACTGTGCATGTGCGCCCTCTGTTCTCTATATATACAGTCTGGCCATATTTTCTCGCCTCGCTATCAAACTTCCTATTGCGATATTACATTTTGACGTTGTTCCGCGGTGATCAATTATTATTAAAGTTATAGAACGCTGGTGATCCTCAATGGAATCCATTGCGAACACAATAATCCTTTATCTCTGTAGCTGTATAATTCATATGATATTATGAGTACACGTATAATCTGCATGCATATATATATGCTGGGCTGATGCATATAGACATCACAATCACACGAGTTGCAATATTACGTTTCATTAAAAGTTCATAAAATGTTGAAAACAAATGCAATTAAATGAGGTGTGAGAGGCTCTCTAGTGGTCTCCGCCAAGATCTCATTATCATCACGTTGTGAGCTACGTAATTACACAACAGTTATTGGTTATTTTACAATCAGGTCCAGGTGATATTTTCCCACTGTCTGACAATCCAATATCTTGTGATGCTGGAGGTAAAAACATCACTGCAATTGCTACACAATCGATCACCTCCGTGAACAAGTAAATTGTCTGGATTGTTAATCGTCGAGAGAGAATAAAGTATTTTAAAGACTATATTCGGTATTAGACCTTGCTTTACAAGTTTCACGCATTACGTCAAGAATTGCACTTGCTTGGACGTATAAAGAGAAGGGGAAAAAATCTTCCGACTGGATTACAAGATTGTCGCGAGAAACGCTCAGTACAAACGGGTTAAGTAAGCTTGTGTATCAACGACATCCGGAGCAATCTTTTTTATTTATATTCAGTACCAGTCCACATATAATAGATCTCGAACTTAATATGCCAGCCGTGTTGGCTGTTCGTTACATTAAGTACTGGGGGGTACAATCCATGGTAAAATACAATGCACACTGTCACATTGCCTCGCGGGTCGGGTCCTTATTAGATTGCTCTGGAGGGAAATTATCACATGGCAACGCATATTGCTGTTGGGGGAGGGTGGAAGCGACGTACTACGTAGGGGTTATATATTTAATTGGTAGTATTAACTTACCTTTTAAACCTGTTGCGAATTAGCATAATTCATAATCCATTAGCTGAGGGATGATATGATACCTTTGCGCCGACTATCGGTACGCTCGGGTGCGCACTGAAATGAGAAGCGAATCGGTATGATTAATGCAAAAATTATGTAAAAATGTTGTTTAACATTCAGCGGTTTTCAGACTGATTTTCGGACGGAATTCTCCTCGTTTTTGCAAGCAATACTACGTGTAGCGTGAGACATTTATCACGCGAGTAAGTTTGTTAATTTAGTTTATGAATAAAATTTAAATGTGAATGAAGAAAGCTCACAAAAAGTTGGGTATCAACTGAAAGTTGACTTGAAATGGCTCCTCCACCGTAAGTGTTGTTTGTATACAAGTCCTCAATATATAAGCCAATTACCAGGAAGAAATGTTTTTTGAAATAGTGTTATTGCTGAACAAGGCCCCTTTCTCTTCGTTTCATTATGATGCTGAAAAAGATTAAAACAAAAAACATGCAAAAACTTCAACCCAGCTTTCATACCTATTACATGAGAGAGATTATCTTGGCGATTTGATCAAGTATCCAATTAGGCGTACACTTCTATTGAATGATCAGTTTATCGTATTTAGCCTGAACCGGCTTTTCCACCAAAAGATTATAAAATGAAATGGAAAATTAATAATTCGTGATACCCGACTCCATTCGTTATGAAAGTGTATATAATTTAGTATTCCATGGACTAGGAAACACTTGTAAGCACAGTTGTTATTAAAGATCGCACGTTTGGTACATTTAGAAATAAACCGTCTATAGGCATAGGCACATAAAAACAAATGAAGAGTATAAAGTTTTCTATGCTTCAACTTTTATATTCGACCAACACACATAATATTTATATAAGCGTGCATAATAATAATTGTGATATGAAAGTCCAATGATTTTCCGGAGAAGCGTGTGACTGGTGAGTGATACAATGAGGGGGTGGAACGGAATCACCAACACATGGTTAGTCATGAAATAAACCAGCCAGCGTGCACAGTAATAGAAGTCATTGATATTTCTGGACTCGACGTATATATATACTGTTAAACGGGGACTGATGAACAATTCATAATTGATCAACACTGTGATATATCGGCACCTCCACCAGTATGACTAGGCCTATGCTACTTATTAAATAACATGCACAGGCTGATGTAGAAGTCACGGATATTTCTGACCTCGATCTACATAGCATGAACTACTGGCACATACTACAACTGGACTCACGGGTGATAATTGGAGAACACTAGCAAGAATAGGGTAGGTCAGTGTTCATGATTCGAATCTGACGACAGTTTGAATAAGTTCAGATTTTATGAGAGCATGAACGTAATTGAACAGTTGTAACTTGCCGGGAGTAAATCGTCGTACGTGCTCTTTCCAAAGCTTCTTATTTCCTACATTATTACAACCCTTCGTACGCGACGAGCGACGTAAAAAATGAGAAAATAATATATACACTTTCAAGATCTGAAATGTCGCAGGGGTATGAAAAGAAATTAGTAGTCCATATTCATAAGATTCTGATTTATTCAAGAGACACCAAAGAATATGCCCGTTATGTTTTTTAATATTCTTATTTGTCCAAAAGCAGCGGAGCGCTGCAAGAAACCAAGTGGAGACCTGAGTTCCTATAACATTAAAAAGTAAGGATAAGGAACAGGAGACAGGGCAGTATAACCACAACGACCACAACATTAAAGGAATACTTTTTCTCGTCCTGTTTATTCCAGACCTCTTAACAGAGTGTATATGCACCATTTTGCATCTAATTTCATTCAATTTTCCCCAGGGAAATTTACCGGGACACCGTCAAAAAGCCACGTTCCTATATATGCATGGATATAATATAATACTATATATATATATATATATATATATATATATATATATATATATATATATATATATATATATATATATGTGTGTGTGTGTGTGGGTGGGTGTGGGTGTGTGCGACGCGTTCAAAGCACAGTTCACAGCCCCAATTACGGGCTTGAATTATGACCTAGTTTATTCAGTTTGATAAGTCAAACGACGTCGGTTGCTTTTGACCACAGGGTCTGCAAGAACAACCCTTGTTTATAACTAGATAGTATCATAGTAGCTGTATCGATTACAATACGCACAGGAAACCCGTATAGTAGCAATATGTTATATGTCATTGTATTTCGTACACGAGCATACCGTATACGTTCAATGGAGAACGATGCCCCAAGAAAATGAACCCATTCTATTTTCCGCGCCAATAGGTACGAATCAATCAATCAGAATTGCTTATGGTGTACTTTATACATAATAGATGTGCCATAGATGAAAGGCGGTTGGTATGGAAGAAGTGTTGTATTGTATGAGATGTGGGCGGGTTGTGGGGGTATGTATGGGGAAGTATTTGAATAATACCCAAGTGTTGGTTATGTACATTATTAATTAGAGAATGAATAGCTACTAATGTGAATCCCCTCTGTATACATCGCGTATAGAGACTACTATGGGAACATATATACCAGCATAGGGCTCGAAACACCGATTAGCCTGGTACACAAAGGATCAAAATCCAATTGACAAGGTTGTAAACCCGTCAGCACCTCTAACACCCTGTAACACGGGCAAATGTAAACAACCTCGATCTATCTAGATATACAAGGTAACTAGAGATCCGATCAAACTTGTATCAGAACTTGGACGCGTTTTTGAATTATTATTATTACACAACACACAGCGTGAATTCTAGATTATAATTTTACGCTTTCAAACACAAAGTTCGTCCAAAGTTAAATTACACGTTATTTGTGACATTAATAATTATAATCGAATATTCATGCAATATTGAGATCAAAGCGATGTAGATAAAAAACGTTAATTTGATATTTATATACTTGTATGCTATATGTACATGATAAGCTTCTCATTAGTTATGAACACACAATGTTCTCGTGGATAAAATGTACGTTTCATATAAAATACTATGGATAATAGAGAATATTCAGTTTCAAATCATCATCATTGTCACCCTGATTAGCATCATCATCATCCGCATCATCAGCATTGATCGTCGATTCTCGCCGTGGATAAGCGTTTCCCTTCCTAGCGCGATGCTAAAATGAGCTTGTACTACATAAAGGCCAATGTTTAAAAGCTGGATGGGGTAAATTACGACTGGTATTTTGTCAGTAGTTACAAGCCAATAAGCGTTCACTACCGTATACCCAAGCTTGATTTAACCCCTCTTCTATATGACAGCTCATTACTTTCTAACCGGGGTTAAAAACAGAAAACCAGAGGAAAAACTTTTGTCATTTTATATATTTCCTTTTCTAGAACACAATGCAATTAACAGAAAAAACTGTAACAATTATGTTTAAAATGTTGGTTCTACTCATTAACCAGCTTCCATATTTAGAGCGAGTACCGAGTATAGTGTGTACGAGTACCGCTGCAAGCACTTTAATTCAACCAATGGCTCATTGGACTACGCGGTTGGGTAAATAGTGGTTACACAACATGGGAATGAAGTATACAGCCTCGAATTAAAACTGGGATAATAAGTAGAAACAAGACTAGACTCGACACAACACAGGGTGTACAAATGGGAAGCATTTAAACAGCGTTTCATACTTCAACATCTTGTACAGCGTTTTGTGCTCTAGATGTATAATAATATCTGCATCATCTTTCTTTATCTTTATGAAATATCTTTCACCTCGATTTAACTCGATTAAATGTTCTGCTAATCAGTCTATTAAATGTATTAGTGATTTTTTTTCGTACATTTTATTACATGACGTAAAATAGTAATCCTATATACACAATCGAGAGAAATAGATCGTAAATGCGTTATATTCATTGATCGAAATCTCACTATGAGAGGATATTAGGATTTTACTTTGGTGTCTTTTTTATAGAGAGAGAAACGGAATTAACTTTATGATGGCATACAATAAGAAATAACAAGCCTTGTCGAACTCTAATAAAAACGATATCTATATGTTGTGACAGCGTGCAATTTATTCTTTTTTATACATAATTATATGTTTATAATGTTTTTTTTTGTATCTTACAGAGATATTGTGTAAAATTCTTACTTGCAGACAGTTTTACGGTCTTTGGATCTTATAGTACGTAGTCTAAGTAATTGCATGAGATTGCACTGAATTTATTTTATTGTAAGAGTTTTTGATATTTGTGTTAGAAAGAGACATATCATGACCTATTTCATCATCGATAAGCGACATCTCTATCCCCTTATCTGCTACACGCAGTGTTATACTGTTGGTGACAATAGAGCATCCCGAGAAAGCCGCGTTCATTATTTTTATAACTTATAAACATGCAAGAACGAAGAAAAAAAAAGAGAAAAAAACATTTGGAATCTTCAAGTTGTGAGATAATAAAACTCATTCCTTTGAATTCGTTAACGAAACACTGCTTGTTATCGAATACGGAGTATGCAAGGGCCAATCACAATGAAGCAAAAGTAATTTATTTACCTCGTCGCAAACGATAAATCTATACCTACCTTTTTAATAAAGTATCTTCGAATCACATCATGAATCCCAGGTTGAAGTACGGAATAAATATCCGCAGCTCATTTTTCTATCGTTCTATAATAATGGATTAAATTTTCATCCCGTTGTCTACAGCAATCAGTCTTACTCTCGTACGTTCCACCATTTCCACATTAGTCACCGCGCCCATTTCTAGAGCACAGCAATCTCGTAGCGAAATGCATGGCCTAGCGCGGCAAATTATACTCTTGGAAACAGTAAAACTGGTTTTAGTTTGTCAACGTTGGCTGGATGTAGTTGAGCTTGATCTGTAGCTATGAAGTGGAATGTTGCTTAAGGTTCACGCAATTAGCCTAAAGGAAGTTTCACGGTTGAATATTATAGCAAGTCCGTTTGGTTTGATTACAGAGTGCTGGAGGAATCTATTATGGGTCGGTGGGTGACGCCGCTGTACTGCTGGGTACTCTTCTTCATCAACCCCATCCTAGGGGCGGAACAGCGGTTCGAACGGCAACCCGAAGACCAGACGACGATCGTCGGTAACCGGGTCACGTTACCCTGTCGGGTCATCAATAAGACGGGTGTTTTGCAGTGGACAAAAGATGACTTTGGATTGGGAACACACAGGAACTTATCTGGCTTTGAGAGATACTCAATGATTGGCAGTGATGAAGAAGGTTAGTTAAATCACTTTTATCTCAATCAATAAACCTAGTAGGAGAACATTAATTTGATCTGTCCATCTGCCTCTCTTCGATTTCTTGTCACCATAGCTACGTCCAATTTTCCCATCCCCTTGCCCCTTTAACCCGTCATTCACGTAAAGAGTAGACTATCTCGAGTTGGATGAAAGAAAATCATTTCTCGAGATCTCGGATCAGTTTTGATGCACTTAGGGCTTACCTTGTAATCGCAGAAGATACCGTTCTTATTTATTGTTATACATCAAATATTGATAATTTATTCTCTGATCATGTAGATTATTTATGAATAATATATTGAATTATCAATCGCAGTCTAGTCATGTCACTCTTGTATCATAAACAAAGAAGAATAAAATTGCTTCATTCTTAGACTCAGATTCATTTGTACCCGGAAAAATTCAGCAAGGATAAAAGTCACAATTTTCCATTTTATGTTCATTATTTCAATAGTATTACTTCTTATTTTACAAAATTGTTAGATCACAAGATTAGCATCAATCCTTCAACATAACGTTGTTGTCACGAATGATCAACATCTCAATCTTGGATCGAATTAATCGGCAGTTTGTACTTTGAGCAGAACTGTATCTTAGCATTATCCGATTTGTCAATCAAGTTGATATCCTTCAATATAATCGCATTTGTTATTACAAGCTGGATTTGTATTTTGAAAATATACGTATATACTGATACGCGTCATAGGCGTCTCAACATGACGTAGTCATGATGTACATGACGTCATGAATGACGCCTACGACGCTATGTGGCGTTATTTGAATCAGATCTGAAATTATAATTTTCGTATTAAAAAACTACACGCTCTATAGTGTTCTGTTAACGTAGCAGAAAATAAATGCATATTCATGGTTTATGTACGACAATTGACAATTTTCTAATTCATATAGTGTATGCTGAATCTTGAAAACTCAGACGATCCAAACATAATTTGATGAAACCTACTAACGTATAATATTTCGATTCTTCAACAAAAAAGTGAGGAAAATGTGTAAGCATAAAATTCCATTAAAACAATTCAAATATAAAATTATTTCCATTTTCACGTGACAGATTTTTTTATACTGTTGGATTTGTCTAATCCGTAGAGTGGGTACATACTAGAACATTTTTTCTAATTATAGAACAAACATGATTTATCAATAATAACGAGCATTGCAATCACAGATTTACCTAGCTCTTTTAATATTTCAGTACTCATCACAACCTACTGTTGTGTAAATAAGCAGAGGTATCGGCTTTTCGAACACATTTTGTATAAAATTCTGTTTCATCATTCAAAAACAAAATATATGAAACTCGGTTAACTAGGAACAAATTTGATCACTTATTTTCTCATATTGATATTAAGCACTCAAGCTCATATTTCATTTGAGTAAAAAGGATTTGCCGGCATGTAATTTATATGGGCTCTACTAAATGCTGATTGCCTGTTATTGCGAGTGTTCAATATACCTTAACGAGAACATATATATATATACACACATACTACACAGGTCACATTATATTCATTGTACGTAATTTCATTTCACGCATTGGCTGACTAAAAACAAGCTGATCTGTTGAAACGCCAGTGTACCTTTGTCAATCGAATTACTGTCTATTGTTTTCCATTTTGTCGTCAACATAATATGGCATTCCTTTTTTCAATTAGATCAATCAAGCTTTGTTCCAGTTGAGATATGCCAACATCAATCTAGTCACCCATTTGATCCCATTTGGCTTTAAGCATCAAGGATTTAATTTGTGGTGACGTCAGCGCTAAGAAATAACCACGCGGTGTCCAGGAGTCGGTCGCCTCGCGTGTGCACGCACATGTTTTTTACGGCTGATTGAAGGGTTTCAACGAATTATTTGTTCTCAGGGGATTTCTCGCTGGAGATGTATCCGGTGATGTTGGATGACGACGCACGATATCAGTGCCAAGTCGGGCCTGGTGTGAGGGGCGAGCCGGGGATTCGATCCAAGTTCGCTCATCTAACGGTCCTCGTACCACCAGAGCCGCCTCGAATCGTCCAGGGCGATTATCTGATCACCACAGAAGACCGAGTGATCGAACTCGAGTGTGTATCTTATGCAGGCAAACCAGCAGCAGAGGTCAGTCGCACTCAACTAACCACAACATCCACAGATGCTTTCACATCAACGATATGTTTTCACAAATTGAGGCAATCCATCCCCGTTCCAGTCAACCTTCTAGGCATCACACTTTATTTTGAATGAGTATCGAAGAGAAGAAGCTCCTCCCTTAATCTCGTGAAACAACCCAAGTATAAAAGAGTGTTCTCGGATCTTAGAGCGGGCTACTGAAGGACCACTTTAACGAAAGTAGCCTCACGCTAAAAATACAACCCAAGGCGAGGCAAAAGATCAACCCTTTCTTATCTGTTCTATATATCCCGCGTTTAAAGCAAACAGCTTCATGTGATTGGCTTCAAGGAAAATAGCCTGTACGGCTCTACGCATATCCTCAAGCTCTTTCCTGTAATGGTGTTAGCTATAGTGCCGACCCCCATTGTCTTTACGCGATAAATCATACATAAATCACAATAACATGGGATTCTAGCGCACATTCAGAGCCGCCTAGAAGCCATTTTAGAAATCGAATTTATATGTGATAGTCATATTATATAGCCATGCAGGTGTGTGGTTAAAATAATAGCTGCCTCGCATTCCAATATTATATAACTCTCTTTTTATAATATGCTGGTAGGAATTATCTAGCAAGGAGATGTAAATGGTTGACATTATTTTTAAAATTTGAAAAACATTCGCCATAACTGCGATGTGATGGTCAACCTTGGTTATCGTTTTCAAAGATTCGAATCCGGATCTCCTGTTTCTCTTTCGTCAACCAAACGCAAAATGTGTCCTCGAATTACATAAGAACAGACTTGTGAATAAAAGCTAGCACTTTTTGCTATAAGTTGACGGGTGTTGCCCCTTGCCATGACGTTGTAACCGGAACTGTTACAACATTACCATTTAAAAATACAGTACTAATTTGCTCAAAATTTGAATAGTACATGCATGTAATTAAATGTAAAATCAAAATCGTGTTCACAGTTCCCTTTTCCATTATAATTATAGGTTTCCCCCGTGCGTTAGGCCCCCGTCTCCATCCAAGGCACTCAATACTTGAGAGATATCTTACTTTTACTGCTTGTAAGTGACACGCACCGGGACTAGTAAAACATCTCCCGACATCAAGTGCCTTGCCGAGGCTCTAGTTGGGTAGCCTATAGCGCAGGGGAAATTGCAGTAAAAAGTTAGGGCGATGACTCGATGAGTACTACTAAAAACTAGACTACACAAGATCTGTTTCCAACAAGAAGATTGCAGCTAACGCGTATACATAGAAACCATCCGTGGATATTTCTTGTCAAGCCTTGTTTTAAAAACCTGGAACCGCCCGAAGCCTCGTAATAATATAACCTCTTTTGTCGGAGACGTATATATATCTTTCCTCGTACCCTCTTTGCATATCGTCTATTGCACAGGGGATGTGTGCAAGTGTGTATAGTGGATCTAATTAGTGATCTCCTCTTTAAACTTTAAAGCTCCCTAATAATAGCAAGTGGACACGTCTAGTCTCGTCGGTAAACAGAAACCATTGCCAGGTCTAATACTGTCGGGGGCGGAGTGTCGGCGAATGTACGATAAGAAAATCATACGGCAGTATATAACAGACTAAGGGCATAAACTAGAGGATGATAATCCTCATATATGTCGGATTGAATATCCCTTTATATGAAAGTAATATTCTATTCTTGTTATCGTGGAATATATTGTATTAGCATGAATTGGTTGTTTTTTCTTCTCTACGAATCGAAGGAAATATGCAAATGCAATGTAGCACGAGATATTGTTATTCTAAATGTACATGTTTTTTATAATAATAATTACAAGCCCGACTGCGTCCGAGAGCTTTACCGGATTTGTTCGTCTGTCTTCTACTCGAACCTTGGCCTATTCCTTGCCTCTAAAAGGTTAAGCTTGCTTACCATCTGTTCTTATATACCTCATAGAACCCGAAGTAGGCGAAAGTCTTTCCTCCTGTCTAAATATAATTGTAAAATAACAGGGTCCTTCAAATTTTATATAAGAAAAAAAAAGAATCGAGTCGACTAAAGAAAAACTCTTGTGGTGAGACATATTAAAGCTTTCCCACCATTTCTTATATATTATGAAGAAGATTCTCTAATTCATTGTATTTCTTTACAGATCACCTGGATTGACGGACTGGGCAATGTAATGAGTGAAGGTTTAGAATATACTGTCGAACCTTTGCCTGACGATCGACTTTTCACGGCCAAGTCAATTCTCAAATTAACTCCAAAAAAGGAACACCACAATACCAACTTCACTTGTCAAGCACAAAATACAGCTGACCGTACTTATCGAAGCGCTAAATTACGTCTTGAAGTGAAATACGCGCCGAAGGTGACGCTGAGTGTAGTCGGTATCAGCCCGACGGGTCGTATACCCGAAGGCACCGAAGTGCGAATGGCCTGCAAAGCCGACGCCAATCCATCAGAGCTGACGTATCGGTGGTATATGAATGATGAGTTGATGATTGGCGATTATACGACGGAACTTATCATCCCAAATGTGACGAGGAAGCATCATGACTCGATAGTGAAATGCGAGGTACACAATCCCGTGGGAAAAAGCGAAGAATCGGAAACGCTTGACGTCAGCTGTAAGTATTTTATTTTTTTCGACCGTTTAAAAAATCGTCAACACTTGTGTTATAAGCCGTCAAAATCCTCATCAGTACGCTCTATCGAGTGAATCAAGTTATTCAAGTAGCAACTAACTCCTCCCTCCCTACCACTCACCCACCCACCCAGTACTCACCCTACCACCTTAGACCTTAGTTACCACTAAACACATCTATATAGTTACCTACAAACTCGTACATTTTGCGTTGAGTTGCTCGTTGGATCAATATTGGTGCTAAGAATGAATGGCCATGTTAAACGTCCATATTAAGTGGTGCCTAAAATTGACCAAAGTGCTCATGTAGTGACCTATAAAGGGTCAAGTATTCATTAACAAGTTTGGATATCCGAATAAAACTAAAAACATTGCGTTTTATGTCAACTCGACTCTTTTCAGTTTTTCATAGCATGCAATTTTGTAGACAATTTTATATGTCATTTTACTCCACGCGATATCAACAACAGGCATATAATAAGAAATACATTCATGCCAAGGTCGTATAAAAAGTATCTGGGACTACTCATTTTTATTCGTCAAGTTTATAGTGTACGATCTCTAAACTATACTATATTTACATTCTTCAGAATTCAAAGTACATGAAAAGCGTAAAATCTTATGACTTTAGCTGTTAACATATGTTATACAGTATTGCGAAGAATATGCTCCTCCTCCATATGTCTTTGTTTCGCTTTGTATATCTTGAACATTGCACTAGGTTGCACGATCAGTTGAAATCGGTTTTGATGAGAAAATATACCGGTCGTGTGGATGCGATAGGATAGGGTAAAATCTGTTTTCCACAGAAAACTATTGCTTCTTACCTTGTTCATCCAGAGAAAGAACGTGTGTAACTGTGTGCACTAGAGCCTCATTGTGGTGTAGTCTGGAAACAAAAGTTCAGAATGAAATAATAATCACATGACCTGAATTACCATCAGGGAATAAAACTCATCTAGTTTACTTTTAGATCCCAAACTGTATCGCCGTTTATATAATAAGACTGTCTATCCCCAGCAAATACCTTACTTCCCATACCCAAATATTTTGGCATTTTACCCCTGTCCTATATTTTTATAATAATCGGGCACTTCATTTCTAACTGACTGTCAAAGTAAATTACATAGGCTTACAATCGTCAATGGTTTTGTCGATACAAGGTGTGAATTAGTTAAAACTTATGTCACTTGTCAAGTAGCAATAATATACAAATAGCATACCGGTATATCACATGTAGTAGGGCCTATATCACACCAAACAATGATTTTGTTTTTAAAAACGTAAACGTGTAGGCTATAATTATACGGCCAGGTCCGTGTTTGCTCCTCTCGGTGATTCAACAGGATGAAAGGTGTATACATATATACACACACACATTTATATATATACACATATATATATATATATATATATATATATATATATATATATATATATATATAAATTCATATCATATAGGTCATTTCTGACATGCACTATGCCACAGTACACCGCGTTTCGTATAGTCGCAATTTTTAAAAAATATATTTTATAATTTATGTATAGAGGGAAAGTCCTTTTTTTAAACTGTTTGTAAATATATCGCTTATTTCTATGTGTATAATCGTATTATGTATAGGTTATATGCCGTAGGGTATGTGTGTGTTTCAATGTTTGTCTGCTGTTTGTGTGCGCAAGCGGAAAAAGATAAAGAGCGCAGAAATATTTGATGTTCATGCATGCATATTTACCCTTTATTGTGTGGACAATTTTTTTATACATTCGATTTTAATCGCTAAACTTAGATACAAATCATGAATTCACTCTTTTGTCATGTGATGTGCTATCATTTATCACTATTTATGTTTAAAATTACTTTATATCGAATATAGGTAGATCACGGATTTTTTTTGCATATTTCGTGAAAAGGAATAGTTATTATTATTATGAAATATAACATTACCTCATCTGTACTTTTCGTCAGGTAGTTCATATATTTTTAATTCAAATTTCACCGTCATTTTTTAATAATATATTTTGAAATTTGGTAGACGAGTATAGGCCTACTGCCGGCTAGATTTGCTAGACTATATATATTGCCGGCTATAGACACTGATTTAGATTCGATTTGAGGTTCTTAGAATCTTATCATGATCATGCCCTACCCCCAAACAACCTATATGTTAGTGGGGTCGTCGAGGAGCATTAATCAATATCACACATACCTCTACACCATACATGACTATATCGTCACACTTTCCGGTTTATAGTTTCAACACATTTATGTACGGATTATAAACAATATGAAACATTCCCGGCACCTCCACCAAAAGTTTTAAACGTAAGTCAAATATATTCCTATGGCTTGTGGTAATAGTTTGTTCATCTTTTATGCGAATATGTAAAGGAGATTTACTATTATATGATATATTTACCTGTACATTTCCAAATAATGTGTCTTTTCTTAGTACATTTCTTAGGCCTATGGTAATTAATCTAATTATAGAACGTAGATTAAATTTCTAGCTATATTCTGGATATTCACTATGTGTACGGTACCCACAATTTCATAGGTACACTGAATAAAAGTATACTCACTTTTACCGTGCCACATGATTTATAAATAATTGATACAAAGTATTAATAATCATAGTCTACTTCCAAGGTCCTACAAAGACTTGAAAGATTAGATTTGTGTATGTATACAAGTGAAACTTTACCACCTAAAAACAATATCAATCACACTCCTGGGTTCAGATCACATCTGCTCCGATGTTTTAAGTGTGCCTCGGTTCATGGTTTGCATTATTAATGTATCCACCAGGAAACGTAAAAAGCTGGCTGCCGGGACTTTTTATTCTATTCTATACAACAAACACTTTCGGTAATGTGCTCTTCGCTACAAACACCATATTTTTTTCCCGGGCAAGAATAATTGTCTTGAAGAATATTCTATATGTTGCGTCGCTTTTTTGTCGTATCTGGCAAGTGCGCTTGAATTTCCTTCCTAATAATTCACCTCTGGAAATAATAATATTACGTTGAGGAAATCACTACACAACGCTACGGCACGAAATTTCCCGAGAACTCTAGATTTCCATCAGGCACGCGTACATAATATAAAGTGTACGTTCCGTTCACACAACATATTTTCTCGTAATCACCCATCATTCTCTACCCGCCGTTTCCCATTACACGTACACTGCAATGTTGCCAATATCAATATCAATACACCATTCATGTTAATGGCTGCCATATTTCGAGTTCATGTAACCTCCGGAAAACTGTTCCATGAAATCTATTCGACATAAAAGAAGACATGGTCTAAAGAAGTTTTATAAAGGCGAGCAATACATCAGAAAACAAGTTCTTATACAGAGTAGTCTATATATATCGCGTCCATAAAACCAGTTATTATACTCTTTTTCTCTTCAGTATCCTGATAGTGGCAAATCTAGGGCCTGTACGTACAAAGTGGTTGCAGATACAATACTAAGCTATCTTCTAAACATGCAGGCCATCCAAATATTAGCTCGACAGATTATCGGCACTAGTTTCTACTCTTATTCCCAATGTGGCAATAAACTCGACATCTCAATTTAGTTACTACTACAAGCGGTTTAGAGCGTCGACCGCCACAAGTCGGGTGCTCGCAGCCCGCGCTGATAAGAGTGCCTGGCGCGCGTCATAAGGACAGGCCTATAGAGCCCCCGGAGAAACTTGTAAAGTTTTAAGTAGACCCTGCTGTAGTAGCATGTAGGCCTATATGCTGAGCAATTCCCTTCTTTGGTTTTGTGGTTCAAAGTGACATAGCCCAAACTAAGTCAGATAACCACAGAAACCTAACAGTCTTAGCGCGGGGGTTTGAACTTTCCTCCCAGGGTTTAATTATTACCCCCCTCCTCCCCCTCCCCCTCCCACTAACCTCTTTCCATACACCCATTCTCAATCTGCCTATACCATCAGGAAACTTCGTAATGCAACGTTGTATGCTATAAATATTCGACGTCCTTATAAAACTGTCCTTTTCGAAGCCTATTCTTGACGACAACGAAGCGTGTTTATTCAATATCGAAACTCGTCAACAACTCCTTCCACCCCCTTTCCCACCCAAACGTCTCCCTTGATATACACAACCCTTTACAACGCTGACTTACTGATCTCACTTCCCTGATAAAGCAGCACATAAAAGCAAGGTCTCACACCTTACATCCTTTTTGATCGCTCTTCCCATCTCCGCCATGTGATGTTCCTTCGTTACTGTACAGGAAGCATCAAACTTGCTTCCTCGTCTCGTTTCCTTTACCCATTTCGTGCATACTAAACAGTACGCCCGTTGAAAGAGGATAATAAGCCGCAAAAATGTATACAAGACTTTCATATATAAGGTAATACATGTATAATTTGATTGGGATGAAAATGGACTGATGTGGGTGGTTCATTGCAGATGGGCCGCGGTTTCGAATGAGGCCAAGAAGTATGCAAGCTGATTTGGGGACAACGGTCACGTTGACATGCGATGTGGACGGAAATCCGCCAGCGGATATCGTGTGGATCCACGACGACTCAGCTAAGGTACAGTGCCGAATTAGTTTACCTTTTTCATTTAATTATTTCTGAACTATTTGCTTTCCACGTATTTTATAATTGAGACTATGTATCGTACCATGTGCATTAGTAGTTAATTACATAGTCAAATCGAAGTTTTCAAATAGGTGTATCGTTCGATGTATTTTTTCAAGTTGAAAAACAACGGGTCATCTACCCTATAAAAAATAACGCTCCGTGCAACTATGAGCATACCTCTTAATTAGTACCAAGAAAAAACTGAATATATAATATATATATATATATATATATATACAAATATGTATTGAATATAATACAAACGTCCACTTTTGATGCGGTGTCATGTGATTCAACTTCCTGATTAACAACTTTGAATGTTTACAAGAATAACTCCAATTTGAAAAAACAGGATATCGTTGAGATTATGCCGTTCACCTTTACCTATCGTCCTCTAGATTAAATCTAACTTATATCAAATGTGACATTAATACTGGACTGTAAAGCTTCAACAGCTGCATACTGTGTTTTGACCACCGACCAAGAACAGTATTATATAAACTTTACACGAGATCTGGGGAAGCATGCAGAGGCAGTCTTGCATCGTAAGAGGGTTGCTACTTATCTATTATTTATGTATTCATGCATTTTCTTTAATAATGTTCTATCGAGACGATTCTAAGTTTACGTAAGAAGAGGGGTGTTATTTTACTCCCGTGTACAAACAATCTAACAAGAGAAAAGAGCAACATGTCACCACCATTCGTATATGGTGCACCACCTAAATCGATTTTTTTTACTCGGCGCTAACTTATATTTCAGTGTAAAGAAGAAGCAAAAACGCTATTCCGAGGAAGAACACGAACAGGGATTTTATTATAATTTAAAAAGATTAACTTTCCCAATTATTTTTGTTCTCTATTTTAATCAGAACTTACGGTTGGAACGCATAAACATTTCGTTGAGGGGGTTGAGGGTGGTTATAGACGGTGGAAACAGGGAATGTTTGCACAGAGTATCCGCGATTAATCAATTAACAATATTTTTACAATTTCCCCTTGTTTGTACTGCGAACCATCGCGATTCCATCAATCAAAATTAAATAACTCGATTTATATATATAGGCTATATTGTATATAAATGTGCAGTTATACTTCCAAATATACACACACAGACAGACTGCTTTATAAATCCTTTAATTTAGAAAACGACCTGTTATTTAATTGCGTCGTGTTTCACGCACAATCATGGCCACGCTCGCTTAGAGAAAACACAGGTGAAATACAACAGAAAAGATCCATGTCCAAAACATTTACCACCGAATGTTATTAGCGAGCTAAACTGTCTCTCTGCTAGCGTACCTGGTTACCTGGCACACACCATGCGAGTGTATAGCTCGATTCAAACAGTATTGTTAATAAAGGGAATACGTTATATAGGCCTTGCACAGGGATTCAATTCCCCACGGTGTGGATAATGCGATACCTCCCAACATGGCTTTACTCGGCGCTTTTGTCTATTGAACGTGACATCTTTATGCTTATCAAATTACACAACATGTTGGACAAAGATTGCGAGAACTAGACGTTTAGAAGACTGTAATATCCTCGTAACCACGAAATAAGACGGTCGTCTACCAACTATATAGTCGTTAAAACTTCGTTGAAAGTATGGGAAAATACTGCAGATTAACACAAATTCGAAAATATGTAATATTTTACTGAAGACTGGAGACTTTTATCTGCGGCGAAGAAGTGTGGTCACAGACAGCGTAGACATGGTGTCAAAGTTCATTGCATTTAATTGAAAATGATAATAATATTGGGTGGTACCCTTGTGGTGCCCCGTCCAAACGATCTTACTTTTATCCTTAGCCTTAATTGGGGAACATTGATTTTGTATCAAGTTTCGATGTTATTAAGAAAAAAAAATTGAAAGATGTTACCAATCCTAAATCTTGCCCTGAAAAATCACCGACCCTCAAATTATCACGGCTATACTAATATAATTGTGACACTTGTGTTTGTAATGTTAGTAGACAACCTTCTTTCGTGGATATAAGTATATTTCCAAATGTTGTTGTCCATATAGTGCGTCTGCTGTTCTCTACAGCCATGCTATCGAGCTTATTACCAATTTCAAGTCACTTTCATATAAGTTTAAGCGACCTTAAAGTCATCTAACGTTTAATATGTAATATCCCGTTTAGACTTTAAGACGCCAATAGAATTATAAATCATTTTATTTTCTTCACGTGGGGGATAAACCGCGCAGAATTACTAAGTTATTTGGTTGGTGGATGTAATTGATCGACATCGGTTGTACGGTTCAATAAAATATTACTGTCATTAAAATTTTACTTGTAAAGAATTCCCCCTTTTTTTTTTACTTTCAACATTGTCTCGTAAAATGAACTAAATATAAAATGTGTGCACTCCTAGTACAATAAATAAGAACTGAAATACGGACTACATAAATATTAACGTGAAAACTCGGAAAGTATAAACATGACTCTGTTGAATTCATGTGCTGTGAGCATGAGAATAACATTTCTGGAAAGTTGCGCTATTTTATGAATGAAAATTCTTCTCTAACTTCTAATAACGTCTTTACATTTTTCTTCTTTATAAAAAAAATCCCATGATTGTTGGTTCATTAAGAAGTTATAAATCCGTGCTTTTTTATTTGCGTCAACATAGATTAGAGGAGAATAAAGGAGGAGAGAGGGGAGGGGGTGGGGGTGGTAATAAAAAGGGGAAGAAAAAACTCGTCCCCGTCAGTACAACACATGGCAGTGACAGTAAGGCCTGTACTAGCGGGAGAGCGTGGCAGCAGCTAGATCATTCCTGACTTTCCGGTCTGACGGTTTAATTAATACTGCTCAACTTATACGCAAACATTCACAGTTATACAAATGAGAATAACTTTTTAAATTATCGTGTTTTTGTACCAATGATATTACCATGACATTGTTGAATATTTCATAATTGGATGAGCGAGTGAAAACTTCCCATTAGACTCATTCGTTTATTCCAGACCTAAACTGCAGGACTGTCATTATAACAACAATCATGCTTCACACACTTCGTTGGCGTTGAAATCGTGATCTAAAGCAAAGCATAATTGTATGAATACTAGATATTAAAGTTAAAAATAATATTATTCAAATAAAAAAATTAAAAAAAATCAAGAAAGTTTTGCTTGTAAAGTACCGCCATCACGAGTTCTGTAGCGAAGGAACCGCGAAGTTGAACGAGAAGTTTCGGTTTGTTGTTTGCAAGACTCTATTTAAAATTCACGTAGCTTCTTTCTCATACATTAATACAAAATAACTGAGGAAATTTTGTTTAAACCCAAAGAGTATGCATGGGAGTTAGATTACAAGTAGGGCCTGCAACCCCTGATATACGACTTTCAACATCCGGATAAGGACTGAAAACTCACTTCTTCGTAGCGTGCTTTTGAACGGCTCGACGGTGAAATTTGGCACGTAGTGTGGTATGGTATGTGTAAAAGTACTTGGTCAGCTCCTTAGCTCTCGTCGCGCTACCGCGTCACTAGATCAATCCTATGAACTGTGGTGTCTCTGGCGCGCTAATGAACATAAAAAGATGAAGCAGAGTAATAGATTATTATTTCAGTTTCACTCACTCATATCATGACGTTTTTTTTATCAGTTAACTGTTATGGTTTTATAGACACTTTTTTGTTGCTATGGAAATTTTCGTTCAATTCCCACTGGAACTTTTTTCGCTGTCAAATCCTTCTGAGCGGTGCATTATAACGAATAAAATATTTAGCTTATGTGATATTTATTTATATTGAGTTTAACGACGTACTATACTGCTGATGTCTGAGATATATTGGCGTCGGTGAATATCGACAATAGGATGATGTGATGAAAGGTTATTTTATTAGGTGTTTTTGTATAGTGGGAAGGAGCCGGTCGTGGCCTGTTGATAAGAAACATCTCAGTATTGACCTGAATGACAGAGGGAAACCACGATAAAACCCTGTCAGGATGATCGACCATGGCGAGAATCTAACCCAGATCAGACGATTTGACGGTTCAGTGTGCTAGGCACTCAACCACTCGTCTCAGTCTTATGTGTTCTTTGGGTTTTAGTTCTTTGTTTAGGTGTTTTCGATAATAAATGCCAACAAAGATATTATACCCGTGTACACGAAGATTACCACGTATTTCATTCGACCTATCAGAAACGCGACTGTCATTTTTAGAATACTGGAAAATTGTATGGTACTCGCTTCTCGCTTCCTTCACCCGAAATTTAAAAATGAAGTAAATAGAGGGAGATGGCACGTTTGCCAGATTCCAATACACAGAAAATTGGGGAAAAACAAAGTATTATAACCAACAGAAGGTAATACTGAACCTGTGATTGAGAACACAATTTTCATGGGGGACATCGTTGTTCATTTACTACACAAGGCATGAGATTACTTGACACTTGAAAGAAGCCTATTTAGTCTAATCGTGATTCCGTCCAAAATGTCCTATAAACTGTGGTCATTGTTCACGATTTTACGTAAACTGTGTGGAAAACCAAAATAAAGCGAATTACTAAATCAAATCGTAAATGTACGTAAATAGTAGCAAATGTATACGCAAGTTAATCGTAGTGAAACATAGAGTTGTTATGTGTTTGTCGCTTGTATTATACAACGATTACGAATAACTAGACAATTACGTACAATTGCTGGCAATTGAGAGGCACAAAAAAAGAAATAACTCACTTGAATTAATAGCGGCAGGAGTTCGCGATCAACTCGCGATCGTTTGCGTCGTCACTCACTCCCCGAGCTCGCTGTTCACGAATTTCATCAAAATTCTATATTGACGTGAACGTAGCTTTTTATTAATAACAAAATGAAAAAAAAATCAATTTAATTTTCAAAACTATGGTCGTGAAAATTTACGACGTAAAAGCAAGCATTCTCGTGGCTAAAATGCTGAATCGAGCAGACGTTCACGATGAGCTCAATTCTTCATGTAATCAATCATGCGCCAAGTTAAGTACATGTATTTGATAAAGAAATTCATATTGTCGTAAACCTGGGTTTTTTTGGTAACAAAATTAAACAAAAATCAATTTGATATTTTAAAAATTACGTTCGTGAGATTAACGGCGTAAAAGATTATACACCCAGCGTATGCCTGCGGCCTGTTTAGCTTGTAAAATACTAACAAAGTAAATTGAAAAGTGTCTTAAAAGTGTCTTAAAATCTTGAAGAATATCTTTGAGAATTTGTGGGTGTAAAGTGTAACGCAGTGAGACAAAATTATGATGAAGGTGGGGCTCTTTATTTTCCTTTTTCAATACGCTTCGCACACCGTCTCGAGATTGGATATTTTATTGGTGCGCTATAAATGTTTGGGCAAATCTTATTGCCACACTTCCGAGTATCGCCCTGCTCCAACGTAATACACACAATTTTTTCGTTTTTCTCTTTGTTATATTCCTCTTTCTCTTTTTTGTAGAACAGTGATATTATTATGATTGAAATGTCAGAAATGTTCTCTACTTTTAACAAATACTCTTGCCATTGTAATATCTCAATTAAAATTGAAGTGGGGTTATAATTTCTTAAACTCGTTTACTTGGTTACCCACTTAATTTATATTGAGTGCACATGTTTTACAATACAATAGTCAGGATAAGTATTTCTTATACATCTCATTACCCCAGTTCTTACGAGCTTTAAATGGTACACAATATATAAAATTAATAACAGTGTTTCTTGGATAACCTCACAGAAAAAAAACAATTTTTTAGAGTACGCTATACTCCAGATACATATAGAAAATTGAACAAAGACAACTTTACACAATTCACAAGTCTAGAATTCAAGGTATCGCTATGGAGTTTTAGCATTGAAAACATTGGAAAGCTAAACTTTTCCGTGTTTTTTGCTCTTATTTTTTCTCACAGTTTGTTTATTTATACGCAATTTTACCAAAACCAGGAAAACTCAACTTCATTCTTCATTAATCTTTTATAGTGAAAAATGCTAAGGTGTTTCTTTCTAACAATATGATTAGGGTAAGAACGCGTACATGTCCGTACAATTTGAAATAGTGATACAATTTAGAAATGCGTACAAACGGTAACATATAACTGTATCTGGAGATCAGGTATCATGTAACTGTGAACGTAAAACTGGAATAGCGCCATCTGTATTTAATTACTCCATTTAATTTTAATCACTTGAAATATCCTAAATTTAATATAAAAATGGTAGGAATATTATTCTATAGAAAACGTTAATTAAATCTAATAACGAAATTACGATTTCCACGAGCAAGCTACACATAATTTGATAAAACGTGTAATTTCATAAATTCTTACGTGTATATAATTGGTTTATTATAGTTTTGAAATAAAACGGAAACTACATCGAAAACTTTTTAATTACCTCGCCTCATACTTAAGGTATTAAACAGGAAGTTGATCATTTCAGTTACATCTAAAACCAGGAGTCTGGTCCTTTGTTTGTTTTCCCGTGAACACTTAGTTCAATGATAAAAGACAAAGATAAGGTCGCCTAGGTGCATGAAATAATTTAAAACTGTGGCGTGAAGAGCAGAGTAACTTATAATTAAGCAAGGGAGACATTTTCTCATGCGATTTTGGCAAGGCTGCGGGTTGAGCGCGGGAAATGTTATTCCATCACAATTACACGTATAAAATGTACCTAATATTGTTTGAGCGTGCGTATGCGTGTAAGGGGTACTTTTCTATGAACGTTTACTGAATAACATTAAAAGTCAAATTCCTACTACTCCTATAAAGTATAGCAGGTCCGCTGCTCTAAAATTGTGTGTAAGAAAGAACGGATGTAATAATTAAGTTCAATGCAAATGCTAAACACATCCAAACCCCGAAGGTCCAATAGATGAATATAATAATGTAATAACTGAAATACTCGCAAAGGAACACAATACTTCACGATCATAATTTTCCAACACACACACACATATATTATATATATATATATATATATATATATATATATATATATATATATATATATATATATATATATAGATATATATAGATATATATAGATATATATAGATATATATAGATATATATATATATATATATATATATATATATATATATATATATATATATATATTTATTAGACCCTATATCGATTTGTACCAACTGTACTCGCGTGTCTCATTTTACTTCGAAGATCAGACACATCTCATCTAACACAGCATAACCAGTTGTATAAACGCAGTATATAATTGCAGTTGCACTTTTGCTGTAAATAAGTGCGCCGCGATTTTGCCTCCGGGGCTTCTGTTTTCCACAGTCATCTTACAGGCATCTTGTATGGATGCTGTTCATATACATTCCACATACGGGGTTCGCTGTTGTCATCTTGTCATCTTTCTCTCCGTCCATTACAGGTTGTTGGCACAGCGGTCAACTTGACACTCGACGTTGATCGCGAGACTGCCGGCCGGTACTACTGCAAGGCGAGCGTGTTGGGCTATCCAGAAGTGGGCGCCGAAGCGGCCGTCTATCTGAAGGGACCGCCGTCTATTATCAGTCATCGGACGCAGTTCGGCATCCAAGGCGACAATGTGCGTCTCGAGTGCGTCGCCTTCTCAATCCCGAAACCGGAGCACGTCACGTGGACATATAGAGGCAATGAGGTGGACGCGGACGATAAGGACTATACAATCCTAGAGGATCCTCTTCCAGAAGGCATCAAAAGTACGCTTGTGATAAGAGAGTCTCAAGAACAACATTTCGGTGCCTACAACTGTTCGGTTACGAATCCGTATGGCAGTGACGTTGTCGAGATTCATCTTAAGCCTCAAAGTGAGTATAATGAAAATGTCGTTTGCTACTTCACTTGATGAAAGTTTTTTCCTCACTGCTGTGATATATATAAAACGGTATTAAAACCGAATTCATATAATAACAAAGGGATATACCCACTTTTGTTTTTCACTCTTTCTTTATCTCCCGCTAACCACACCCAATTTAATAACTTGATTCATGGTTTCCGATTTATATATTAGCGTTTAAGTTCTTGTTGGTAACAAAGAGCCACAGTGTTGACACGTAACGCGGGATACCCGGCGCCTCCACCGGCCGAGTCAATAACTAGGGTTGTCTAAACACACAACACTGTTTCCTAGGCTGCAATGCAAATATACACAATGTGGCACGTACAGAGTTAGATGGGAGAACATACACGGACAATAACGAATAAAAGCTAGTTGATCACGCATGAGAATGAGCAAACAGAAAATAGAAAATAATCTTTCAAATCTGCAACATTGTCCGGGGATAGAAAACGTTATTTTAAATTTGTGCAATTAGACGTATACAGAGTTAATTATCAAAGATTTCAGTATTTTACAAAAATATGTACACTTTTAATTACGATTTTTCTTTACATTCAAGTTATAGAATTCACCTTAATTGATACCTTGCCTACCCCGAGATCGAGCATATTAATTAGACCATCTATCAAAGAACAATATTTAGCTAGACTCATTTCTGTCTGGCACCAAGCCTCGAGGAATAAAGAATGCACGTAAAATAAATGTTACCGGGTACCCAGTTCCTATTTGCTCATATCTCAATTCCCAAGTGAAATTATAGTTTTAGTTTATAATCCATTTTCTCATTTCAAAATTTATTGTTCAGTCAAATGGCTTGCTTGCTGTGAACACAATAACTGTTTTGGTCAGACATTTTCAATAATTTCCTTTGGGAGTTTCTATTATATTATGTATTTTACTATTACTGCCTTTAAACACAAATATCATCTCCAGGGATTGAAGTATAGAACATAATAAGCAGTAAAATATATGATTTAATTCGAACTTTGAATTTTCATCTCTACATGGAGAAAATTAGCATCAACTTTATGAAATGCAGGTCTGTTGGCAACTTTAACGATTGGTTTGCTTTTCAGAAAACTTCCCATTACTCATGATCCTTACTGGAGTGATAGGAGGCGTCATCGTAATCATCGCAATCGCTATGGTCGTCATTTTATGTCAAAGAAGAGAAAAGAAAGAAGGTAATTTAATAATGATTCTCCTTATTGAATATTAATTTACGCTCAACACTTGATTTGTAACCAAGACTGTATAAAAAAAAATTAAAAGGTATTTACATCGACAGCACATTGAATTTTAAAATAATTTTCATTTAAAAGTGGGCAGATTTGTTTTCGTATTTTAATGAACATCAAATATGACAGCAATAAATTACAATTTAAAAGATGAGAAAAACATTTTTTTCTCTCAGATTTCAGATTCATAAGTATATCCACATAGTTATTATATTTCAATATAAAATCTTAAGAGTTGCTTAACAAGTTCAAAACAAACAACAACTTTATTCAACATTTAAATTTAATGATACATTATAAATTTAAAAAAAGTAGAAACACGTTTTATTTGCAACTGATAATAAGATTTCGCATGAATCATTACCATGATTTGGGGCTATTTTGATAGAACACAGAACAAGGTTATATAAGTTGTGTGTTGAAGCAACACAACAAATTGCCTCAGGCACAGAAAATACGAAAGGTAAGGGTATTTTAACATCTGGTCTCCCAGCCAATGCTGCCAACAGTAAATACTTTTGAAGAGTTTATGAACAACAAATCTGATATTGGGGCTATTTGATAAAAGTTGTGGAGAATCTAATGGTATAATTTGACCATACCCTTCCTTATTTCAGTTCATTAAAAATTAGGAGTTAATATATTGTTGGAATTGATAAATACATATAGAATTCACAGAGAATCATTTTGATCAACCACCGATTTTTCGTTTTAAATTTGTTATGTGCTTTATATGTATTTATTGTCTTATTGATACTTGAAAAATAATAGTTTATTCAATTTTAAAATCCGTGAGCACTTCAACTTCAAATTTACCGATCATTTTTTTCTGTTTTTCATGAAAGAAGCCTGGAATAGTGGTTAATCAGTGACCTCATCTTAAACCTACAACATATAATATTATTTGATTTGATTAAACCGATTAATGAGAATGAGCCTAACATCAAATAAAATGCCATTGTGCCATATCCACATATTCAGACATGGGTTATATATTTCGAAAAATGTTAACGAAATGAAAAATACCCCCAACAATAGTTATTTGAAATAGACCTACATTTAGCAGAATATATTGCAAATTATGTATTTGAAATACGGTACTAATTGCAACGTCCACTGCGATTTTTTTTATTTTTGATTATTCTTTAAATCAAGTTTTGAAGTACTGCTAATGAAGAGTGATCTAGAAAACATTGTTAATTTTATTGGTTTGATTACAATAATTACAATAAAATGATGTCATTTTCCTACCAAATTTTCAGTAACTTAGTAAACAATGTTTCTCTTAGAGATCTAAGGGAGCTCATTCTAGCAGAAACCATAGAAAGTATTTTGTAATTTGAAAATATAAGATACCTCAGAAATGGGTATTTTTAATATATTTTACAAAATGGTCACACATTTGAAATACGAAATAAAAGTAGATCTGGACCAACACGTTATTACTTTTTCATTTATAATCTCTACTTCAATCTAATAATGACTTGACTTTCCAACAGATCCGAGAGAAATCGAGAAACAAAGTAAAGAATCAGACCGATCGTCCAACATCTCCGACATGAAGATGGAACTTCGAACGGGTTCGTCTGTAAGCAACGTCCACTGCGAACTAGAATACGGCCACGATTCTGAGACGGGAAGCGAGAGCGTAGTCACGCGGATAGGCGTTCCGCTAGCGGGCCCGGTTGCCATGCCGATCAACGGGGGCGAACATTTGTATAGATACTCGGCAGAATTCACAGAACCCATCTTCCCACCAAAAGTATGTTTGTACATTAGAGTTAACTGTTTTTGGAAAACTAGTGCCTTTGCTACAACAAAGAAGTAGTTTGAATGAAATAATTCCATGATACTCACAAGTTGAATAGTGTCCGACTGTCCGATCCCAAACAAATTCTAGATGTCCTATTTCAAATCTTTTTTTCATTTTAGTTGATTTTTACGATTAAAACTTTTTATTAGATCTTTTGCCATGATTTTCTGAATCACAAAGCAGTGAGAACAAGTATAACAGGGTTGCCTTGAAACTTAGCTTTGCATATAGGCTAGAGATAAAGCCTTAGCCAAGAGAAGTTAATGGTAGGCCTATTGTGGTCAATGTATTAATATGTCCTTCTTTTTAAATTATTGTCACAAACAGTAATTCAGTTTAAGTTCATCAATGGTTACTGTGATTGATCAATGATAACACATAGTTTTTTCTCAAATACCTCTATATCTAATTGAAATGAATTATTTTTTGTGTTACAGGACGGTCAAAACAACAATGGCTACGTCCCATATGTTGATTATTCTAGAGACTATAATCCACCTCCACCATTGGATAGTAGTCGAGAGTCCATACCGAGCTTGGTTGATCCCAGGTATTCCGCAATATACGGTAATCCGTATCTTCGAAACTCCAACACTTCCCTCCCAGCGCCCCATGCTGCCATCGCGGGAGCACCAGCGCCTCCCCCTTACTCATCAACCAATAGAAATGGTGCCGTACCTCAAGTGGCACGTTTACCAAATTCTCCAACTTCGCAATATATTGTACCAAATTCACAAGCGCCGACAATGAAACGGGGGACTTTAGCGACACACGTATAATAGACGCTTTTCAAATATAGAACTCCAGGGTAATTTAAATACACAGGAGACTACGGAATCAATTATTTCCTATGCTCATATGTAAATATACGTTCAGATGTTGCTTCTTGAAAGTGCGTGTGTAGTGAAAACACTGGAAGCTACAAACTGATAACCAAGTCATCGAGAAACAAAGTAGCGGGATTGTATAATCAACAGAGCTTCCAGTTTTTAAATACAACAATGGTAGATTACAAATCAATGAAATATTACTATAAAAAATACCAAAGACATTTTTTGAAATCACCATAGAATGATTCAACGTAGCAACAGTGAAAAAAGCGTAGTGTTACCAACGAAACATTTTTCTTTCTGTGAAAGACGATAAATATTGACTAGTGAAACTAGGCGAGTCTTTCCAATGTGTTTTCTGAATAAATGCTTGGCTTTGAGCGAAGATTCTGCAAGATATTTTGGCTAGCCTTAAATGTTGCTAGCAAAGCAAAGAGATTGGCTTAAAATGTATCGTACTGTACAACGCAATTAACCCAACGATGTGATGTGTAAATCCTGTTAAGTTTAAGTGTAAATCAAGCTCACTATCTCCAGTATGCGCTAGCAAGAATGTTCTTCTAATGTAACATCTCAACTGTGATTACAACTACTGTACTTTGATGTCTTTGCTAAACAAATTCCGTCATTTAGGAATATTTTATTCCATTCTGAAAAAAAGTCAATGTTTTCAAAGGAGGAAAGAGTGAGAAATTCAGATTACAATACAGGCCTAATATGACTCAGCTTTTTGGACACAATTTTTACAAAAACCAATGATTATTTTAAAACGGTCTGTTACATTAGTTGCCATATGGCTTTAGTTAACTTAATACTCCATGTCAATTCGTACCAGGGCTGTAGGTAGTTGAGGGTTTGTTAAACCTAAACGTTTCTAAAACTGTCCGGTTTTCGTGAAATAGTTCAATTATTACCGCGTCATGTTCTTGGTATTTTTATATACCGTAGTTGGCATTCAGAATACTAGTAGTAAGGCCTGTTCCCGTCCCTTCAGCCGCTAACGTTTAAATATTGTGACTAAGTCCTTGTGCTGCCAGCCGATAGAGAGTTGGGTTGGTTATAATCCCTGCTTATGGTAGAGGCCCCCTCCCAACACCTACGAACTTACATGGACATGTATAGATAGGTGTGCTTCATCGACAAAGGTGATACTTGCCGTAGAATGATACCATTCTAATATCAAAGACTGTTAAAAGATGTATATTAAAGTGAACATGTGCTCATTGAATTATAAGATATAAGAGTAATTGTTTTAGATTGTTTAATGTTGAGTGAAGTCTGCCTTAGTATACTGAGTGATAACTCAACGAGTGTTTGGGCCTAATTGTTTTATATATTTAAAAAAGTATTAAATAGAACCTATTTGCCATAATTGCGTAGATGTTTAAATATTGAAAGCACGTTGACAAATCTCTTGAAATCAATGGAAAATGTCGAGTAAGCGAGTCAACTTTTCCTGGGCTTAGCAGTTGTTATTCTGTCATTCACACTTTCCATCCATGTCCTGTCCCTTCTTTTGCCCATCAAGACCCATTGCCTCAAAGCCTGTATTTAGGTGTGTACACGTTGCGTGAATCACAACACTCAAACTTCTCCATCCATGGTTGTTGTATTGCGAAGTATTGTTATATAAGATTGTTTATATTGTTGAGTTGGGTGGCAACGTACGCCAATGACCCTAATTCATTCCATTGTATTATATGTGTACATTTCTTTTTCATTATTCTTGCTATTCGCTCAACATTTCTTACGTTTTTGGAAATAGACAACAAGAATCTTTCATAATGAAGCAATATGAGACTTTTGTGACTGTGAATGACATAAATTAATTTTTATCATATAAAACGTGATCATGATTGGGTATCTTTACAACAAGTTGCAAAGTATTTCTTGTTACAAACAATATCAAATATACATATATATGTATATATATTTATATATATAAATATAAATATATATAAATATATACATATATATATTTATATATAATATATATCATTCTTCATTAGGCCTATGATTGTTTCTCAAATTAAATTGTTATTAAATATTGTAATGCATGTCATCAAATTGATCAAGTATTAAAATATCCTAGTTACGGATAATGGAGCAGTTTAGATCTCATGCCAATTATATTCTGCCATACTCTTTTTGATTGTATTAAATTGATTGATGTTGAAAGCATGGTGCATATTAGGGGGACAAGATTGCATTTAATCTATACATATTTCGAATAAAATCTACTCTGGTAGGTCAATCATTGAATAAGAATAAAATATGGGAAGGAATAAAAATACGTGGTTATGATCCTACAAGCAATAATTCAATATAAAAATTTGCTCAAATTTATTCCACAACCATATATTTTGGCACTACTATCACTGCTAATATTTTATGAACTAAGAGCTGAAAATTGATTCTCTACATGCCAGCAACAAAAGATGAACATACATTTATACAAGAAAAGATCCAACATATAGAATTGAGATGCAGATCCCCAAGTACCACAACCAACAAATATTATAATACTAACTATCACTGTCATGGTATAGTACGTATGGTATACAATATTATCGACTGACTTATGTGATTTGTATGTACATGCATCACAGTTTTACTTGATTGACTTACATTGTACTAATATTGTTGATGAACGTGGCACATAGCCCTTTTTGAGTCAGACTGATTCGCATCTATGTAACTCAATACTGTTAGCTTTATAGAAATTAACCTTATGTTGAGAACTAATGACATACATGTGTTCAAACGAACAAAATCATACCATCATCATATCGAATAATAAAATATGCTCTATTGCTGAATTTAAATTACCTTACTGTGATCAATCCTAAACCTTCTCAACATTAGTTAGCTTGACTAGTTCCTCACTTTTCTCCCACAGTTTAGTAGAAACAGTTTCGTCAAAAACTACTTTGGACTTGTACGGCGCACAATCTCTGTAAAACCCTCCAGATTCTACATGCTCAGATGTTGCGCAATACAGAACTGTCTGTGCACCCTGAAAATAAGAAAACATTTTGAACATTTATTTATGTCTTCATTAGTGTTGCCTAGTTGATATTGGTTATTTCAAACAATTTAATATTTGAGACATTTTCGATCTGATTTAGAACTACATATTTATTGAATCAATATTATCATTTCAAATGGATATGTTAAACGATCACAAACATAGGCCTACTACTCACCACAAACAGCGTGTAAGTTGACCTAGCTTAACACAGCTATCACACTCCATCATGCTGTCATAATGCATACACTTCCCTTTTACACCCCTCCCCCCCTCAACTGTTAGTACATAATAAAACACGACACAGTATATTAAAATAGAAGTGATTGATTTGATACTGATTTTTGGAATTATCCCTTTCGATGCCGAACTGGAGATTTTAATCGAACGGCAACCCTAGTTTGAATTACTGTGTTTATGAGGTATAACTTATAAGGTTACTACAATTGCTACAATAAGGAACAGTGATAACTGCAATACTCAGACAACTTTTTAAAAACTATCTCTGTTCGATAGACCCTTTTCAGAATTCAATGCGCAGGCGCTTACTGCCTTCCAGCGGCCGAGATCGCTGGTATTGCATTGGTATTGCATTATTTCATGTTTTAGTACTGCTGAAAAGTCAGTCCACTTATATTCACAGGGCTAAAGGCAAAACACCGAGATATATAACTTACATTATCTCTCATTTCTTAGAATATAGTAAACATATTAATGGTGTCACTACTATCATATTATAAATAAATACGTACACTGTAATGCACAATAATATAAATCACTCGTACTTAATAACATTGGCAGCATAGGACTTTCAACCGCGCGTACTAACATCACGCTCTAGTTCAAACTTGCCGCTAGATGGCTCTTTAATTTCGAAAAGGGTCTATTATTCGATTAATAGTATCTGTTAAGAGGAATCTGCAATGCAAGTTTGGGGATATGGACATATTCACACTAAATTTTGGAATAAGCTTCATAATATGGTAGGAAAAAGGAATCTTTGAATGTTACGGTATACTGCTAAGAACAATGGTTAACTGAACCAAAACATAAATGAAATTGTAACCAATTAGAAATGTTCAATTGACACTTGAAATGAATTCTGAATTGCCATCTGCCTGATTATCACCAGACAGAAACGTGAACCAGACCGTGACTGAACATGAAGGTTGAAAACCTAATCGGGCAAATAAAATAAATTGTTACTTGATCGTTGGTGCGTAGGACATAACCTCTTTGACCCTTAAGTATGTTATAATAATAAAAATAATAATAATGATAATAAGATCTTTATTTGTGTGGCGGGGTTGAGCCGCAATGGCTTTTCTCCCACAAATCGTTTTTTTTATTATTGACGGTATGGAGGCTGCATTACAATACAATGAATAGCATTGCCATTTTGCATAATTAAGAGATATAAATTGTTTCCAAAAGCATTGTAGGTCTACTTGTGTTAAATGTTCAACATTAACATTAACTCAAAATATTGGAAAATATTTCCAGTGAAAGTTTTTTACATTGTTTTAAAAAAATGTTTTATTTGAAACATCGAATGAAAAAAATGTGTGCGAAAAATCTGTTTGACTAACCTTGTGTCGAGTATGCTCCAATTCACAAATCCAAATTACTATTTGTATTGCCTTCCAATATTAGCCTACTTGAAAGAATACAGAATTCACCTGAGTCCCTCCTTACCAGTTGATTACAAAGTCAATTTTGGATTGAACCATTTTATAAGGCTGGAAGTGTACATTTTTGTACAACTAGGAAAACGCCATATATGAGTTGTAAGACGAGCAGATAGTAATAGTATGGGTAAAAATGGGTAAAAACTGCTTCGATTGGTACCAATTTAGCACATTTTATGTTTTTTCTTTAAAATGTAATTCAACTTCACGCGAAATTTCATTTTTTTGGAAAATAAAAATATTTTCTTTTTTTCCCGCCATGTTATTCTAATGGGAATTTTTGAAATTTCTTAAATTCATAAAAAAAAAGTTACCCCCCAATAATGCCACAAAACTATACAGATCTAAGTTAGATGAGGAACCGTATTAAAAAAAAGTTTGAAGTTGATAGATGTAGCCGTTTGACCTGTGGAGAACCGACAAAAAAACATTAAAAAAAAAATATATATATATATATAAAAACGAACACCAATTTTTTTCAGTATGTCAAATTGAATCCTCGCTAAAGCTCGTCTAAATATATTCACTTTAATATATTTATACAGAATATATAGGCCTACAATAATTGAAACCTCTATCCATCGTTTTTCAAGGAAAATAAGATCATCCATGCACGAAAACGATCCATCCAGGAAAATTTAACATTGATTATATGGGAGTGGGATAAGAAAAAAAAATGATACAGACAGGAAACTTATAGATCTGAACGATGCATCTATATGCATCGTTCCCACTGTATCTACACACACACACACACACGCTCTGAAGTCCTACCTGAGATGCTGTCCTCATATAGTACAAGATGATTGGTGACATCATGACATAGTGGTACCACTTGAACTTATTCGGTGTGTTCCTAAACAAGCCAGTGTAACAGAACCCAGGACATAAAGCGCACACTTCAACACCCGAGTCACTGGTCTTTTTTGCCAGCTGCTTGCAGAAGTACATATTAGCCAACTTCGAGTTGCAATAAGCTGGATTAAAGCGAGAACCAGCGCTTTTCAAACCTTGCTCCCCATTCAAGTTTTCCAAGTCTATAACCCCTCTTTCATGTAGAGTAGATGCCACGATGACAATCCTGAAAATAAGATAACATAATTAGACATAGCCTATACAAGAAGAGTTAGGGCCTAGTTTGTTTGTACATGTAACATCAGATAACTGCTACATTTCATTTAAAACACGTTTAACCTCCTTGGTCCTCATGTACGTGAGGACCACAAAGGCCTGTCCAATCTTTTATCCATTGTAATTAGGGATACTTCCTTACAATACAATGCTGAAAGGTTTTTCTAATGTCAATTGTTAAACATGTATTTAAAGATAGTTATAATGAAAATAAATGTGTTTATTTACAATAATTTTGAACATCTGTAGGCCTATTTATAATAAAAAATCTTAACATTTAGAATCAAAATTAGAACAATGATAAAATTCTACCATCGGATATTTTTTTTAAATCCTTCTTAGGCTTCATCTTATTGTTCGGCAAAATAATTTGCGTAGGGCCTACGATGTTACGGCTTGTTTGCACTTCATTGCGCATTTTTGCCTTAGATCCTACACGTATTCTTAGTCAGCTACATAGGCCTACCTCGCAACTAACCAACTCTCTATTTCACTTACCGCAAGTTTCAAGATGAAAAATTAAATTTCCTATAAGTAGGGCCTAGATCTAGTAGAAAACAATTTTTGTGAAAATATAAATTTGAAATTGGCCTGTACAATATTCAATATGGCACTCAAAACTAAATGAATATGAAAGAATTCATGAAACATATTTATTAAACTAGACCTACATGTTCACATACCATACTGTAGGCCTACCTATCACAGGAATAAGAATTTAGTCAATTCAATACCGTATGGCGCTTATTAAATGGAAAGAATTAATTGATCTGAAGACTGCAGCTCACAAAAGATTATTGACACATCATGTGCGCCAATGGTTCACACATATATATTACCTACGTCATTGAACTACAAACTCAATGCCTATGTGATACACGTATACCACATGACATTTTACATTACCTGCTTGGCACAGATTCTTTTAAGCGAGGAAGTAGAAGATTTGTAAGCAAAAAGTGACCAAGGTGATTAACACCAAAATTAATTTCAAATCCATCAACCGTTTTCTCGTTCAGATTCAATGGTATCGACACACCAGCATTGTCAATTAACACGTTTATCTTCGGAAAATCTTTCAATACTTTTTTGGAAAACGCTCTAATTGAGGTGATTGAAGCCAAATCAAGTTCCATTGGGATCTGAAAATAATTAAGATTGAAGTGCATAAATTAGGCTAGATTACAAATTCTAGGATCTACGCATTTTGGCGTCGGATGAAGGTTAACAAGATTATATAGTTGAATATCTTACATTACATGCCCAGGCATAATGCCTGATGTGAGGTGATTCAAGTTATAGGTCTGCCCTAGGTTAGGAATAAGATAAAAACTGAATATGAATCTCACCAACTCGCCTGACGAGACCGTTCGACGTATGTCTTCAATGGCAATCCTTGCATTCTTCAAGTCTCGACATGCCATAATTATCCTTGCTTTATTGCGAGCTAGCTCTCTTACAGTTTCTTTACCAATGCCAGAATTAGCTCCAGTGACAAGAAATACTTTTCCTTGCAGAGATGATTTTATGAGACAGCGACCCCATTGATATTCTCTAAATTTACGTACTAGCCCAATAGCTAATATAGCAGGCAACAATACATACAATACCACAGATACCATGTTGAATCGACTTTTGATTCAGTTGACAGCTAGGCCTAGGTCTTTACCACTTATCTCTAACGAATTTCAACTTGCTAAATTATTCGTCAAGATTTCCTGAAGTTGTCAAATGTGTATACAAATTCAATGCTAGAGGCATTGAGTTTGTAGCACAGCCTTCTTTATTAGAGAAGACGTCTCTATACTGCCCTTTCACTCGGGCTATTTTGACGGGTTCGCGCATCTTTGCTCGCGCAAGCAAAAATGACGTCATGGTCTGGTATGTGCTGAACTCTGGTTTTCTAAATTTACAACTTCGAAAAACTGTCATGGCAGAATTTTTCAATTTCCTACTACGCTATTGAGGTTATGTCATATCTACATTTTAGCTAGGGCCTGTAGACCACTGATCTCTACTTAAGACTTACTCAGGTTTGGACATGAACGATATTCATGTTAGCTCGAGCAATAAACATGACTCAAGAAATGGTCTTGGCGATATTCCATCATAATATTATGGGATTAATCGTTCATATTACTGTCATAGACAAAGGTAGTAAACTCGCAATCACGGCCAAATAGAATGCGCGCTTAGTTCAAATTCGTCTATGGAAATTCCCAAAGTTTTTAGTAGCTTCGCAGATATGACACTTCAACCAGACTAATATACTTGAACCTCTTTGGAAAGTGACGTCATGGTCTGGAAACAACGGCACCATCGGCGATTTAGTGAACTAAAATAATTGGACATCGGTTAACACGGGAAGCATACCCCCAGTGAAAGGGCAGTATCAGAGAAGAATGATCTGAATAAAGAAGGCTGTGGTTTGTAGTTATCACTACAAACTCAATGCTAGAGGTTATACCGCACAGTAACACTAGTGCGCATGCGCTGGAACCACACGCCCACACGCCTAACCTAACCCATCACAGAGAATTTAAAAGTCCCAAGAGAATGCACTGTACTGTTCAACGTCCGAATTTCAATATGACTGGCGAAAAGTAGTCACTTTTTTGAATCGTATATAGGCCTATATATATATATATATATATATATATATATATATTGATTTATGTACCCTTTCCAAGTATTATATCAATATGTTTCAAGTAATTCATATTATCAGATTCTTCTTCTGTGATCATTTTTATCCCAATTAATATTTAACATGCATTGGTATTAACTATGACTACCAATAATGCAATAGGTATTAAACATTAATTTTCACACAAGAATTTATTATTAAGACTATCGCTAAATTATAGATGGGACATTTGACCACCGAATACTCATGTACTGTTGTTCATTGTATTGTACTGTATTCTAAGTTGAATAAAGATTTATTCATTCATTCAAGAATATGAAAATATGAATTACTCGAAAAAAAAAATATGATAGGCCTATACATAGGGCCCATATGAGATAAAAGGTATTCAGCTTATTAAATTAAATGAATGCCTATCCGGAACATAATTATTATTAAACACTAAATAAAAAAGGTAAAACATTAACTATTACAGGTATTTTAGAATCAGTATTGCACATTATACCTATGACTACTATTGGTAGTCATAGATTATACTATATTCTGCCATAACAAGCCATGATTTTCACACAAATATTATCCACAAAAAGATCTCTAGAATTTAACACATAACAATTCACTAGCAAGTTATATTCACTAAATTCGAACTATATAACAATATTCAACCATAGTTGAATATTTTGCATTCAATCAAATCATTATTGTTTTGATCCCAAAGTGGATATATTGCTTAGCATTAGATTTCATAGAAATACTGTACCTATTTCACTCATTCAACACCGCATATGTTGCGTGTCCCTAGCTATATTGCCTTGATTCTGAAATAAAAGCAGTAGCGAGTAGGCATATTATAATTATACTAATCAATTTCCCTCCCTATAACTTATATTAATTATTCAACTATAAAGAAGATTATATTTTAACAAATCGTTATCATCAACTTAAAACTGTTTCATGTCATACTTCGTAAGTTATTTCATTTTGTAATTTGCATTCATGTTCTACATCATTCATTCATTCAATTTTAAGGTCTATTAACTATTAACTCCGCATGAAGTTCGCATTAGTCCGCATGAAGTTGGACTAATAAAGGCTGTGGAGAACGTCCAAAGAGTTGCTGCAAGAAGGGTATTGGGGAGAGAGAAGCGCTGGAAGATTATCAGGAACGATAAGGATGTGGTTGAAAAAGTTATAGAAAGACCCAGTAAAATGATTGAGGAAATGGGATGGGAAAATTTGGCGAAACGAAGACAAATAGAAAGAATGTGCAATTTTGTTAGAGTCAAGAATGAATATACAGGATGGGATGAATTAAGCAATAGAATTGGAAAGGGATTACAAAGAAGTACAAGGGGAGGGGTAAGAATGGAAGTGGAAAAAGTGGATAGAGAAGTAGGTAAATATGGATTTATACAACGAACGACGCGGGAATGGAATGAATTGGAAGAAGATATCAAGAACATAACGAAGATTGGTGATTTAAGAAGAGAGCTAAGAAAAAAATGAAGTATAATTATATCGAGTATGTTTGACTGTAATTTCATTGGGTATAGTAACCATTACCACCTGTTTTATGAACAATCTGTAATGAATAAATAAATATGTAAATATGTAACTATCATAGGTAGGACTGGTAGGTCTACGTAAGGTGAGGTGTAAGAACGGTCAGCTAACTATGAACCTCGCCCATCTTGACTATACAGACGTTGTTATGCGTGATAAATAATTACTTTCCAATCTATTCTATTGAATATTGTCTTTTTAGATGAGCGTAGCGAAGATTTTCATTCCATATACCGAAAAATTTTAGGCTTGGTTTTTTTTTTTTTTTTTTTTTTTTTTTTTTTTTTTGTTTTTTTTGTGTGTAATTTTGTACGCGGCATACAGGTCAGGAAAAAGTTTCAATCAACTCGAAACTTTTTTTACAAATTGGTGTTATACCAGAATAGGTTGGTATTGTTTTTCAGAAAAATCGGTCAAACGGTTTTTCCGGAAAAAATTTGGAAAGTATGGAAATTCCCCATAAGAATAGGCCAGGGGAGAAATACTTGGAATTTTTTTTTTTTCGAAAGCTCTCAAATTTATACTGAATGTGGGAAGAACTATCATACACATTTTAAACGACTTATGGAACAATCGGATGTGAAATAAGGAAGAAAACGCATTTTCAATGTACTTTTTCACACATCAATAAAAGCAATTAAGAAAGCAATTATGAAACTATTAAATGTGAGCAACAAGTGTCACCAATAAATTAAAACGTTTAAAATCTGTGATGGATATGAAGAAGGCACTGGAACCATTGTTGGGAAACCAAGGTTTATATACCAACAGACAGCCGCGGTTGTTAAACCTTTGAAGTGATCCATGGCCTGTATATGTGCATTGAGCTGACAAAATGTTCTTAATTCTACATTTCCATACTTCTAAGCTCATCTCACAACGCATATAAGGCGTTTTCCTAGTATATTATAATGTTACATCGAATTTTTATTCCATTATCTGGGAATATGTACTGTACAATTTTTAAAATAAAGAAAATTTAATTGCATCAAATGAACATACTTTCAAAATAATGTACAGTGAAACATCTATCCATCGTTTTTCAAGGGACCATGAAAATAAAACCATCCATCCAGGAAAATGATCCATCCAGGAAAATTTAGCATTGATTATATGGGCATGGGGTTAGAAAAAATGAATGATACATCACAAGCAGGAAAAAGATGTATCCGGGTATGATGCATAGAGGTTTCACTGTTTTTGAGTCAAAATCGCACAAATTAATATATAAACGTCGCTTCTAGATCTATGGGTGATACGTGATCAAATATATTATCAATTTCTTAATGGTTCTAATTTATTGACCTAGTCACTCATTAGTCACTCTCACAGCTATATTGCCACCATATTTTAGAATCAATTTACACCATACCGGTATTTGGAAAGAATAGCTTTTTATGTTCACAGTTTCAAAAGTTGAATGAAAATACTTATTGTAATTAAACCTGGCATGCACAATTTTTGGTAATTTTAAACATATATTTTTTTCTAATTTTGTAAAAACTACATCATTATTATCTATAGGGCCTATACATCGAAACTTGATGCAAAATCGTTGGCTAGTGATGCAAGTAGGATCGTTTGAATGAGGCACCATATCACAATGGCGATCGTACCATACCCTATTTCAATTATTTTCGATAGAAAACAAAAAACAATGAACTCTGACACCAGGACGGCGTAAAAGATAACTACATAATGCACTAGTATCTCATTTTAAAATCCAAAATTCTGAGGTCAAATCAGTTTCATCTATTCTCTGAAGAACTGTGTCAAAATTATGGAAAACTTGATAGGAATATGTAACAAAGAGGGAAAACATATTGACACCGTGACACGGTTGATAATACTTTTTAAATGAAATAGTAATATTTATGTTTGTTAGGGATGACGAACAGATTGGGTTGTGTAGCACAGGTCTTATAGATTTCGAGTTCTTCACATAAATATTTTGCCATTATGCATATACTGTGGTTTCCTAGCTTTACAACAATACATTTTAAATCCATAATAAAATTTTAAATAATGGAATCTTTATTATGTTTCTATAGAAAAATATCAATTTGTTTGTAATGATTTGTAGTATCCAGATAGTTATAACCTTAACCACAGGGAAATAGTGTTGTTTCTCTTATGTCTTCATTTAGACCAAGGAGAAGCTACTTTATTGGGCCTATCACTCCAACTGAGTATAGGCCCCAAAACCAAAAATCATCACTTCACTGAATTTCACACACAACCATTTTTAAGCGATGGCAAAAAGTAAAAATAGTCCTAAGAAAAGCAAAGATTCCAAAGGCAAAAAAGATAAGAAAGGAAAAGGAAAACCTGGAAAACAAGCACCTATAGAGCCTCCAAAAGCTCCATATATACCCTACGATTTTAGTAAACCTCCAAAAGAACATTTCTCCCTACAATTGCTCATAGGAGATAATGTCAATCTGGTTTCTCAACTTCATTCTCAGTCTACACCTACACTATTGCCATGTGTTATTCGTACGGCAGATGACCTATGTGCTCCACCGTTTGCCGGCATACCTGCCTTTAAAGAAGATTCTCCGACAGATAAACCACACGTTTGTCTTTGGGAGTATTTATCAAAAGATGATCTGAAGATACTTGCAGAAATAAAAGATAACAGAGAAGAATCAATTTACTTTTTGGGTATGCATAGTTCTGAACAAAATTCAGAATTTTGAATTCTTTCAACAAATTCTGATAAAACTGAATGGTATAACCATGGGCTTATGCGTTGCAAAGCTAAAATATAATAACATCAAATTAAATAAAAATACAGTAATTAGAATACCAATGATACACCACCTGGTACCATGAGTTTCTCAAAAATATGCTTCATACAATGTTTGGAAAAATATAGATAATGAAGATAAAAACCATTTAGTTATGGTATTTTTCAACGTTTGAAGTTGAACTATTGAAATATCAAAGTTGGAGTACATCAATAATTATATACCTCTATTAAATTTTGAAAATAATTATAATTTCCATTTCAGCAAGCAAATTACCAGAAGAGCCAAATGGGACTGCATCAGATCTTTTATTTGAACTTCTATTTGAAACCGTGCGATTTTCAAGGTAGGGTTGGATTACAACAGTGAGTTACATTGCTGGATCATATTTTGTTATCTGGTACGTTTTTGAAATAGTAATAATGATTGGTGGAATTGTATTTGAATTGACTTAAATTATATATGTGACCACCAAAGAGATGCATCATCAATTATGTGGCATTCTTATCTTGGTTGAAATTATATTTTATTGTATATTTTACATATTATATTTTATTGCATTTTCATAAAATGTAGATAAAGCAGACATTCTGACTTTTAGAGTAGGGTATATCAATGTATGCTATACCTATACGGGTATTAATGCGTTAGCTCATTGCTTGCTTGGAATTCAAGTTCTAGATTGTTTATGGTATGGGATAGGCCGGTTAGCATGCATCAACGGATTTAGCATACCTAGGTTTCAAATGTTAAATCTTTTGAAAATCTGTAAAGCTACAGAAACTTTACAATAGACTTTGATATTAGAGTATCTGAAATTATTATCTCTGCAATAAACTAATAGAAAATACGTAAATAGTAACTATAGTAGGGGAGTACCCTAGTCAAGTAATGAACTTTTTTCTGTTGAATATAGAGTCACTAAAATGAATGACAAGAAGACTGCTGCATTACTTTCCATTGTTTACCTGGTGCACGGATATTTTAAGGCATCTTTGTGGAGAACAGCCGAAGAGACTTACGAGTATGTGAAGGAAGCGTTTCTTCTTCATACAATCCAGGTGCAACTCACAAATTTAAACTTAGTTTAAAAGTCAAGACCAAGGATTAATTGAAGATTTCACATTATTGTTTCTCATATGTACCCAATTATGAACACAGAAATGACTATAACCAAATCAAACAATACTTGATCAATAGTGACCGTATGTTATTCTATTTACGGTACGTACCAATTTTAACAACAGTCCATCACTTTTACAGAGGCCTCCTAAGAGTGCAGAAATCTTTGAACCAGAAGAATGTCGATCTGCACTGCTCTACTTTTGTAAAATGTACTTGCGTCATCTACCTTTGCTACAGTTGACCATGATGCCCAACTATCAATTACGATTAGAATGGAAACCAGAGCCACCACCTGAAGTGATTCGTGGAAAGGGTGATAAAGAAAAAGACAAAGGCAAAGGCAAAGGCAAGGGCAAAGATAAAAAAGGGAAAAAGAAGAAATGAGATCTGGTATTAAATAAACTAGGGTTATCCATATACTTTTATCAAAGTTTCAGAAAATGGCAATACGAAAGGGAAGACATTAACGTTCCAAAATTGTGTTATATATCTTAGGAATTGAAGCCACTCATCAGACGCATTAAAAAAGTATCTTTTGATTCATCCTAAAAATATTTCAACTCTTATAACTCTAGAGTGATTCTAGTAAAAGATTTAAGCACTATAAAAAATGCAACAATTCAAAGGAAAGTAGGGTTGAATAGCTTCGTTATAGACACTAAAAGGCAATCAGCTATCTTTGTGTAAAGAATGAATAAAAAATAGTTTAATACAAAATTGTAAAAATAAATTACATAAAAAAGGTCAACTTTATAAAATGAGGAATTCAAGATTCACTCGTTTGCAGAACGGCTTGTCTGAGTACTTCTTCTCTTCGGTGCCTTCATTGTTGGTTTCCCTCTTGGTGAGTGGATGTTAAAGTCTCCTGGGCTGATAATTCTGTTGCGATGTGGCTTAAGGCTCTAAGTAAGAGATAATAGAATGTTTCAAACAATTAGTACAGTTAATATATTTCATCTCAACATTAATTTCAGTGGCATCTTGTTACAACATGCGTATCTCCAACATTTTTCTAGCATTCTCTGGACACATCAATGATAAGGTTTGATGTATTATTTGTATTTTGTAAGATTAATAAATAAATAAATATCTTTGGAATACTTAAATCAACATTCTGTCATATGACAATAAAACGGACAAAACTTTTTTTTTTTTTAATAACATCGAAACTTGATACAAAATCATTGTTCCCCTATTAAGGCTAAGGATGAGAGTAGGATCGTTTGGACGGGGCACCACAAGGGCGATCCCACCACCCCATATATATAATGTATTCTATATAATGTATTGTTATGTAAATGTGGCTTACTCATCAGTTGGAACTGTTCAACAATTGCAATGAGGATGGCCGAAATAACGAGAAAAAACTTAAATAACAATCGAGTAATTTATGTATAACCCATCTCTCAATCTATATGTTCACAAACTATCAAGAATTATCCTCACAACGTCACACAATTGAAAACACTATCACAATCGTTCGAGAACAGCCCGTACCTGTTGAAACGATATCCTTGATAAATTGAATCTAGCTTTTCTCTGACATTTGACATAATCATTTTGTTATACACTTGTATCAACCATGTTTCGTAATATCAACTAAACTTCATAAGAAGGTCATTGACTGAACGTTTTGAATTCATTGATAAGAAGATTGCGATGTTTATTGTTAATGTTGATGTTTACAATCCGTTCAACCTATCTAACCTTTTCTCATTTTCAAGCTCTAAACTCAGTTAAAAACTTCACTAAGATGCTTGCTTCTCATTATTTGAAACACGTTGAATAACAACTAGGCCTATCAGATCAGAATGATTACAACCTATAACTCAATGACAAAACTAAAAATATTTATTATATATATGGTACTACAATAGATTTATAATTCTAAAAGTAATGATCTATTATCTAATTTTTATAAACTATCTAATAATTTCTATTAAAATAATATTTCCTCTCCTTGCACATCTTTTCAAGTGACCAACATCTATAGTGTTTATGTTACTTCATGTTTTAACGATCTTACCAACAGAAAGCATTGCATCCACATCAATACTTACTCCCATATAAACAATTAAAGCCACACAAATAAAATCATTTCAATGTCATTTTAAGTGAAATGTTTATTAAAATATTACATATCTAACATAGCTTATATATATATATATATATATATATATATATATATATGTATAGAGAGAGAGAGAGAGACTCAAAACTCTCAATATATTACATAATCAACCACATAGCACCAACCACATAAAAATGACGAAAAAATACCATTAACGATGTAATAGGTAGATTCGTTATCATACAGGAGTTTCCGTCATGATATCACAACATTAGGCTTCAGCAAATTTAACGATAAAGGATCCACTTAAAATAAGCACCGTGTAGTTGGCAGCACTGGGATAGCGATGAAAGCCTGTCTGTTGATAAGATTGTTCTTACAGAAGTTGAATTTTATACTACTCAATGTACTCAATGTCAAAAATAACATCGATTAATCGACTTTTTCAAATTGATTATTGTACGACTAAAATCGATCGATAATTGATTATTTGATTATTCCACGTAATAATTGGCAAAAATAGTATTAAATATAATTACAGAAATATCATTCACAAAATTTGACCATACAAGTAAAAATTAAATTAAAAAGATTATGGTGAGCTTATGATTGGAGTTTCAAACTCATGATAAATAATTGAATAAATAATCACTGATCACTCTATATCAATCGAATACTACTTGACACAAATCGATTAGTGATCCAATGTCTGATAATTACCCGATTTATCCAAAATCGGTTGTAATTCTACTATTCATACTCAAATTATTATACTTACAGCAGATGACGATACTGATTTGGTTCCCTCTGATAAGTGGACTTTTTTTGCAGTCGATGAGTTACTCCTGCTCACCGACATTCGTTTATTCGACCCAACATCTGGCAACGTAGATTGGGGTGACTTAAATCGAGGCCAGTTATTCTTTTTCAGTGCACTTCTCAATGCAGTCTCACAGCGTTGAAGATTCCCTTTTAGTAAAGTATTCTCGTCTATTAAAGAATTGATATCCCTTATCAGACAGCTGAAAAAAATATTTCTCGATTATTGATATTGTCCGGCTTGATATGTGTATTCATAAAAATTATAAATTAAATTAATAATTAAATGTTAAGAGTCGACATAACTGAACGACGTTAATGTTTTCTGATTCAGGGCGATGTTAAGCTTTTGAACGAATGATTAAACGGAAGGATTACTGTCGTCTTTGAATTATGGGCCTACCATAATGAACGTCAAAGGTCAATCAAATAGTCATTTTCTGGTAGCGGTGCAACAATTTGTTTCCATAAATGTTATTTTATTGAAAGACTGTACATTTTTCAGACATAATACAAGAGAGAAATATCACCAATTCACTTTGCCAAATCATCTACAGTATTCAAGAAAACCCACCCTAATTGCCACCATGCCACCCCCAAACAGTTGTCATACTTTGATAATTCATACTATGCGATTCATAGTATGACTGTTAGAATTTTGTTGTATTAGTCACTAGGTTAGTTATATACTGTAATTTGACTACGTATCTGTTTTGATTGCAGGTACCTTTAAATACATACCCAATAGTCAACATAGAAAAATTAAATTTCTTCCAATTACATTTTTGGCATTAATTCATTATAAATTGCATTAATTGGATAGTAAATTTATAATTCAGAATCTGTGGGTGGGACTACAATAAATTTGGGAACCGATTTGAGCTGTAATAATACATAGGACCGATAAAGTTAATACTTACTTTCTTTCATCTATTAGCTTCTGGTTTTCCAACGTCTTTCTCTCGATGGATTCCTCGAGTTGCTGGACATTGTTCACCACTTCGTCCGATTCCTCGTGTAATTCCTTACCGCCCATAGTTACTTCGGAGAGCTTGATACCAAGGTTCATGACAGACTTTGTCTTAGATATACAGTCTTTACGCAAACACTGATACGACATTTCCAAAGAAGCAAGCTGTGACAAGAATTATAGATTATGGGCTGGTGTTATAAAGCACAACTTGAATAACTTCATCGAATAACTCATTTCAACAATATCTACAAGAAGATCACTGTGGTGATTTTTGATAATTTTCCAAACTATTTTCCAGTAAAAGTAACAACAGAATGTGCTTCTAAATACAATAAGGCCGGCAATACATATAGGAACAAAACCCATTTTCTTCATCAATATTGAACCTTGTTACACAATCATTGTTTCCCAATAAAGGTAAAGGATGAATTAATAAACCCACTGAGAAGTGGGACCTTTTGGTCATTTTAAGACTTCCAGCATACACCAAAGAATGCTTTGAGGCGTCTTGTCACCAAGTACGTATAAGTAATCAAAATGTATAGACCATTTTGAATTAAAAAGAAAAAATCCAACTGGTAACAATGAAAATTTTTCAACAAATGTCATTGGCACTTCTTTTAAACCACTTTTCACAAGTTCTTCCATTAAATGCAAACAGCATGTCTGCAATTTTTACTGGAAAATATACTGTACACAACTTTATTTTACTTCACAATACTGGCTCCAAGACCTAACAAGTACTAAAATGGATGAAATGGAGGCTATTTCCATTAATGTGAACATGATATTCTACAGTGAACCCTCGTTAATTCAAACTGTAATTCAAACAACCGTCGTTGATTCAAACTCTATTACCCTGATTCAAATTTTGCTTTAATTCAAACAGCACCCACAAGCTGCATGTTTAATATTTCGATAATTAAAAATTGGTATTTTTGGATCCATTGAATTTCTCATTAAAGAGGGTTTACGTGCCTAGAAATCATATTTGGTTTCTGGTTTGAAACTTCCTTATCTACCATACAACCAAATTTGTTTTTACAACATTTCAAAACTAACCTCTGCTTCAAGTTTGGTATTCTTTATTTCAAGTTGACCTTTTTCTTCTTCAATCGATGATTGAGTTAATAATAATTTATCAAGACATTTTTGTGCCGATGCACGTCCTTCGCCAGCAACTTCCACATTTTTCCTTAACCGACGGACATGCTTGGCCAATATTTTATTCTGTAATCATCAAAAACTTGATACATGACAACACAAGTGAGGATTTATGTTGAAATGTTCAATTACTAATTAGTTATTACGCAGAATTAGAGCAATAACTACACAATAGACATACACAACTGTCAACTGAATAATTCATTGTTAATTAAATATAAGCTCTAGTACAAAAAAATTGATGATGCTAATTTAGAAACAGCTTCATATTCTAATTTAAGGGAAACCATTCAAATTCGTTGTGTAACTTTAAAAAAGGTAAATTTAACAGTAGCCCTACCTATGCAGCGATCAAATTTAACTCTTAATCAAGGCTCTCTAATGTAGTTAGAATTAGTCAGCAAGCTATATTTTAACTTCATTCAACATATTTAGCGCGTTTATGTGACATCATATTCACAAAAAATACCATCCGTTATATGAGTGACATCCATGTAATTCTTCAAAAATGTTCAATCAAAAGGAATATGAGATTACCGTATTAGTAATGACATTTCATACATGCACCAACACAATACGTAACTCTTCTTCGATATAAAAATTCCATATAAATCCGATCTTGCTGAAGTGATTAATTATTCAAATTTCAAACATAATTAATAATTATACATGCACTGCAAATATTTTATACATTGCACTAATATGCCACATATCCAGTTCCATCCACATGCATCTTAAAATCACAAATAAATAATTTGATGTAGCCCTAACCAGAATAGCCCAATCATATAAGATTCTTAGAATGAAATTGTCAAATTAATTGATGGTGGTGAAATGTAGGAATATACTTCATTCTACTACTACATCATGCACAATATCCCCTCATGTATCAAAATCACAACGTATATTATAAGATCTAAAAATGCATGTTAATCAGAACTAGTAAGAATTTAGACAGGAGTGGGGGTGGGATATCAATGCAGGTATTCAACGTTTTTAACGTACCACATTTGAAAAAAGTCGTCCCACCACCACTTGTCGGTGATAGCTAGGTAATCTCTCACCTCCGCATTAGTCTTTTCCTGCAACTGCACTAGCCGATTGATCTCCGTTTTGAGCTTCGACGACTCGTGTAGTAAATGTTGTAACTGATCAGGTGACTGACCCCGCCGGTTCTATCCAATAATAACAAATGTAGGAACATAGCTTGGTACGTTAAGGATAACTAGTAAAATGCAGCACACGTGTAGTAAGATGAGCGATGTATTTAGGTCTATGTTAATTAGACTCTAGACACCTTGAGTTTCAAACTATTGAGTCACGTCACTCACTAGCTTTCTTATGCAGCTCAAACCGATGTACCTTTACATTATTATAATTGTCATGTAGCTCTATGAGTTTTACCAGTTGATCCTTTCAATAGGTTTAATTGTATAGCTATTGTACAAATACCTATGATCCTATAGATATCGGTAAAATGCCTACAGTCCAAGGTTTAATTGATCTGGAAAAATTGCATTTTAATTTTTCCTCTACTACAGTTCATCTGATTTATGTCAAACTATAAAGTGTATTATTTATAATGTGTTGGCCTATCATTCTTGTAATTAAATTCCATTTATTTATATTGGGTTAAACGCCACACATTGTAACGATAACTAAGATACATTGGCATCAGATTAATGATTAATGAGATGAAGGTTTCTTAGGAAATGGGAAGGATAGTAGGAAAGAAGCAGTCGTGGCCAATATTGTATTGTGTCCCGACATCAGACCACACAATTCAGAGGGAAACTACGCAATACCCCTGTGAAAGTAGGGGTATCGATAGTAGGGATCGAGCCAGGTCTATAAAGCCATTTTACTAACACAGTAAAAGTGAAATGCAATAATACTGCTTGTTATAGATTTATAACGCTTGCTGTTGTACTGGTAGCAAAAACTTATTTTATGTGCACTTATTAAGACGAAGAAAATAAAGTCAGTCGGAATTATCAAAGAATAATATAATCTAAAAATGTAAAATAAATTGATCTGCTATTGCAGTGCAACCTAAGAATACGGAATTACGTTGATGTCGATGATACAGTCAGTTCTGGTAACACTGAACAATAGTGTTGATACATGTGTAAACGACATAACATTGTTGTAATACATTTACTTAAACGACATAACATTGTTGTAATACATTTACTAAAAAAAAACTTTAGTTGGTCACATTGATGGATGAGCAAGGAGAGTGCACAAAAGAATACTTCAAACAACAGATAACTTTACCATCATGAAAACGAACTTAAATTGTAAGATCACGTATCAATAAGAAACATGGCTCAGTCAGATTATGTTTGACTAGGGACCAATGCATAATTGGAGGTAACAAACAGAAAATAAATTCTTTGTTTATCAATTGTTTGTCCGCTTTGTTAATATTTTCTTCCCATACAATTGCTAAGAGATTGTATTGAATACTAATCAATATTGTATCTGGTAGTAATGATGACTAAAGTACTGTAGCACTAAAAGTAATCAAAGCTCACTTAAAGCTTCGGTTCTTTTTAAAAGATCATCTTTCCATCATATGCCAATCTTCAAAATCTGTCTTTAAAATAGTGAAGAAGTTTACAAAGAGAGAGCTTTCACACAATGAATTTTTGTAGCTTACCTCTGCCTGTAGTTTGTCGGATGTTTCCATAGCAATATGCAGCTTGGAAGCCGTCATTTGTAGCTGGCATTCTCTGTCCGACAATTCTCCTCTCAGGCTTAGTATTTCCTCGTTCAATAGTCTAATGATGTCCGTCAATTTTCCTACTTCGGTTTGAAGAGCTCGAATTTTCTCTAGAAGTTCTCTTTCTTTGCAGGTCAACTCTTTTTGCAAAAGAACCTCTCGATTAGCTGACTCGACTGTGTCTCTCTTGGCTTGCTGATAGTTTCTCTCTGACTTTTCAGCTTTACTTTGAAGTTCTTTTATCATTGTAATGAGGTTTATATTTTCTGTATCTCTAATACAGCTTTCACTTCTCAGTCTGTCCATTTCACGGTCTTTGTCTTTAATGAGTCTCATTGTCATATCTTGCTTCACTTGCAAGTCGTGCATTGTACGTTCCCACTTCTTGATCTACGGATCAATATGAGATGTTGAACAAAGAATAACAAACATATTGAACAAAGATTGAACAAAATCCATGGGCTTACGCACCCAAATATCACATGTCTATATTAGGTAAGAAAACATGATATAAGTATGAATATTAATTAGTAATAACGGATGAGTAATATTAAGCAACCACATTTTATTCAGGGGTGCTCACAGACGTATTTTCATACTCTATTGTATACTTGTACAAACTGTCCTTAGAGATGAAACAAAAAAGGAAAATGATTTTTTCTGAAAACCTGAACAAAGACTTCAGATATCTGCTCCATACACCAACAACTATTTTCATTACTTTACTGTAAGACTTTCACTAAAATGTTTTCAAATAAATATTTATTCTACTCATCTTATTTATTTTGCTTGACCTCATCCTGTGTATTGAATTTCGATGAGATGTCATTAGAATTAGATGTCATCATAGATCAGTATTTAGATTCCATATTAGATACATTTTTTTTTATTGTGTTATGAAATTCTGCGAGCATTGTAACCACAAGAAGTAAAGGTGTTCCAAATGCACAGTCAGCACTTGAAACCTGTATCAAGTCCTTAATTTTAGACGCCATTCAGGCATTTCATTTAATTAGGCCTCCATCTTGCCTGAATTCTATGTCTACATTAAATCCTTTTCAAGTTACAACCTAATCTAGGCTATAGGCCTACCTACATGACTTTTCAAACATCCAAACTCCCAAGAATATTAATGGCATTTATTAAATAATCTAGGTTTTGGGGCTTCATCAATGCTTTAATGACTGAAAAATAAATGATCGACAATTCTGAAAAGAGAACGGTTCAAATTGTTGAATTGTGAGGAACGTACTCAAAATCCTGCCAAAACTATAAAATCAGTCGACAAGTAGATTCTGAAACCAAGTTCCAGCTAACAAGTGGAAAAATTAAATAACGTGACATTAACTAGTAATCACTAATCAGTTGAACACCATTAAATACTCTAGTATTACGCTCACCTCAATTGCTCGCGTTTCCAGAACTCGCTGAAGTTCTACGACGGAAATCTGCGACGAACTTTGCTTTGCTCCACACAAACACCTTCTACCAGCGCGGATCTTATCCACATCTCTTTTCAGTTTGTCGTTCTCCGAATGGAGATGCGTAAGCAGTAACATTCCTGCGCTGCCTTCGCACACACACTTCTTGGCACCGCAGCTACACTTAGCCGCCGAGCGGGCGATTTTCAGATCTCGTTTAAGATTTGCATTCTCCGACACAAGATCTGTAATCTTTGTTGAGCCCTGATTTGTATCACATAAACATCTTTTACCGCCGGTACGAGTTTTGTTGTCTGCTTCTTGTCTGTGGCCTTTATCTTCGATCACGAGACTTGCAGAGCGAGAAATGTTATCAAGTTTCTGTCTGAGATCCGCATTTTCTGACTGAAGATCGTCAAATTGTGTTTCAAGTGAAGCCTTACTCTAGAATAAACCAATAATGCACAGAAGTCATTATATATAAATCGTTCATATTAGATTTCTTTCTTATTAGTCTATCCTAGTTAAACGTAAAAAATGATACCAGTACGTCAATATCATTCAGTTATTAATATCAATCATTAATCAACACAGAGTATATAAAATATAATTATACTGTAGAAAACAGACAATGGCAGATGGCAGATATTTTTGGCAATGACAATGGCAGTGGCATATATTTTTTCTTAGGCCTGGTATTATCAAGTCTAGTTAGCCTTATTGTGAGAGTTAGTTAACCCAAATAGCATCGATAACCTTGGTGATCAACAACATATAAAATAACTGACAGTTAAAGCTCCTGCCACATTGGTAATTCCTGCACTTGGTCACACGTTGAGACCACATATGTTATTTAGTTCTTTGACTGATTAAATGTTCTATAATGGCATATTTCTGTATTTCTATAAAAGACAGAAAACATTTACCGTCAAATGTATTTTTATGTGATAATATAGCTTACCTTCAAAGCAATATAATATCTCATTAGACTATCTCATATAAACATATTAAATTTAATCCAATGTAAACTATTGTATCTGACGACTGATGAGTGATGACAAATGGTAACCTCTTCCAAACGAGATTGAATAAATTTGATTTTCAACTCACCTCTTTGTGCAGTACACTCTTTTCTCTATCAATTACAGCCATCTGTCTTAATATTTCATCTCTTTCTTGCAAGTTCCCCCACATAAGTTTGTTCTGAAAAAATAAAAATGATTAGACCAATAAATAACTTTAGGCCCCACATTAAAAACAATTACATTGCATTTACTTTTCTGGAAAGGGACATATTTCTCAGGAATAGTTTGAGATATTTTCATAAGGGTAGTACTACGTTTCTGATTTACATTTTTATATTCAATTGATCGATCACTATATGGTAGCGGACAATAGTTTGCAACTTATACGCAGGAATGTATAAAACGCAGCATAAAGCATTGTAAGATGAGCGAGATACTTATATCAATTACTCGAAAGCTACACACCTTGGTTTTGAAACTATCAAGTCACGGCCTTCTAATTACATAACTAATAGATGTACCTGTTGATTATTTAAATCGTCTTATGCTTATGCTAAATCACCATATGTTGCTCTCCTTAATGGTATTACATTTCGACCTACAAATTACACTAGAATGTTCTTCTTCCAAACGGCTGGTCCGATTCATGTAAAATTTTGAAAAACTGTGTATCATTTGATACTGTACTCAACCCTTGAAATTTCTTGGAAAATTGAATATATTAAAACAGTTTTTCCACATTCTTCATTCAATACTGTCCTCAACCCTTGAAATTTCCAGATTTTTTTCCACACTCTTCATTCGATACTTTACCCAACCCTTGAAATCTCTTGAAAAATTGAATGTATTAGAATAATTTTTTTCCAAATTCTCAAGGGTTTTACCGATTTCATCTTAAAACTATACAGTACCGTGTCAAATTAGATGTTGCCATATGTGCATGCCAAGTTTCATCAACATTTGTGTCTTTGTTTGACATGTAGAGCGAGAACAAAAAAACACTACGTATCGTGTTTTGAAGTATTGTAAAATTGCGTCTACGCTTCTCTCTTCCAACTAAATACTTGAATACAATACTTGATATTGGACACTTCTTGCACAGTCGTCAAGTACCAGTATAGTATTGAATTATAAATAAACTAGCCTATAACCTCCCGTGTTTCAAACACGGGTCAACATAAGCGTTCCCAAATGTCATCACTATTAATTACTTTTCCTCTCACTACTCTTACTGTTGCTATCACAGTGCGTATACTTTGGGCCAACACACCCGATTACGTACTACTGCTCAACTCTGCTGTTCTCCGGGACCTTGACCCCGCGACCTTACTACCACTAACCCAATTGCGCGCAAATTCCCCAGTGCGACGCTGGGCTATGTTTCCAGAAAGTTGTCGATCCTTGCCCGTGCGCGCTCACCAGCAAACCGCAGGAACACACAGCTGAGCGTAACTCTATGTATAATTACTGAGTAATAAAACATATATACACATACACACCCTCAATGAAATGTAAACAATTATGTAAACACAATACCTCCACTTTGAGCTGCTCTATCTCTTTCTCTCTATCAGCCAACATTGCTGATATGATATCCATACTCTCCTGAAATGAGATGAAAATCATTCAACAATAAACAAACGTGTGATGTAGGCCTATATAGTATGGTATATTCTGGAGTTTAATCAGGTAGGACTAACTAGGTTCGGAAAGTTAGTACTATATTTACATAGACTAGGTTAATTAGGTTCTATTTACACATCAACTGTTTAACTAAGTTTCCTAAAATTTCATTAGAGAAGCCAAACATTAAGGTAAGATGTTTGTAACCAGAGATATTTTATTAAAAATTATTATTACACTTGTAGTATCTACAAAATCAGGTCATCTACCAACATAACAAACACAAATATCTCTGTTATGTAGCCGTGGTAATTTTATGATTTTTCAGAACAAGGTTCACGATAAGAAATGCATCTGCATGTTCAATCGAGTTAAATCTTCAAAGTTGCAGCGAGACTAGCTGATTACTGAATTTTTACAAATGTTTAGTTGATAGACCACCGTTTTCTTTAGAGGGTACACGTATACCTAATTATATATACATACATATCCAACCCAATATCTAGAATATTTACTATTCACTATTTGAGAAGATACAGATTCTGAATCCAGATTGATTAGCTTACGCTTACCATTTTCTCGTTAATGTCTGGAGAATGTCGTAACGTATCTTGCTGAGAAGAAGCCTTCTTTTGTTGATTTAGAAGCTGAAATAAAATGGTTCAGATTAAATTACTGGTCATTTGTGCTAGAAACGTGGGTAAATAAATGTAAAGAAAGTAGGTATAACTAGACAGAAATATTATACCATCTATACATTGAAGAATAAATTTTCACTGTAGTACACCTTAAATTTACAGATCAACCTCTTTTGTACATTTTTCTTTAGTTTTTACAAGAAAAAATGTAATGTGAAATCTTACTAAAGAAACTATACCATATTCAAGAGACAATGACTTACCAAAGAGGTGCAACTGTATATAAAAGTATAGGCCTACCTATTTACAGTTATAGCTAATATGATTAGTAATTACAGCAGACCCATCAGTTGTCACAGAGTCAGCCCCTGAAATTCTAAAATACGTACCTCCGCTTTCAGTCTAACAATTTCCTTCTCTCGAGCGGCAAGGGCAGCCGACATTGCATCCATGTGTACCTGAAATGAATCAAAATCAAAATATACAGAGACTTTATCCATTAAATCAACTAATTAATAACTCATACTTCAATGAATAATTTAATAATTAATCTCTGATTTCATGATTTTTCTTCTGGAATCGAGCAATTTATAGTCTGTAGGCCTACTTACATATTCTAAAAACTTGGATACAATGGTTTTAAAAGCAATTTTTCTCTATTTTTTTATTGCAATACCTATTGGTAAAAGATTTTTGTGGTGAATACAATATTTTTCATAATTCTATCAGCAGATTCAAGTATTTATGCATATTTTTACTATTTAGCCCTAACCATATCGATTGATTTTCTATAAAATATTCTATAGAAAATGAACAAACTTTAAAAACGCTCAAAATTAAGTCCATAGACCCAAAAATGCTGTTAATTTTCCAAGGTGTAATGAACATAGAAAATGGACCAAGAAGAATAAACCATTCCAGCTATACTAGACTTAGAGTCGACTGTACCAACTGATTATTAAATATTAATTAGTTAATCATCTACAAAAATATCATATGTAGGCTTATACAAGGGTAATAAAAAGTTAATTTGCTAATTTTTGTCCAATTCACTAATCACCTCTTGGTACAACCAGCTCTAGGAGAAGTGCCAGTAACCAATGAGGCTCGTAATAATCGGAAGTAATATTTTTTATCTCTAACCATTTCATCTTGAAGAGTTCGTGCATCTTCCTCCGACTGAGTTAAGGTTCCTTGCTGAGATGTTGCTCGTTTCTGTTGATCTTTCAACTGAAATATAGAAATAAGTCGGGTTGCCATTGGATTTCAATATTTTCAATTGATTCAATATTGAATTGGAATATTCAACATTTGATATCAAAACAATGATTGATGTATGAACCAGTAGACTAAAAAAATCTAAATGACTAGAATAATTCGCTCCTGCCAGAGATTTCTTATTCGTACGAGGAACCCATGCTTTATCCACTCAGTCATGTGACAGACACAGAGCAGTGAGTATTACTTTATGGCGTTTCAGATAGGGACATTCGTTCATTTGCTCAACATCATTCTGTTTCCTACCTATGATTATAATTTCAATCATTTTGATATAATGCCTCGTTAACAATGTTATCGTTGAATTTCATCAAACAATCATGCTGTGTGTTATTAACCGATTGATTCAACCTTCATGTAGGATCGTCATGTCTGTAAAATGGTATTTATTCTTATGAAAAGATTCGAATTGTTGTAAAATGATGTATGATTTTTACTCATACAAGTTACCTCAGTCTTAAGATCATCAATTTCCCTCTCTCTTGCAGCCAATGCAGATGACATTGCATCCATACGCACCTGAAATGAAGGAACCCATATGAAAAGATATTCAGTATATAACAATGAAAATAGCGCAGATTTTTACATACATTCAAACGTACATGACTTATTCTGTCACTGAAGATGAAAATGATAAAGAAGGGTATGCAAACCAGGTATGACAAAATGCAGACAAAAAATACAAAAATGTGTCGAACCGATTTTACGCCTAATATGCATTCCACCAGAATACTGGAATACATACATCTGAATATTACTAATTAATTATCCTTAATAAGTCTAATTAGTAATTTTGACATATCAACCTTCATATTAAACATTTCAGCGCATAGAAAAAAGTATGATTTTGAGCAGCAGTGTCTTCTTTCAATCTTACACACAATGTAGGTAGTATTATAGAAACGTGGATCAGCAGTCATAATTCGTATAAGCTAAAAAGATGACACGGTGAGTTGGGGCATATGTGCCAATATAGTTGCAAATTTTAGGTACAGTGCTCAACAATTTTTGCAATAAATAGAGGAACTGACAAAAAGCACGCACAATACACATTTCAAGAAAGTCATTTATTATTGTACTGCAGGTACCGGTAGTTTTTCATGCAGTTGCCAATTATTTGTTGGTCATTCATTCTGTTGTTACTTTAGTGCTGAATTTAGTAGTATCGGTAGATATTATCTAGTACCTTATCGTAGATTATCGTTAGCTAGTAGCAGTATTTAGTAGTACCGGTAGCTATTAGCAGTACAGTAATAGATTAATCATGAAACATGATCTGGTTAAAATCAAATTATATTTTATAATTCTCTGACAGCAAGCTCAAGTTGCAGCTTTTTAGAAAAACAATCACTAGGCTAGTCACTCTTGTAAGTCTTGTATTCTACGTCACATACATGGGTTTCAAGTCGGGTGGATGATATTCAAGATTATTCTCTGCAAACTTACGATTTGGTCCTGGAGAGTTTGAGTATCGTTTAGAGGCTGCAACGACTTTTCTTGCAGGTCTGACTCTCTTCTCTGTTGCTTTTTAAGCTGAAAATTATTTAATTTTTCATCAAGTGAAAGGTATTTACCATTATCAAACCAGTAAAGCAATACTTGTACATTAGTGGATGAACAATAATAAGTGAAACTATGTTCATTCTACTTCTTTGCAGCTTGTTTGCGCTTGTTTGGGTAACGATAAAACCTGAAAGATCCGAGCTGGGCAGATCGAGAACAAAGTTCTAGTTTTTCCAAATAGAGTGAAACAAACCAATAGTTAGCCAATAGTAGTTCAAAATGTCAAGTCATCTCGTTCACCTAGTTTTAAGAGTTCAAATATATAATCCGTTCACAACTAGTAGCATACACAACAATTACAAAAACAATACTTTGTTAGTCTATAATGTCGTTACTATGTTACTAATCAAAAAAATGTAAAATATGACGAATGGAATACCTCTGTTTTAAGTTGTTCAATTTCCTTCTCTCTAGCAGCCAATGCTGCTGTCAAAGCATTAATACGGTCCTAAATCAAAGAGAAGTGTATTTAATTTATCAGCTTCATCATAGAAATAAAACATCTAGACCTATGTAATGGCATATCTGATAAACCAAAGATTATAGAATACAAATACATACACATTATAGGGTACTCTCAGAAGGGGCTGCATTTTTGGGTCATCATATAGTACTTACACTCAAGACACAGTACTCAAACCACACACAAATAATAATCTTTCCCACATATATGTTCTGACAAAATGATAATGAAATATGAACAATTACCAACGTTACCGAGAGTTAATCGATACAATCCTACAATTCTAAGTTTCATTTTTCAACCGAGGCAAAAACCAATCATGGATTGTACCTAGGACAAACTCGTAGAGTGTACAAACGGCTAGTATATATAATCATTCAATTATTATAATTTATTATATATACTTTTTAGAATATTTAGTATTTACCATGAGGTCTTGAACGTTCTGGTTATTATTTTGAATTATTTCTTGCGATTCTCTTCTTTGGTTCTTAATCTGAAAAAATATTTTTTAAATTTATTTGGTATGATATAATTTTAATCATGAACATAATTGTCGCTTGATAGTACGAAATGTATTATACCTCTTGTTTCAGTTGGTTGATTTCACCATCTCTTGCAAGCAGCGCCGATGACTTGGCATCTGAATGCTCCTGAAATACCGGTTTGGACCATTAATAAATGACTTAATGAAGAACAAAAAAGTCTACTGAATTTCAGATTCAGATGGTTTTTTTTCAAGCATGCAACTGGCATCTCAAAGCTATCACTCGACTGCATCGATAGAAATAAAACCTAAAATACTGTTCATTCATCAAATATTCATAAGGAAATTGTTTGCATGCCCATGCAAATAGTCCAGTTGCGCTGAATACCTTCAAGCGGTACAAGTCTTTCAACGTCTGTGAAAGACGGAATTCTGAAAGACCGATGTCTTGGCACAGATGATACGTTTCAGCCCTTAGATCCACGTTGGCATCCCTCAGCAGTTCAATTGTGTTTTCCTGTTTTACAACCTCGAAAACCCAAAAGGATTAACTTAAATGTGCTAACTAATAATTAAAACTAATATTAATAATGTAATCACAGTAGGCCCTATATGTATTATGAAAAACTGCCAAATCTTATTCATGATAACAAAATATTCGAGTGATATGACCCAATTAATTCCCGACTTATTTTTCTCAATTTGTTTTACATTTAAAAGTTTTTATTCAATCCATCACAAGACTGACTGCAATGAAAATTTGACATGCACCATTTCAAAAACCACAATAGTGGACTCCTCCTGTCTTACCTCCCCAAAACACTTTTTATACTGAGACTGAATTTCGGTAAGGTCTGCCAGGAGACTTTCAACCTCACGGTCTTTGATAAAATGCTGAAATGAATACAAACAAAAATAAATAAATTAGGACTTTAGATGGAAATACAGAAAATCCTCAATGGAATGAATACAAGCCCATTTTTTGGAGTAAACTTCCCCAAAACTTAAGTCTCCAATGTTAATTTTCATAAACTTTTTTGGCTACCATATTATTGAATATGTTGAAAATATAATTTGTTTCATGTAGATTAAAACTAAATCTAAAATGCTGTGGATGTTACCAATTGGTCATCATTTTCATCAATTTTAATTTTCAACGTTTCAAACAAAACAATGTTTTTGTGAAAACTTTAATTTCGGCGGGGGTCGAACCGTGTCTGAAATTCCTATCGCCTCCCGGATCACATAAAGTGAGCACATTAACCACTGCGCTGCATGTGCCAGTCAACTTTGTTCAAAATGTTGAATATTGGTAGCATTAATATGAGCTTTTTTTGAAATGTGAAATGCTAGCAAAGAAATAAAAATGTCCCAGTATGTATTGCTATTGAATCTGGATCAATTTTCAATATGAAATAAATGTATCCATGTTATAATTATTGTTAGTTAAATGACACAATTATTTGAGACTTATTTTTTCAAGGGGAACAAAAAAACAGCATGCAAAAAGAAAAAAAGGAATACGGAAGCACAGAGAAAGTTGGGTTAATCACAGAATTAAAATCAATCAGAAATAGAAGAAATGTCAAACTACTTTATTTCAGATATGTTTCAACATTGAGTTTGACCGACTTACGAATGGCTAGGAAAATAGGATGGCTTAGTTTAATAATAACACGTACATACACATAGTTTCCATGAACTTATTGAATGCAATTGGAATAACGTAAGCTTCAGCTTTGCAGTTCCAAGATTGAGCACAGCTAGTATCTTTTGAATTCTAATTTACAGTACCAGCGACTTTAGAAATCTGTTGATCTTTATAAACTATAAAAATGAGAGATACAATAACATAACAAAGAATTTGCTCCAATGATGAGCAATAATACTGTGTATTCATACCTCGAAATCACTATCGCACTGCGAATTTCTTCACATTTCAAGTGAATATTTTTTAAATTATTCAAGTCTTAGTTTTCTCAATAAATGACACAATCAATATTACGTACATGTACAGCATCTACAGCTATCAACGTGAAATATTAATGTAACCATACTAGTAACTATCAAATAATATATCTTTTACTGTATACCAAACTATTTCTCTTCTAATGGGAGCCTATAACCTGGTAACTTTTGATCCAATAGATATTTAACAAAGCACCAAATTCGTTCATGAAAACTATGCAGTCAGCTCATAAAACAATTCAATATATTATTTTCATACAAATAATACATTATAAATTTGTACAGGACAAACAGGTATTTAAAATGATTATATCATTATTCTCGTAGAGTCGTAGTTATAGTACAAGTTTTTTCAAGTAAGTAGTCCTACGGTACTTCTATACTCTATAGGCTGCCTACAGTACAAGTATGTAATCAATACGCTCTATCAATTTAAATTCAATTTATAAGCAAAATGATATGGTAATAAACAATAGCAGTAACCAGAAAGATTCGATATTATTTTCAGAGTTGAAAGACCGTCAAATGTATTTCTGTCTAGGATTGAATTAAATCCAAATATTTTAAAGGAACTCCATTCTGAATAAGTAATTGGAACTATCATCTGATTACAGCACAACTAAACCTGCAATTAGTTGCCTGTGTAAAACGGCACACCACAGGGATCCCAGTGACTGAATTTGTTTTAAAACAGCTAAAGTAAATAAATAGAACTTGGGAAATGCATCAATATACTATATAAACTACGTAAGCCAGATTAAGAGTACACCTGCGTATAACGAGTTGCCATAAAGGCTTATAAACAAATTCATAAACTCTGTATGAAAATATATTAGAATTCAGCTAGCCCCAATAATAGTATATTTTATATGATAATATAATAACTATTGCGTAGATTTAAATTATCTACTTATCTGAACACTTAAATTTTGGAGATGCTGAAGTTACAGTAGGGGGCCCTACTTGTCTAATTGGCAGTGCAAGCTCCTTTTAATAGGTACATTAATTTCATAATACAGAAAAAATGTCCTTTTTGCTATGTGGTGCACAAACAAATTGAATGGTGCTCACTTTAATTTACGCGTATATATTATAATTTTGTATACCTATTCTATTTTGAAGGCAGGTATTTAACATTTGGTGAAACACACCGATAAATATTTTAATAAATTAACATTACAGTAATAATTTCATGTACCTATGAACAGTATTTCATGTAAGATTAAAACACGACCATTACTCACTATTATAGTAGAGAATTACAAGTACATTTGTCTAAACAAATATATATTCTATGAAATAAATCATTTAGCCTGCACTCTTTGGCTAGTACGTAATAATATAACATGTTCAACTCGACTACAAGTAATGAATTTATCAAGTTCACGTTAACTGATTCCTCAATAGTCGCTTAAGAATCTACGGCCACAAATAACTAACACCCAAGAGCTGGTTATTACCAATAAATAAAGTAAAGCTTAGTTGCACCAGTGGTGCGAGCTCAGCAGTCCTTGTAGGCCTACGATCACTAGCTGTATGACATCTGCACACATCACATCATACATATCAGTGTGACCAAGTTTTGAAAAACAAATTTAAGTTAACAACCTCATGTTCAAGTTTACATTCATGTTTACAATTAAAATACATTCAATCCAGTTAACATTCATTTCAGTCAACATGCATCATGTTAGTTTTATTTATTGCATATGCAACAGCCTTTAATTTAGTACATAGCCTTCTACAGAAGAGCCCAAGTTCTAGCAAAGTGGTATTGTCCCGCTACAGAACAATCACACATGAATGCCCTTTTCAAGACATTTCATTTTGTGTTTCAAATTAGGTTCAATTATCACAGTAAATTTGATAAATCATGTCTTATATTCTGTTATGAGTGGAAACTGTATGTGTAACGCCTAAGCAATACGGTGAAATATTGATATGTCCCATCAAGGCAATCATTGGTAAGAAATACCAACAAACAACTACATTAATTAAATGCATGTTATACAGGCATTGCAGGGCATGTAGGACATTATTCACCATTTGTGGAACTAACGCACGACTAGATTATTAATTTATGATTGGCTTATTAGCACAACGCAATGGAAAAAATTAAAAAGTCAAAACCAGGGCTCTATCAAGAACACATTAATAAGAAACTGTGTGCTTCCTTCAATAGACATCTAAATAATAGGTACATGACAAAAGTAAATTAATTAGTATGATATATATTAAAACCAATAATGCACATAATAGAAGTATGGCAAGTACCGAAAGTATATATTATAAACTACTGCTTGCAAATATTATCGAGTACGGTACTCTGTTCCTACAACGATTGCGTCATTAAAATGGCTCAATAAGAAAGGCTCAACATTCACTGATCAAAAATACAGACTTACAAGTGAAGACGAGGTTAGCCGTTGAGTTACTTGGGCCTTTATAGGAGTAATGCAGAATATTCAGTCTAATTCCAATTTGAGAGCCAACAATATGAGTCGAATGGAAAATAAGAGAATACTGAGAGCAACTTTTAAGAAAGCAGCAATCTTGGAGTCAAGAGAAGAATCGCAAGCCCAAGAGAAAGGTGGACCGAGAGTAAAGTATGGGGTAGTCAACGGAGGAGAAAAATAGGGTGAAGTTGTAGAAGAGAGATGGTGGGATAGAGAACTATGGAGGAAACTTGTTGGACGACAACAAGGGGCAGAGAACAGTTGTAGTGAAGAAGAGCAGGAAGAAGTAGAAGCACGACTCGGATCTAGCAGGAACGAGATAGAAGAGGTCTGCCCTAGAAGAAATGGTCCACCATTTGTTCCATTTCATTTCTCACCATTTCACTCTGACCTGATCAAGTTGGTTATCTGGGTTTGAGAAATATTAAGGACTGTTACGGAAATACCAACTGGCAAAACGGCACTACTCAAAAGACCACGACACAAATAAGTCCTCTCAATTTGAGCAGTGGTCGAATTGGAAAATGTAGTTTGGGAGAGGAGCGATGCTAACTCAACTCACAACCAGTAAGAAATTACAAAAAAGTAAGAAATCATACTTTTTTCACATGTACTTGGATGTCACTGCATTCATTCTCTAATAATCACTCAAAACTCTACTGATCTGGGCTATGATTGGATTCATATAACTAATACACATATATAGCATTATATAGCGTTCATTATAGCATTATTATAGCAATCATTACACGCACGGTAACAATGGTTTTGTACACGGGTTTGATCATTATACTTGTAAATAAAAATCAATATAATATGTATCAAGAGGAAAAACTGATAGTAGGTCCTATTTTGTGAAAACGTATTATATTTATGAAAAACAGTCAGTTTCTTAGGGTATGGTGACCATTTTTTAAGGGGAGAAAAGATTAGCTCATCACCCCCATGCTATCTCCAATTCGACCATTGCTCACCGGAGTGGTCTACATAGTTTTGAACAGAGTACACAATCTCGGTACATATGAACAGCTGGTTAAATATACACATTAGTAATATTTCAGACATCATGCACGGAGTGCTTGCTAACATGACCGTTCTTTTGCCACGCCCACGCTCCACTCGATCCGGCACTTACGTCAAACGAGCCTTTACACTGAAGCTCCTCCAGCTGTTGCTTAGTCGACAACAATGCCTGTTGCAAGTTGCCAATAGTTACCTGCTGGTTTGCTATCTGCGTGGTTAAATCTGCATTCAATGCTTTCGTCTTCTCATTACCCTAAAACAAGCTCAGTCGTTTGGTCTTTGTAAAGAGTATGCGTAGCTAATATTTAGCCAACATTTGACAATCAAGCTTGGAGGAAATAACTACAATACATACTAAATCGTCTTAAATAAGAAAATAAAGAGCAAATATGCACATAAAAAAATGCAACATAATAGAACTATAATGTATTTTTATCTACAGAGCTTTCAAAATCAATTGTGAAGGTTGGATCAAATATTGACTGTAATTATAATCCTACCAATATTATACATGTAGGCCTACAATAAATATATATATATATATATATATATATATATATATATATATATATATATATATATATATATATATATATATATATATATATATATAATAATAATAATAATGATAATAATGAATATAATAATGATGCAGTCAAAAAAGTCGTCGACCAAGCAACATGAAAATGCACACTTGAGTGCCCTGCTCAGATGTGACTTGATATGCATAATATTATGTTTTGTTGTCATAGGTCTAGAAAATATATTCATTCAATGAACATGAGAGATGTACACTCAATTTAACTTGAGACTGTAAATAAGTAAATAATGATATAAGGACTGTAACTCACCATTTCTGTTCTGATACTTTGCCCATCAAATTCAGCCTGCGATCGTACGTCTTTCTCAAAGGATACTCTTCTAGGCTGATTTTTGATCTGAAAGAAAAATTGAGATGCCATAACAATTACTAAATTTATTATGCTGAAATTAGGTCTGTCAATTATCTGACTGGGCGTAGACTTGAAAGTGAAGACTAGGGTTGCCATCACTTACTAATCAGTCTTCAACTACAAGACTTCCAAGCTTAGATAGCTTATAACATTTTTGACATATTCACAACAGAACTAATAATGTTTCTTCATTTTTTAGCACAATTGTAACAAATTGTATAGTTTCTTACCATTTTTTCTTGTTCTATTAAACTCTTTTGCAATGACTTGATCATTGATCTTGCTTCATTAAGTTCCTTTTCGAGTGACTTAGTAGACCTTGAATATTCGTCAACAATAGTCTGTTGTTCTTCTAGAGTTGGTAACAACTCCTTGGACAGTAAAGCATCGTCTTTAATGTCCTGTAATTCCTTCGTCAGCTCCTCGATGGACTGATCACCACATGAGCATCGTACATCCTGCAGTAAACGAACAAGCCCACAATCAGAAACAGTACAATACTAAAAATACTGATGATGATAATAATAATAATAATACGATAACAGTACTCATACAAGTATGTACTCAATACAAGGACAATCCAATAAAGGATTAAGAATTTGATCATTGGCAATAACGAGTAATTCTTTGTTTATTCATATTGGGGTTTAAAGATGCACTGTACTGATAACTAAGATCTACGGGTTTCGGTGATGATGAATGAGACATTGGATGAGACAGAAGGTTATTTTATTGTGTTGTTGGACAGTGGAAAGGCATCGACGATCAACGCCTGTTACCGTCTTAGTATTATCACAACGACAGAGAACAACCACAAAAAAATACTAGTTGGTCAACCACAACGAGAATCGAACCCCGCTCACCTGAATGTTGGTACAACATGCTAGTCTCTAGTTAAAACACGTAGGCCCACTAACAAGTAAAAATTATATTCATATTTAATAATTGTTTATACATACCGGTAATTCAATATTCAAGAAATATTCTCGGATTCTATTAATAAATAAATCAGCTTGAACGAGTAGGCCTAATGTAGAAGATTTTTTTATAAATTCAACTAGATATATTCAATTATAATAATTACCAATCTCTCCATTTCTTCAGTGAGCTGTTTAATCTTCTTTCGTTGATTTTCGATAGTTTGTTCCAGTGACGCAACCTAGAGACAACGAAAATATGGAATTATAAAGAGAGTTTGACCTACAAGTTGTGCAAATGATAGTATTTCTAGAAAAGTGGCATACAGAACTGCAGCATGCTTACTGCAAATGTATGATCTCATTATAACACATTGCTCATCAGCTATTCATTTTCTTAAAACTATCATACAGATAGAAATTTAAAAATGAGATTAAAATAAGAATTAGTATAACAAATAATAAAACTATTATACAATACAACATCAAGTACCAATTATATTAATTTTTGTTGTTCAGAAAAATATGGAGCTGAATACGGTGATAAACTATAAATCTGTATTAATTATAATCCAGAATTAACTACATATAACCATAACTACCTGTGAGAATCTTTTGATCTATCTATTATCTCGTATCAAAAGTATACTTATTTGGCTACAGTTATTTGTGTAGTAAACAAAAAGAGATTAATACATCTCATTATACATCTTATACCTTTGTTAGTACTGTAGACTACTTCATACATTAAATTAATACGTGCCAATTTCAAGTACGTTATGAAATGTGAATTATTATCTGCAAGAGAGCTGTTACGTTACTGTTAGTAAAGTAATTAGCGGTACCTTGCACGTAAGAATTTCAACCCTTCGTGCGTACAGTGATAACAATTGAATAAATGATGGGCAAGCTACAAATTTGTACTATTGTATTATTTACTATACAGAAAGAATAAAAATGTATCTATCCATTAACACATTCATAATAGTTTATTTGAGCACATTTATTCAATACCAAGTATTCAATACCTACGGGGATTTCATATCAATTCCAAATTATTGATTTACTTTGTATTTTTCACTTCAACTTTCTACAAACAAGCACTTACAGAACTATTTGATTTTTGCTGAGGCGACTGATGTTCCCTTTGGGCATTTTCAAACTGCTTCTGTAATGTGATGACTTTCTGGTCATTGAATGAAATGAGACAATCCTGCTCCTCTAATTCATCCATAAAAGTATCGATCTCTAGCTTCATCTCCTCGATCGCTTGACGTACGCCATTGTCCCTCCCATTATAAACGTAATTGCGAGCAACGGACGTTCTTGGAGTCGTAGCACCTCTCATAGGTGGAAAATCTTTCCCTCTTTCCACCGACGTATATTCTGATGATTGGTAATGTTCTACATTACTCCGAAGCTCATCCTGCGTGCCCTCTAATTCAGTCTGCAACTTTTCGAGTTTTAGCTCACTTTGTTTGAAGCTATTTTCTGCTTTCAATTTCTCTACCAAGTAAATAGCCAATTCATTTTGAATTGCCTGTACGCCACATTGAATCTGACGTAAAGATTGTCCAACACATGTTCTTTGATCTTCTTTATATGTGAATTGCTTTACAACAACTAGAAAAGTAACCATTACACTATTTATTTGGGATGTTATTTCCTCCACAGTTGAATGGTATCTTTTGCATTCGTGCTGAAATTGTTCGAATTCTTCTTGCTGCTTCAATAGTATTAAATAATCAAACGATTTGTTCATACTCTTATATGATGAACTCATCGCTTCTTGAAGCTGCCTGATTTTTTGTTCCACCTCGGGAATCTTGAACTCAGGATTTTGATTTTCTTTGTACAATTTGGACTTCTCTCCAAAAATAAACATTTGCTGCTCATATTTACAAACTGTTTCTTGTAAAGCTACAACTGCTACCTGTAAACGGTTGAAAATATTTTCCCGTTGGTTAATGTTATTCAACATTGTATCAATTTCGTCCTTCATATCTTCGAGGGCTGCTTGGGCCTCTACTGTTCTCACTCGGAATTCCTCAATACTCGCAGTACGCAAAAGCTTTGGAGGGTTCGTACTGTCAACACTGTTGGCTTCATCGTCTATAATTCTGTCACGACTTGACTGATTAGATTGCTCACAATGGGACAGATCCTTCAAATCATATCCTCCTTGCTTCACGAGAGATTGCAAAGTATTTATTGTTTCGTCTTGTTGAGAAATTTGCCTATCTCTTGCTTCTAGTTTTACTAGCATTTCTTTCAAACGAGACTCAGCCTTTTGTATGGCTTGATAGTCACCATCCCGTGCTATATTCTGAGATTGGATATCTTCGTCTTCAGCAAACGACACACCACGCAAAAGTTTTGTTTTATTCGTGGTTGGCATTTCAAAAGACAGTTTCCCCGATTTTGGAGCTGGTTTTACTTCCTTTAAATCCCATTCTTCAATTTTATTTTGTAACAAACACAGATCTTTTTGTGTTGCATTCAAAGTTCTTTTGAGTTCTCCAATTGTTCGCTCTTGCATATAAATTTGCTTATCTCGTAACTTTAATTCTGAAATAAGACGATTCATTTCTTCTTTCATCTCATCAGTAGCAACATGCTCACTTTGGAATTGGGTATCATACTCAATGGGATTGAAAGGTAAACACTGGCTGTTTGAAATTAACAAACTAATATCAAACACACCACTTTGAACACTCATAAAATTTCCTTGCAGTTCATTGGCTGACAACTCTAATAAGGCTTGAAGGTCGCCAATGATTTTTTCAATGCATTTGCTCTGTACTTTCCTTGTATCTATGTCATTGATAGTATTGTCAATTTCATTTTTCATGATGCCAAGAGAAATTTTCATCTCTTCCACTTTTGAAATAACATCTTTAGAACAAACTTGAGTCTTGATAATAGCGTCTAGCTGTTCAAAGGACTTGTGTAATTCTTCGTGACCTAGACACATTGATTCTGTCTTATGCAGAGGATCTTCATTCTGATGAAAGAAATAATCATTATAACTTACAAGAATTGTATGTAAAAAATACTGTTGGTCTAAATACTGTTGAGTACGGCATATTGAATTGGAAAAAAATCAATTAAATATACATTAATACTGTAATACAATAATAACGGTATATGAAATGGGATGTGCACCTAATGTGAAAGAAAAGTTCACTTATTTCAAGGAAACAACCTAAATACTTTGTACTGACATACTACCACACAGTACATATACATTATGGACAATGTGATCATATAAAACAATTATTATGAGCAGTTGAAATGATGGGAAATGAAGGAAATTTCAAGTTATTTGCAAACAACAGTCACAGAAAAATGACCAACCTCAAGGGAATATAAAACACAGAAAGACTTACATGTTCTTGCACTAATCCTTGTAACTCATTACAAGTTACATGTAGCTTCCTGTGAAGTGTATCTATTAAAGCATTCTGCGTACAGATCTGTAAAATAAAAATATCGTAGGCCAGCTGTAGACACAGCCTTAACATTTATCCTCAATATAAACTACGCACATTTGGATATTTAGTAAATTTGAGCAAAAATATAATGGAAGCCAGTGATCCAATGAATCCGTGACAAACATACTTGCTTTCTTATGATCAGAGAACACTCACACAAGTGGAAGATAGGGTGGCCAGGGTTATTCGTGAATTTGGCACACACTGGGTTAATTTTTCTGCCTTTTGTGCCATGTTGGAAAAAATATACTATTGGATCAGGTATCAGAGAGAGTCAGCTCAACTTCAGATGAACTTAACCCCCAGATGACAATAGGTTCATACCAAGGGAATGGCACCAATAAATAATAATAAAACATTAACAGTGATTAAAACAGTGAAAGACATTAAAAAATGTTGAAGTCACAATTCCGTACAAGAAAACACTCTACCTTCGTAAGCATTCGTATGCTTTCATGTTTATTATTTATAAAACATTAATGTAATTAATTGTACGAGACTAAAGGAGCAGACAAAAAAAGTTAAATTACGTAGCTTACAAATAGAATACCAACAAAGAAATACTAATAGGCTGATAGCAAATGCATAGTAAGCGTACATCATGACACTTTTCTAGCAGACTGTTACCGATAATAATCAAATTAGTAATTAATCTTATATAAATTTAATTATTGTTAATTATTGTTCAGCTAATAAACTGGATAGTGGAGTACAATAAGCTAATGAACTATCAAGTGAGTAATCCTATACATACTAAAATGGTAACCTATAATGTACATTTTAAATACTTTATCAGCTTTTTTATGTGGGTTTAAAAAGTAAATAAAGACAGCTGGTGTTTAGGACGTTTTTCAAGGGACTCACTCAACTCACTTAAGTGAAAAACTTAGTGAAGAAGCTATTCAAATGACGGACCATTTGGTTAGGATCAAAATAGATAACTTATCAAGATAATAAATGTACTAAACTCTAAAGAGTAACTCACTAACTTACCTATATTCTGAATATGCTATCATATCAATAATTTTCTGTGAAAATTGTACTTGGATAAAATATATAGGTATGTATATATCAAATTGAAACATGTACAGTGAAACCTCTATACATCGTTGTTCAAGGCACCAGGAAAATAAAACCATCCATGCAGGAAAACGATCCATCCAGGACACTTTAGCATTGATTATATGGGAGTGGGGTGAGAAAAAATGAACGATACAAGCAGGAAAACGATGGATCTGGGAACGATGCATCAAGGTTTCACATACTTGTAATAAACTACATGAAACAGAAGGAATAAAAATTGAATTGAATTGAGTGAAGCCATGGTATGGCAAGATGGTGGTCGCTCTTACCTTAGCTTCACAAACATCACGTGCAGCAGCGTGTTTCTCAGCGAGTTTCCGATACTCCTCTTTCTCGCTGTACAGGTTCGAATCTCCAGGCCTCTCATCCTGTTAACAGTAATAAAGTATCATGTTACTGATAGTAAAATGTCACCGTTTTACATAATGACGACTGCGAGAATTGAAAGTTTTGTTTTACTACATTTTGAAGCAAGGCATAAGTTAGATACCTATTACTAGAAACTTTAATTACAACATTTTATATATGTACTGTACTGGTATACTTGTTCCAGATATGAAGGCCATCTACCAACGTGAAAAACACAAATATCACCGTTAAATATGTATAATTGGGGTATTTAACTAAATGTAGTGACTAAATTACTAGATAACTAACTAACTAAATAAATCACATCGAACATGGTTGGATGAAATCAGAATCATTTTGAGAATAAAAGGAATTGAAATCGAAAATATTGTGATAAAAATTGCAATCCAAATCGTAATTATTGTGTCAAAAAGTAGAATCAGTGATCAGTAATAGTAGTGATCTTGAGAAATCGGAATCGAAATCGATATAAATATTTACTAAAAAAGTGGAATCAGAATTTCTTTAAACTAAAGTTGGAAGTGAAAGTAAAATCGAAATCGCAAAACATTTCATCTCAAGTCCATTGGGTTGATGTTTTATTTGTGTAAACAGTTAGATTTCAGCTGATGCTTTCGATTATAGCTGCAGGATCTACTATATATCCACTAAAGAGGTAAAAATTCCCTTACCAGCTTTTTGTTTGAGCCGCGGGGGTTGGCAGCTCCAGTTGGCTGACCAGCGGAGCACAGAATTTGATCTTCACTATCTCTCAAGTCCTTTTCAAGTTTCTTGATGGTCATATCAGCACATGCACATTTTCTATCCTGCAACATGGAAACACATCTCTTCAATGACTGTCTATAGTTGATACACTGAAAGGTTGACCTGGTGTCATCTTTGTTGCAACAATACCACGGCGAATGTAACCGACGGATATTGTTATTAACAATCAAAGTAGCAATAGAGCCACCGAGCGCCTAGGATGAAATTACAGAAGAAGATTGTAGCAAGATATTAATTCACTAAACATGGAGTATTCACACACATGGTTTAATTTAATATATTGTATGCAAGTGTGGGATGCATATCCAGAGCAGATACTACTCATTTACTTTTATTTCATCCAACATCTATTTGGCTATTTATGTGCAACACCCAGATACGTTATTTTTTATTTATTACTTTTTTGATGTCAACCCGGTGTAACGATACGTAAGATCAGGCCCTATTATCGGATGAATGTAATAAGATTATGGGAAGTTAAGATGAAGGTTACTTGGGAAATAGGAAAGATTGTGGGAAGGTAGCGGTCATAACCCAAATCGGAGAAATCATCCGTAGATTTACACAGGCTACAGAGAAAATCCAAACAGAACCTCAATACAAATGGGCCCACCAATTTGCATTTTTCCACCGTGAAAGTGACCCCATCGTTTTGTACGGACTTCTTCGCATGGATGTCTCCGTATCACATTGGCGCTGACCCTTTCGTCACACGTTAATTTCGTTTAGTTATCGAATAACAGCCCTGTTCTCTAATACAATAATTTGTACACCAATTTCATTTAATTTTCAAAGACCATAGGCCTAACTTAAATAAATTTGTGTTTGCTATTTTCCAAGTTGCAGAATGCATAGATAGATATTTACTAGGTTTATTACCATTACGAATTAATAATGGAATTCATAATTACCATTGACTTTATCTCATCAAGGAGCTCTGCTATCTTTTTCTGTTGAGACTCATTTGTAGAAACCATCTAGACAGAAAAACAAGCTTATGTTACTAGAGGAATCATTCAAAAATGAAGAATACCGGTAACTAGAATAAAAATAAAGAACAAAGAATAGGAAACTACGTATTATGATATTACGTTGCATGATTACTTCACTTCATGGGAAATAGAAAAATTAATCAATTTCTCACAAAAAAGGTCACTTGTTCAACACAAAACTTTGAAAACATATCGTTCAAGATAATCAACAAATGAGGCTGACAAAAACTTCCAACTTTGTTGAAAATATTTTGCTCTCACAATTTTCCCTTCATGTTATTGTCATGAGATTTTGTTAAATTTGAATACACCTACCTTCTTGTAGACATCACCACCAATAAGAGCACCATTTTCATCTCGCATGTCCCACTAGAAAAACAAATACACCGCTACTTTAGAGTTTAGATAGATCGGTCATATAAGGAATACATACAATATGTTATGTAATATGTATTGTACTATACTACAATAGGAGTCTATTTTCTAGGGGCCGACAGGTCTGTACTGAATAATTGTTTCATTCACAAGTTTGCTTAAACTGTGACTTTGAAATTTATAATACATTCAACAAGATGACACTGCATATCTCCCCAAGCAAAGTTTGAATTCAATGATTGATTTTATAATTACCGGCTCATTGTATCCGCTACTTGTACCACCTAGTGCACCCCCTCTTGCACCACCACTTGCACCACCTTGTGCACCCCCTCTTGCACCACCTTGTGCCCCCCCTCGATTGTCACCAGGTTGTCCACGATATCCCATCCTCTCATTATCTGGACCATCTTCTGTCATCTGTCCTTGCTGAAATAATAATATAAATTTTCAATCAAAATTCAAATTGAATATTAAAATAAATAATTGATAGGGCAAAAGGATACATTTATAGAAAATCTAGTTTGCAGAACAAATTAGTAAAAACTGATGTCCGATGATATAATATATATACATAAATTTGATCACGAAGATGAAAAAATCTTCAACAATTTATCATTTCTTCCAATGGGATGGTGCAAATGCCAACTTTTTTTTACAAATAATACCGTATTTAAAAAAATTAATGGTGGAACGTTAGCAGTAGGAAAATCAAAATTTAAAACAAAATTCTCAATACAGTATATGTAGGCCTGCTAAAACAGGTTACTCAAAAACTATCCAGTTCTGTAATGAAGATCATTTGCAGAAATTTGAAAGTATATCAGACCAGGGAAAAGAGTTTAGGCCTACATATGTAAATTATGTACAGTACCAGGTATTGGAATATCTCGAACGTACCTTCCTTGCACCACCAGGAATAATAACACCATTTTCATCTCTCTCAAGATGATGACCAGAACGTTCAGACTGCTCGTCCCACTGCAAAAAATAAAGATAATTGATGGGAAGATAATTGATGAATTGATTGTTGTAATTGATTCCTTTTTATCTCCATTTTACTAGTTAACTAAGGGCACATGCATAACGTGTACGCTAATTTCAACTATCCAATATTCTAATATCATGTAAAACCTACCTTCTTCCCACCTCCAGCAATTAGAACACCATTCTTATCTCTCTCGCCCGAACGATCAGAAAGCCCATCCCGCTGCAAAACAATCCAATGTGATTTAGTTACGTAGATGATTGATGAATCTTACATAGGCCCCTACGCATATAGAACGACAATATGTAAACAAGATGTTCGAGGCTTTCGCGCCCCGATGTCAAGTATTTTATATGGGATGATTTCGTCTCGTCGTGAGACAACGTTTCGGCCTACAATGTTGAAACCTTTTTCAAGAACGACAGTTCAGTTCAGAATAAATAACCGGACTGCCTTACTTGAAAAAGGTCTCAAGTAGGCCAAAACGTCGAGGATTTCTTCATCGCACACGACGCTGTTTGCTCAACGACCCAACGAACAGCTAGGTTACACGGGGTACAAATGAGCAGGTGATTATGAAACTATGAAGTGATGCCTTATGCCGTTATGCAGGATTTGAACCCACGCCCAGCGGTGACTTCAGTGTCTGAAGCGTGCCTCAGCTGACCTTGCTAGCCTGAGCTGATTGCTGAGCCTAACTATAAGATCAAAATTCAAAGCTTTAGGCCTACTCCCAAAGTAGAGTTTGAATTGAATTTTTCATTTTGTAATTACCGATTCGTCATATCCACTGGTTGCACCACCTCTTCCACCACCACTTGCACCACCTCTTGCGCCGTCACTTGCACCACCACTTGGGCCACCACTTGCACCACCTCTTGCGCCATCACTCGCACCACCATTTGCACCACCTCTTGCACCGCCACCACTTGTGCCACCTTGTCCATCCCCTTGTACACCGCCTTGATTCTCTCCAGGTAGTCCTCGATATCCCATCCTCTCATTATTTGGACCATCTTCTCCCATTTCAGTTTGGTAGACAAGCTGTAATAGATATAAAATTAGATGTTTAGTGATATACCGGTATACTAAATCGAGTCATCGCCGGCATTGACGAAAGAATACAGCATTTGCGTGTGTCAATACATGACAAAGCGTCAGAATCTAATGTTGAGTGTTGGAGAGATAGAGAGATCATACTTGAACTACTAGTGAACTACTAGTACTAGAAGTACTAGTGACTAGTAGTACTAGTGACTAGTAGTAGTAGTAGCAGTAGTAGTAGTAATCTCTAACTCACTCTGACCGATAAGAGTTGGATAATTTGTTATGTATCATTCCTTGGATTGACATCTTTTAAATGAATCGTCACATGCAATAAATAAAATAGTATTCAAGAAATTAGTCAAATTACTAACAGTCACTACGAAAACACACACTGAAATTTGCATCATAAAAAAAATATAAGATACACAAGCATTGTTAGTACTATACTTGCCTAGCAAATTTAAAACAAATATTAGATCGATACCTATACAAATACAGTTCATTAATTGGACGAGCGAAGCAATTTACTGTACTTGAAAAAACGAGCATGTGAGTTTATTTTGTCTTTCCCTGTTTTTTGTTTTTGCGCTCTACGGGTAAAACAAAAGATTTGTGATGAAACTTGGCATACACTTATGTCATCATCTAACTTGAATTAGACTGTACATAGCAAGATAAATTCAAGGGGTTTTTCAAAATTGAAACAAATTTTCTCAAAAAAGGTTTAACAGGTTTCCTAAAAAATAGCCACTTAGTTCTGGAATGAAGCTTATTGGGAGAAGTTTGAAAATAGTATTCATTTCTCCATTAAACCACTGTGTACACGTCACGTGCAAATTATTAGCTGTGTACTGAAAATATTGTGTATTATAATATCTTATCAAACCTACCTTCTTCACGCCACCAGCAATAATAGAATAATTTTCATGTCTCGAACGATCAGATTGCTCATCCCACTAAAAAAAAAAATGCAATTAGAAGAGCGTAGGCAAAGACTCGAAAGTGGGAAACATTTTTTTTTCATTTATTCTTTCTTGTTTGCTCTCCACAAATCAAACAAAAACACAAATTGTTATAAAAAATTGACATGCACGTACGTCATTATTTAACTTGATTGTATATTATTTTAGGGCAAGTTGGACCACTTCTGAGAAAAACCATTACAAAATTTTGAAAAACCCCATTTAAAAAAATTATCCAGAAGGGAAAATTGCAAAAAAAAAATCTTCACAAAATACTCAATTTCTACTGAAATACACAAGAATGATACACATTATTACCGGTACAAAGTTTTATAAAAATCGGATAGAATAGAAGTTTATTTATATAATTACCGAATCATCGAATCCTGCGCCACTTTTAGCAGAACCTGGTGCTCCGCTACCTGGTCCTCCAACACCTTGTGCTCCGCTACCTGGTGCTCCGACAACTTGTGCTCTGCTACCTGATGCTCCGCCACCTGGTGCTCCGCCACCTGGTGCTCCGCCACCTGGTGCTCCGCCACCTGGTGCTCCGCCACCTGGTGCTCCGGCTCCAGGTGCTCCGCCACCTTGTGCTCCGACACCTTGCGCTCCGCTACCTGGTGCTCCGACACCTTGTGCTCCAACACCTTGCGCTCCACTACCTGGCGCTCCGACACCTGGTGCTCCGCTACCCGGTTGGACGACACCTTGACCACCGCTACCTGGTGCTCCGCTACCTGGTGCTCCGCTACCTTGTGCTCCAACACCTTGTGCTCCGCTACCTGGTGCTCCGACACCTTGTGCTCCGACACCTTGTGCTCCGACACCTTCTCCTTGCTGAAAAAAAAAAATCAAATTCAAACAAAATATTGAGATAGATTACTTTGTATGGCTTATATACGTTACGCAATATTTGAAAGTATAAAATAAAGATCAGTGTTGAATTATTTATGAAATGAATAAAAAAAATGCAAATTTTGCTCTTCAGGCTCACTAGGTGAACACGATTGATTATTATTTGCTGAACAACCTCACCAACAGCCGAGCTATTTGGAAGTGAAAGGAAATGTACAAAAATAGATTCCTTCTGCAAGACTCAGACCCGCACTGTGACCTCAATTTCTACAAATTGAACTACTGCTACTTGAGCTACTCGAGCTGCTTTACTGCTACTTGAGCTCAGCTACTGAGCTATTGAAGCTTACCGAGGGTGGCTGGTTGAACACAAACGAGCATCACCAAAGATCCATCCTCAAACAATTTTGGAACAACGACTAACTCAGATTAACTGCTTGTGACCATCTAGACCAGTTATTCACAGCTTTCTTGATTCAAGAGAGCAAATGTTTTGGGGACCCCAAGAATGACTATCCACTATCCCCCCCCCCCCCCCCTCCCACACACACAAAATGAAGTTGATAATAGCATTACGACGTACCTAATCAATGGAGGGCAAAACAGCTGCCAGGAGGATTTCGGAGGTATAAATGGATTGAATGCTCACAAAACTTGAACGTGCAAGATACAAAATCAACATATACATACTTCACAAGATTCAGGGAAAATGCTAATGAGTCAACATTTTTAATAATAACGATCGATAGATCTATTGTATTCGATTTTTACCTCACAACAAACGTTGAATACGAATAACATGTAACCTAATGTTGATGTTTTTTTTGAGGATCAACAGTATTCTATAAAATACTTTTCTTCACTACAATTTGTTGAAAAAGGTCCCTAACAGTTTATTCTTGTTTTGAGGACACTGAAAATGTTATGATCTGGGTAGGTCACCCTTAATAATTGTTGCTGAAAATAATTACTACATTATATAATATAAGACTCTTTCTCAGAGACAGTAAATGATTTTTCTAATTGTTTACGACTCTGGTCGTACAGTCTAAGGGTCGAGTACAGTATTGGGATTAGGATTTTTCCAACTTTCCTACCAGACCTAGTAATACCCTATAACCACTACCCTACAACTTCACACAGTGGTGTGGATTGTAGACAAGCAAATAAAATTTCTCATGTTTTCTCTAGAAGGCATTTTTTCTACTTCATAAAGTAGCTTCAACATTAATTTCAAGTAAGCCTATTGACGCATAAATATTGAATATCCAGTCTGAGATGAATACTGAGTTTTAAAAAATCTGCAACTTTGAAAAGATAGAGTTGTGCTATGTGCAACTCCAGCAATATTTTACAGGAAACTACCTTGCTATTAGGTAGAAATCAATCTGGTTTTGGACAGAAACACAACTGTGAATTGGCCTCAACAAAATAAATCAAATTGTTTAAAATTCATCACATTATCAATACAGTTTGATTTTAATACGATAATATTGCTTCATTTTCATACAATCACATTTAAATGGTAATTTAATTGACTTGAACGACAGACGACGGCCACAAAGGTAAAACTTGTGTTGTTATTGGCTGTTTTATTTACGGAGTGCAGGAAAATTCAAGATCTACGACAATAGACAAAGGTTTAGATTCCAAAAGACAAGAGCCACATAAGTACCAGGATTAAGCTAGGAATATACATACAGTAGTACTACATATTATTCTACTAAATGCGTCACATGTTAATAATTTTGTTAATATATTATACAAATGCCAGTTATTTTAAATTGTAGTGGATTGTGAATTGGTACCGAATTGATGCAATAAATGTCAATGTTTTTATATGGGAAAATTCAGCAACTTTGTGCTCTCAATACCTTGTTTTTACAATTTAAAATAAAAAATGACACAGTTTGGATGTCTCTAGGAGCCAAACTTCAGGTTTCAACTTTGAATAATACTTATATTACTCCTGGATCACCACTCATTTTATTATCTCCAGTAACAAAATAGTTCGTACTTTAGGAATTCATTCACACCTACAATAATAGTACCGGGTACCCCATTGCAAATGTCACCGTAAGCGGTCACCTAAGCTTGTAACTGAGCTGGAAACGGAAGACACTACATTACAATTATAATTCATTATGATGGTGCAGTATACCTTTGTTCTATATGAATCCACCGCAGAAGAATCTTTACCAGTCAGCATGCGAGCATTGTCTGCCTCATCATATGGTCTGCGTTGTGCAGATTCTCCACCCTGTTAGAAGATAAATACTTGAGCTTTCTGAGCCATCGTGACTGCATCTAGTACATTCATTCAATTTCAGATGTAATGTTCACTCGGGAAAAGTTAATATTTAGGCCACTTTTGACAATGAATAAAAATATGAACCAAATATCTTAAAAACCTACTCTTTTCAACATAATGATATAAAATATAATGTCTACACCTATATTGTAAATAAGTCTGGTGGAGTGAAGAAAATCAAATAATGTCTCGACTGGCTATAGCAATATTTCTCAACTGTAAAGTGTTACCATAAATCATTTGTGTGTTTATGTATTGTATACAAAAGTCATACCTTCCAACTTATCTAGAATAATCTAGAATATTCAACTTATCTAGAATAACATGTGTTTCAGGTTTTATTGTACTGTACTAGTTTGTAGTTTTCAAGATATTTAAATATTGTTTCCATGATATTCATTATTCTTATAACCAGAATATTCTCTAATTTGATTCAGATTTTTTCTCTTCATTAACAACAACATTCTTATGTATAGGCCTAATTATTGTTTCCCAATCAAGACTAAGGATGAATTAGAACAACCGGTTACGAGAGACACTTATTGGTTGTTTCAAGACTTTGAGGTGGTCTTGTCAACAATATAAATTGATGATTTTATAATAGAGAAAGAGTCAATCCCAATTTTACCAAAAACTATATAGCCTAAATATATTTCTTTCCTGGAAGAGTCTGACCAGTTGGGCAATTTGTCTGAGTTTATAAACACATACACTACATATATATGCACCAACACTCAGCAGCCAATACCATAACCGCCTTATGGAGTCTCGACAAATGTTCATCCAAACAAGGTAGGCTTATATTACTTCAAGTTTAAACTCGTATTCTGCTGAATTCTACTCGTATCTAGTATCTACTGTCAACATTGATGTGGTATTGTGAAATTCGTATTTCCGGTACCGTACCATAAATACATTGAACTGAATTTTCAATTTCAGGTACAGTTTAATGAAAATCGTACTGTTGAAAGGGTGGGGAAAATGTTATGGTAACATCCATTCAGATTTGGTTTGTATAACCTATACGATGCATAAATAACCAGCTTGTCTTCACTACTCGGGTTATGCATGTGTGTGAAAATATTATCTGCACTTTGTTTCTCTAGTGACTTGACTTTCATGAGACAGTTTGAGAAAGCTCTCAAAAGGTAAAAACTAATTACAAAAGATTCAAGATTAGGCAAATATGGTAAGTTGACAATCCACAATCATAAAGTAAGCACCTCCTACTCAGCCTTGCTGTTGGACTACAGACATTTTGAGGAAATGAACAATTCTTATTGAAAACGTTATTATATTAGGGTCACATTTCAAAGTTTCACCATTTGGTTGCAAAAATATATTACAACATTTTAAAACTTTCATCAAAAATTATCGTTGAAATTTCTTCAGATTAGTTTGTATGATATATTATTCAAAATTCTTCATTGAAGAACATTTCAAAATTTGTACAGAAATATTTTCAACATTTTTATCGAATTTTTTTCAAATTTAGATGAAAATTTCTCTCTTGTATACTGGTATATTTTTTAAAACTTGATAATAAAATTTTTGAGATTCAACAGACACAAAATTACTTCAAAAAATGAAATATTGAAAATTTAGATTCATTAGTTGCTCATTACACTGGGATGCTACAACTATAACAAACTGAAGAAATAAAGAATGAGAAATTAAATTACATGAATGAGTGCTATAACGTACATTAGGACATATGGAGGATATTATTTAGGATAATATTTGGATAATATATACATCATCATTCATCAGGTCACTTATTTGGAAAAAATAAATGTCTGAATAGATTGTGAGATTTCAGCAAAGCAGATAAAAATATAGCATTAACACATATTTATTAGTTTTCATGAACGAGCACATGCTATTTAAAAATTTTAACATTCACTATATTAGAAAATCCACATCATGCTATTATAGCCCACAATCCATAGCCCAATTTTTAGTTAAATAACAAACGAAAATAATTCCGAGGACCATTATGAAAATTTCAATTCATTACTAGGCCTACAATAAGCCTACATGCGAGTTAATTCAAAGTGAAGAAAATTCTTTTGGATGCCTTATCAAGTTAGAGAATAATATTTACCCTCAAGTACTCTGAATTATCATAGTAACAAGCTCATGTAGATTAATTAATTAATATACTAATTGATATCTATAAGATTAGCAACAACCATTACATTAAATTTTATACAGTACTGGTAGCAACAACAATAATAATAATAATAATGAACAAGAAACAATAGAACAGCTGATTACATCACAACTCGGCACGCGGACAAAGTATGAATATACTTTGAATATTTGTATTATTGATCAAAATATTACACTTACCATGACATGCATTCTGTAAACGAATTGTACTTTTTTTCAATTAACCCTGATTTTATTAAAACATCTCAAATTTCATTGTTTGTTATTCAACAGCATGTATGCAGAAGTAAAGAATCTATTTACCGGTAATTTTAATTGAGGATAGAGAGTATAAAAGTTTCCTTCTATGCTTGTTGTAGCTTTGGCCCGGTTTATCAATAGTAAGTTAAAGAGTCCGGTATGCTAATTGGCTGATTGGGCCATTAACCATGGGAGATAACAAGTCAACAGCTGTTGTCAAAACATTGAAAAAACAGATCTAAGGTCCTGCTTTGATTAAAATGGTAATTATTACGTTTTTTCATACTTTCATATCATATGCATTACAAGGAAAGAAGCCAATTCGCCGAGTTCTAGAGGGACAGGACCTCTCCTAGAACTCTATTTGCGCAAAAGTTTCCAAATCCACCGACACCAACTAATCGACCAAGGACAGCAACAATGCACCAACTCATTTGCCTGGCCCACTACAACATTTTGATTTCTTGAATATGTATTGTAATTAACTGGCTATGGCTATCAATGCATATAATTGCATCGAATTCATAACTCATCATTAGATATATTAAACTCAGCATCAAGTAACATTTTGTACAATGCAAGCAACTTAATGATGCAAGGCAACACAGACACCTGCTCATACAAAGAAAGCAAGCATTATTCTATATTCTTGTACATATTCTTTGATACCAAATAAAAATTGCATAATCCATTCATATGTACGCTAAATACAAATACAGCTAACATAAATGAGCAACACATTGAAGAAAACATACCCCGACAGGTACAGGCTTTATATACATTACACATATAGGCTCAATAGAACATGCACATGGTAAAATGTAATCATAGAAGGTTAGGTCTACTTTTCATTGTAATTCCATGCAGGTGGCCGAAGGGTGGAGGAATAATGGTGATGAGTATGAGACTTGTCATGCTTATCATGTTTGGTTCCTCCTACCTTTCCTTCTTTTTCATTTCTTATCGCAGTATTATCCGTATTTAGGGGCGACATACTCCGTCGTCCAACGAGATGCTTGTCAGAATGCCTACTTCCATCACCACAGCCCATGTCGTTTAAATGGCCAGGTTTTGAAACCTTGAAATGAGAATAAGACCTCCCTTGCTTCTCAGTGCTAAGTGCACTATCAGGAAACGAATGCTCTTTGCATGCATTCAAGTAGCGTTCCCTCGGTGCCATACAATCTTCACTCATGTCGGTGACTGGACTTTTATCAAAAATATTTTGCTCCAGCTGAGAAATCTGTAGGCAATGAACAAGTCAAACGCATAATTAGTTTGCCAGTTGAATTAGTAGAAACTCTGGAATCACTTAAAAATATTCAAAATTGGAATCAAAATTAATTGATATACTTGTCGAAGCAGAATAAGAATAAAAATATTTTATTCCTAGGCCTAATCAACATGAACCAGAACAGACACCGAAATTTGTATTCTCAATTAATGAGATCGGAAACGGTACGGTACATCTTTAATACAACAGATATTGTAATCGTAATCAATGATTCAATAAGTTATTTCATTGTCGGTCCATAATTTCATATTAGTAGGTAAAACGTATAGCAAAACTTTATATATTGCAAGAAATACTGAACATCACAAGAGCTTAACACTGCCAAACAGTTGTGGCTTGTGATACTGAATGGGGACGATTTTCAAAAGAACCCCGTCAACACTGGACCTGTCATTAATACTGCTCTCAAACAAAAGTCCAAATATTGACTACAAAAATAATCATGACAAATAAATAGTACCTTAGCTCTGTTATACTTGATTTCCTTTCTCATCTCTTTGATAATGCCGTCTTTAAAGTTGGTTTGCATATCAGCCTGGCGGCAACGTTCTTCTAGTTGGTGTGATTCTCTTCTGATCAGCGACACCTGGTCGTGCTTATTAGCCACTTCTGCCGTGAGAGCGGCTTGTTTATCTTTAGCAGACTGTTAATAGAAAAATTAATGGTATAAGAATTAAGAAGTCAAATACTCAATTGTCATTTATAGCTACAAATAGTGTTACCAAAATTATATGTGTGATCGAGACGCAGGAAAGCCTGGTTTGAAGAAGTTGGTCACACCCACAACTAGGAAGTAAAGACATATAGACTACGCAGTAGAAGACCGCAGTCTTACAAAGAACTGATAACTCGGTTTCATTAGAAAATGGGAATAAAAAAATTACCAATTTAATAGGCCCTACTTTTCCGTACATACTTGAATACTTTTTGTACTTATTTTATAGTAATATAACAAACAACAAAAATTAAAATTAAAATTAAAAAATAAACGAAACATAAACCTTGAATAGTCTTTTCATAATAATGTTTTCCTGGACTAGATGAATAAACTACCAATCCTGCTGACTTACATTTTGATTCAAAGTGGAGATAAAAAGGATATCCCCAAATATGTAGCCTATATTTGTACTAGTAAATAGAATAAAAACTGAAACAATTCACCTTATCTATTTCTGTGATTGCCTCAGTCAGTGCATTGACTTCTTGTGCTTTGAAATGCAATTCTCGGTGGACGGAAGCCAGTTCATCTCCAAGTTGCTGTTTCTCGCGGAGTGCAAAATCCAATCGAAAGTCAGCGTCTTGGAGCTGACGTGAAAGTATAAGTATATCAGCATGTTGATCCATTCTTGGCATATTAAATCTCTGCAACTCAGTTTCATCAGGTAAGAACTGAAACAAGATACAGAAGTCAGATATGCTCAGGACAACAAACATCGTAATTGTGTCCTTCAATGTAATTGTAAAGTTTGATACATCTCACTTACCGACTATGTATTTTGGGACCTTCTCTTGCTTGAAAATTGGAGATATTGGTAAACCCAACAACCAGATAAAACCAATCTGTGCACTTATGTGCAAAATAGACCATATTTAAATAGAGTGTTAGTAGTCAGTATTCATAGAATAAACTTCCAGGTTCACATGCAGGTGAATTTTTCATCACAATTTTAAGAATTAATATTTTAGCTAAGTCTAGACTACTTATAGTTAAAAATTGTGTTATGCCTAGAACGTTTGAAAAATGTAACCTCTTATTCCATCGAGGTGACTCTAATTCAAAATTCTTTACCTCGATAGTTGTAACATTCGTAAGACCAGAAGACTTTTTCTGGATCGAATCACGAAGGGCTTGAAGTTCTTCTTTCAAACTACGTATTTCATCATCTTTAGACGATAATTGTTTCCTCATCTCCGATGCGTCGCTTTCTGATGATTTACTCATTCTACAAAACAGAAATACAAAAAAGCGTTGAAAAAAATAAAAAATAAAAGGAAGTCCTACGTATAAATGATTCAGAGATGTAGACCTACAATAAGATCAGAGATGTAAGAAAATATTCACGAGGAAACCAATTCTAGTTGATCGTAAGCAAATAAGGATTCGTTTTCAAACAATTTGATAACTAGTAATTACGGTTTATTTTGAAAGGAGAACTGATGATATCTGTTTGCTTCCATGGCACCGTTATTCGTAATTGAAATGAATAATTTATTTACATTTCAAACAAATTTTTGTGGAAAGCCTTATAAGTTATTACTGATATTGATCAAAGATATTTATTCAACAAAGTCATGTGAACAGGCCTTCTGAATGGTGAAAGGTAGGGCTTATAATTACAATATTTAAATTAAATTTTTACAGCAAACAAATTTTTACAGCTTGTTTGCGCTTGCATATTGCTTTCCAACATAATTTTTTACGTAATTCTCATGTCAATATTATGTAACTTACGAATCACGTCCTTCTCTAGCATTAGGAGAACCATCTTTTCCGATAGCTGGATCCGTCAAGGTACGGATTTGTTCGTCCTTCTGCTTGAGTTGTTCCCTCAAAACTGCCATTTCCTTATCCGAAGACTTATTCATTCTATAAAAAAATGCATTTGATTTTCATAGGCTATTGATATTTGATGACATAATAATGTTAGCGCCCAAGTATAATATGTTGAGAAAACTGACACAAAACATATCCATAATACTTGTAGCCATATCCTGAGATATCAAATTATCAAATTCATAATCAAATTATTGAACCTTGAGTTTTCATAGATCCTCAGAACAATCAAATTATTGAACCTTGAGTTTTCATAGATCCTCAGAACTCACAACTAAAAATAAATAAAATACATGCCTATAGTAGGCATTATCGTATATAGGACTATCGGTATTATTGACCAAATAGTACTTGTAGTTGTAGTAATAGTACCACACTGTCTTGTATCACATTATTATGAAAATTAGGGTTTCTATTGGCTGGTTCTTATGTTTACAGTGACGTCAACATGAGAGCTTGGAGTTTTAAAGGCCTAGTTAATGGTGGTTGAGAATGGACCAAGGACAACCCATACAACAAACATTTCTCGCGTTGGTGTTAGTGTTACACATTAATGTTAGCATTGCATTGTAAATAGACGCTTAACTTTGGTAGGTCTAAGAGCACCATTAAAAACGGTCTGTCAATTAAAAAACCACTGTATTAATACACATGCAAATTTTGTCAAGTTACAATTCAAATTGACCGACTCACCTATCTGGCCCCTCTTTACCATTAGCATACGCTTGAGCTGCTTCCATCAAGCTGCGGATTTGCTCATCCTTTGAAGCTAGCTGCTCTTTTATATCCGCTGATTTGCTTTCGAGAGATTGAATAATTCTAAACAGAAAATTTACGTATTGTGTCTCAACTAAATTGGTTGATCTTGGTTTTAGATAAGAGCAGAATTATGAGTATGTATACTTACTGATCTTTTTCATTACTATTTTTGCCGGATGTTTCATTGTTCCGTCGCAAAGTGTCTAGCTCCGCTTGTAGCCGTTTTAACTCATCCTGTCAGTAGCAAGAAAATTTAAACACCTGATCCACAGAGCAGACTCGAGAAATTATTAACCACAACAGATTAGCAGTACTATGTTTTATAAATACAAATTCCACAGTAGTTATTAGAATGACAGAAAGTTTTAAAATATAATGTAAGAGTGCTTAAAATACTATAGATTTCGAAGCACAAATAATTTATTGAAATTTGATCAAGGCAACAGATACACACATAAGTTTTGTATTGCTCATATATAGATATCATATAAGCATAGATGAATTTGGGCCACTGCCAACATGAATATAACAATTTAACCTCACAGAGAAAAATAGTATACACTGTAATATGGGCTTGTGATTTTACTTCTAGTATAAATTACAGGGATTTTATATTTTACGTAAATATGAAAAGCAGAATTCAATGTCCTGGAATGTGTTCAGTAACCTGGTCTACAGTTACATGGATCAAATTGAGGGTCAAATTTCCACTCATATTTTAGTTGCTTGTCTTTGAGAACATCGTTGCCCCCTATATTTTGGGTTTGATTAGTTCGGTTGTAAGCAAATTCCACAGACAGCTTTATCTTTCTAGGTTTATGAGTTTTTACTAGTGGATCATATGGTACCTGACAATCCAGATTGTCATTCCGTGAAGACCTGGAAAGAATAAATTATTATTAGCATAAAAGATACTTTCAGATTTGGATTCTAAATCTAATGACTCATGCTCATTTGTCCAAATAAAATATGGTTAATAAATTGGTTCACCATACAATCAGTGTCCTAATTATGAAAAAACTAGGCTTCTCCACACATACTGGTACTATAAACGATATTTACGTAAAATTAAAAGCACGCTAATGCAATCATTTGTTTGATGAACTACAGTACATAGCTGCAAGTTATTTACTGCGCAACTCAGAACACACACGAAAAATCATGAGGATCATTCAATTTGATCCCTGAGTGCCATAAAAAAGGTAAACAAAGTAGGTAGGCCTACTCTTAAGATAGACAGATAGTTGAGATATCACTTAGCTACGGTCACGTCTAATTCAGATACGCTCATTCTTAAAAACCTGTTCAAGTCAGGATTACTGAATTTTTAGTCCTCAAAAAAAATTCTCTTGTAGGGCCTATAAGCTATTTTCCATTTTTTAACTGGGTTTCATGATACACTGAAGTGATCACTCAGATTGATTGGAGTCGAGAATGATAAATGAGACAATGGGAAGATGAGACACAAGGTCATTTCATTAGATGTTCTAGGGGTCGATCTTCGCTTGTTGATGAGGAACCATACCAGTACAAACCTAAACGAACGAGGGAAACTACGAGAAAGTTCTGTCATGATGGTCGACCATGGCGAGAATGGAGTCCCTGTCTCTTGAATGATGGTTTAGCATGACTGAACCATGAATGATGGTTTAGCCACTGAGTCACCCATCTCAATACCGAGTTATACAGAAGAAGAGAAGAGTTTCCAAGAAGTAGAAATTCGGGCAACCCACTCAAATCGCTTACCATTCAATTTGAAATAAAATTAAAACAAGTTATAGCTCTAGATCTTTTAAAGTAAAAATATGAAAGTCTTACTGTAAGGCAAGAGGTTCTGATCCGAATATGTCTTCATGCGTGACTTCATAAAAGTGGAGACCATCCGTCGTCCAGTCGCTATTACGTTGGGCTTGTTGAATCAATTTACATAAATTGAATACATCACTTCGCAGGTGTTCCACTGTCGTTGCATCCTAAATTTGACAAATGGAAACTGTTCAACATATTCATCCAATTTAAAACTGAAACTTTTCACTTGTGTTGTGTATAAACTCAAAATTATAGAAGAGAAATTGTGAACATACTAACTAGGCCTACTGCCAAAACTATTACTCATTGTACAACATGATAGGAATTGTTTCAAGTGTTCTCAAGTTCACCTCACCAAACCTTATAAAACAACATGATCAGAAACATTTAATGTATACAATTAGATTTTTTGTTAACCCCAGCACACAGTTGTCAATTTGCATTGTGGTGAGTGTACTCTGCAATAGGTAGGTACCGGTACTAACATTTTTGTAATCTTGGGCCTTAGTCATGTAGTCGCGCGTGGCCTTTGACGTTTCTTGCAATTTATTTTCAAGTAGCCTCACACGATTTCCCATCTCCTCCTCCAACTCTTCTATTGTACGAACTAAGAGAGAATTTTGTTCTGAAAGATCCTTTACCCAGGATTTCAGGGAAACAACTCTCAGCTGAAAAAAGAGATGTCTTGGTGAACCTGAAGCTAACAACAATCCTACAATTTTACAGATGACATGAACAAAATACAGCATGCATATCCTCAAACACAAATTAGATTATTCTTAATCACATTCGGAACAGCTAAGTTAAATATGTGAGTTATATTACGTGCATACACTATTTGAATGATTACAGCCGCAGGACGATGTCACACAAAAATATGCTTGTTGTGCAACTCACACACTGGGCAGACGTGATATCAGATTTTGATATAGGACTTTTATACCGGTAATCGTGATCAGCTGGTTGGCGAGATCGGTACGCATTCAAAAAGTAAAACCAATACCTGAACGTATATCTTTCATAAATTTATAAAGCCACTTGACACGTGCAGTGAAGACCATGTTGCTGGCAATAAATCAATATGGTGGATAGACAGTTTTTGCTCCTCAGTTTTTTATAAAGCAAGTTGTCACCGATCTTCAATTCTAGAGTTTATTAGGTAGAGGTAGTCACCTACTTGGGGGGGGGGGGTATATGCAAGATACTAATGTCTCGCAGCAGGGAAATTTCTGGAATGTGTGCTTTTAGTACATGTTCACTAATCACAACACGAAGGGACAAGACGGAGCAATAGAGTGTGTAAAATGTAAGACGCACAATGATTGGACTTTGGGGGAGATAGAATCGCAACGAAAACCTGCGTTATGACAGGATCAACAATTCCCAAAAATTCTATCAAAAGTTGTGCTAATTCAATCGCAGTTCTCAAAATTCGGAATAAAATACATCGCGTCTTCCAAGTGAAATATTTTCAGGGTCAGAATCTGAGTCCAGTCCCATTAACTATGGCCACAATTATTGCATTATAAAATTACATAAAACAACAATGGTATACAATGCTATACACGGCTCAGTAAAATATTATGTTAGAGGTAGCATCCCTTTTTCACAAAAATAATAGATTTTGTAAGTTCAACGATGTCACCGGTACCATTCAATGCCGGTACCCTAGCCACTCTTATATATATATATATATATATATATATATATATATATATTGGGTTTAATGACGCACTGTTATGATAACTGAGATCTAATGGCATCGGATGGATGATTAATGAGATGATGGGATGATGAGATGAAGGTTCCTGGATAATGGGAAGGATAGTGGGAAAGAAGCGGTCATGGCCGACTTATTGTATAGGAACCATCCCGGCATTAGCCTAGACTACAGAGGGAAACCATGAAAAACCTTTGTAAAGATGGTCGGCGGCGGGGATCGAACTGGGTTCGGAATTTCCCTCGTCTCCCGGATCACATGAAGCGAGCGCGTTAACCACTGCGCTGCATGTGCCGGTCCCTAGCCAGTCTTATCTACATTTAGTTCACAAGGGAATCCGCTAAATCGTGACAGTAAAAAGGGACCTTCGACAGTAAAATTACATACACTGAGCACGCCTACTTGTTTTTTTTTCCCAACCTCCCCCACTAACCTACTGGACATATTACACCCTCCAGCAGCCCCCCCCTCCCCAACCACGGCATCAACCTACCCCCTAACCTAACCAACAAAAATCACCCCCTCCAGCACCACCCCTAGAAAACAACATGCAAAAACCATCAGATTCAAGTGAGTTTAGAAACTATAAAAACCAACAATTCTCAATCTCCCGCAACTTTTTCTGAATGATATAAACAAGATCTTTCAGAAAACACCAAAAAATAGAAAATCAAACACCATTTGGCGATGCTCAGTCTCACAGTAAAATTACCAGCACATAATAACCAATAGGGCCTAGTCAAAAGAATCATCATCCAAGTGTAGGGCCATTAAGTATATACTTAATGGTAGGGCCTAGGCAATGGCCTAGGCCATTGAGTTTGTACAAACTCAATGCCTAGGCCTAGACCTGGGCCCCAGGCTGGGCCCTAGGTCTAGGCCTAGGCTTCAAGGGTCATCAGTGCCCGGACTAACATCTTTAGGGCTTACCTTGTCTCCATCTGGACCTGGAACTGCCTCCAACTTTTTCAAACGATTCTCATGTAACTGTTGAATCTCATCAATGATTCTTAAAGTTTTTGACTCACAGCACATCTCACCATTGGGACCAATAGCCTGACAGACATAGTTGAGAGCCGCAGCTTTATATTTTTCCGCCATAATAATAATTAATTCTGAGGATAATCTACACTAGATTACGGTCTTGACGAAAACTTGGCAAAATTATGCTTATATGATACCCATTCTGCAATAAATACATCCGAAATATGTTACTTTAAAACTTCACATGACATTTGTATGCCATTACCAAAAATGAGACTGACTTCAAAGATCTTATATGTTGACAATTTGACAAATGACAGTAGATTTCGATAGCTCGATACCTACCCCCCCATCAACCAATAAGAATAGTTCGATTGCAGCACCGCATCAAAATCCAAGGCCATATACTATTTGGTCGCCATTCGTCAATAGGTCGCAGTCGTACATAACCTCCATTTTTCTCCGGTGTTGTGAGTGTTTGCATTTACACAATAACATAACATGCGTATTTGATTTATATCTGGTACGAAATATTGGACTGACTATTATTGTAGGTCTATACGTCGAATTTTTGTAGGTCACATTCGAGGTTCAATCACAACAAAATAAAAAGTGAAGAGTAGGCCTAGGGCCATTGAATTTGGCCTAGCCTATATTGAGACAATTCGATGTCTAAGCATGGAAAAGAGAGAAAAGATGGGCCGAGAAAGGAAAGGGAAACATCTCGAGGAGAAATGCTTGATTTACAAGCCACCAGAAAAAGAGAACGAGAGGAGCTCAAGAGGAAAAGTGAGAAGTCTGGCCGTGATAAGACTCACAGGCCGAGTACTAGGCCTAGAAGTGTAGATTCAGAAGAAGATGTCGAGAGATCCAGAAATAAGAAGCATCGATATCGGGAAGATGAAACTGACGAGCAAAGAGTAGAATCAGATAAAACAACCGAAACTGAAAATATCAAATCCAAAACTGTACTCAGTTCACAAGACGAAACCAGAGATTTACGTGAAAAAAGAAGTAGTTCAGTTGACTCGGAGGAAAGGTCTGATCAAAGACCCCGTGAATACAAGCGGTACTGGGGCAAAGGAGATTCCGAATCAAGTAGATCTAAATCTAGGCCTGAAATGAAGAGAAACAATGATCGTTATTGGAATAAGTATCAAAGCAAAGATGAAGATTCATCTCGGGCAGTAGGATCACGGTACTATGGTGAACATCTGTCTAAGGAGAGAAAACGCGTTAGTAGTAGTAGACCTGTCGAAAACAAGGAGTGTCATGATAAGAAAAGAAGAGATGGTGATGATTCCACAGATAGAGATCATGATGATAAATCCAAAAAAGAGTATCTGCGTGGAAATGGTCATGCAGATAGTGAATCGAAGGTTGATCAAGTTGCAGAGTCTAAATCTACTCGGGCACAAAGAAAGGTGGTTGACATGCTTACATCTAGAACTGGCGGAGCATACATCCCTCCGGCAAGACTTCGTATGATGCAGGCTCAGATTACTGATAAAACCAGTGCTCCATATCAGAGAATTTCCTGGGAAGCTCTTAAGAAATCCATACATGGACATATTAACAAAGTTAATACTGGTAATATTGGAATTATTGTACGGGAGCTGTTGAAGGAGAATGTGGTACGTGGACGTGGCCTTTTATGCCGTTCCATCATCCAAGCTCAGGCTGCTTCGATTACATTCACACATGTCTATGCTGCTCTTGTGTCAGTTATTAACAGTAAGTTTCCTCGCATCGGGGAACTGCTACTGAAACGCCTCATAATTCAATTTAAGCGAGGTTTTAAACGAAACGACAAGAGCATATGCATTTCAGCTGCAACTTTTGTTGCTCATTTAGTTAATCAGAGAGTAGCTCACGAGATTCTTGCATTAGAAATCCTGACACTTCTTGTCGAAAGTCCGACTGATGATTCAGTAGAAGTAGCAATAGCATTTTTGAAGGAATGTGGAATGAAGCTTTTGGAAGTATCAAATAAAGGCATACATGCCATTTTTGAGATGCTGCGAAATATTTTACACGAAGGACAACTAGAGAAAAGAGTGCAGTACATGATTGAGGTAATGTTTCAAGTCAGAAAAGATAATTTTCGAGATCACCAAGCAGTTATCGAAGATTTGGATCTAGTGGGTGAAGAAGACCAGTTCACACATCTGTTGACACTTGAAGATGCTACAGACGCCGAGGATTTACTCAGTAAGCTAGAGGCTGACATAGATCAATTTTAATGTAGGGTCAGAATTGAGTAAAATCTTTGGTGCCTACTGCAAGTCAAACAAATTGGTATTGAATTTGGAATTGGCTAACAATAGACCACGACTGTTTTATTCTCACTGTCCAATATACTTGTAGAATAACCTTTCAACTCATCTTCCCATCAACTCATTCATCATTCACCAACTTCAATAGATCATGCTCATCATTTCAGTGTGTCATTAAACCCAATATAAATAACTTTAGCAGTACATGATATTTTCTGCATAGGCCAATGATTGCAGACAACAACACAGTTGAGATTCAGGACACTAAATTTTGTCGATTGAATTCTTCTGTAAGCAACATATTCATTGTGGTACCGGTATGCTTTGTAGGTCCAAGTGTGGCATTTATTTGTAAGATGTAGGCCTGCCTGTAGCCAGTTACACTTTTAAGGGGAACATTACATTTTTCACTTGTACCTAATATGAACACCAATTTAAGAATTGTTCTATATTTTATATACTTTGTTAACATTATAAGCTAAACTACCAACAAACATTTTTACCATCATTGACAAATAACAATCAATTGAATTTTTATTTCAGATGTTTTCAAGGTTGATCCAGATTTTGAAGAGAACGAAGGAAAATATAAAGCTCTAAAAAAAGAAATCTTGGATGAAAGTAGTGGTGAATCAGAAAGTGGTTCTGGGTCTGAAGATGAATCAGATGAAGAGAGTGAGAGTGAGAAACAAGCAAAGGAAGAGACTATAATTGATAATACTGAGACCAATTTAGTGGCGCTTCGACGTACAATCTACCTCACGATTCACTCCAGTTTAGACTTTGAGGAATGTGCCCATAAGTTGATGCGAATGGAACTAAAACCAGGTCAAGAAATTGAGCTTTGTCATATGTTCTTGGATTGCTGTGCAGAGCAAAGGACATATGAAAAATTTTATGGTCTTCTATCACAGAGATTTTGTCAAATCAACAAGATATTCATTCCGCCATTCCAACAGATCTTTAAAGATACTTATGATACTATTCATCGATTGGATACGAACAAGTTGCGAAATGTAGCTAAATTCTATGCTCATCTACTTTTCACTGACGCTATCTCATGGGAGGTATTATCATTGATAAGGCTGAATGAAGAGGAAACAACAAGCTCAAGTCGGATATTCATAAAAATTCTTTTTCAAGAACTCTCCGAATACATGGGACTCACTAAACTGAACGAACGCGTGAAGGATGTGTAAGCTCAAATTTCATATTTGGGAAATTGGTCATTTTTTATTTTCAAGTAGACTAAAGACCAGACTTATTAGCGCATGTCAATGTAGAAAGACAAGTAATTGGAACTGCTTTATATTTTCTCTACTCATTGGTACTTAAATATGGAGGACAGTAATGGATATTATAGGCACTAGGCCTAACTAGAGTTTTTGTAGATTCTTACTCTCCTAATGTAATATTCCTCAATAACTAGTAGTAATGTCATAGCATAGGCCTACACAGTCTCCCTTCAGTTTATTTTAATTATTTTGACATTTTCAACTTTAAAATCGAATGCCTATTATTGAATATAGGCCTAAGCATATATTTTTCTCTTCAGGACGCTGCAAGCTGCATTTGATGGTGTATTCCCACGAGACAATCCGAAGAACACGAGATTTGCCATCAACTTCTTCACGTCGATTGGGTTAGGTGGTTTGACGTAAGTATTGTGTGCTTTATTAGTAGATCTATAATCTAGCAAAAATTTGAAGGAAATTTGGGTTAGGCCTGCAACTTGAATTAAGAAGAAGTGGTTAATTTCGATAAACGATTGGGTTTTTTCAACTCTGCATGCAGTCAACTGTGTCAGTTCTCAACTTTGGGTTTTCAGATTGGTTGCCAGTCTGCACTCGTCCATGGTGGGGGTATTTCCCCTCCAGCGCTAGAAGTTTTACTATTCGTAATACGAATATCATAATAGGGTACAATTGAAATCTGAAACAATTTATTACTGACACAGTTGGATGAAAAACGTTAAGTTTTCAAAGTTTGTCAGAAGGAACTGTGATGAAAATAAACTGACAGATTTCAACTATATTTGCTACAATATTTTCATTTTGAAAAGTGCATCTATCCCTGAATGAGAGTAACCCCACCATAGACGTGTACAGTCTTAACAGTAAATCAGAAAAGGTACAGTTGAAAACTGACACAGTTGCCATTCTCCTTTTTTTTTATCTATTACCGGATTTGACCAAGCATTGGTATTTCGAGTAGGGCCTACCGGTAGTAAGTTGACTAAGTATTTCCAACTTTCCATTTGTGGGAGTATTGAGCAATTGCCAATTGCGTACAAAAACTGTTCCCGTCTCATTCTTTCATTGGAATAGTAGTTGTTCAAATTGAAAATACATAATGTTGCTTCAATTATATCAATACTACCGGTAACTACAGTGAACACAATCGATTATTATTATGATCTGAATAAATATCGAACATCGAGTGCCTTCTGGACTGAATATAGACATCTCTATTACATACTCATGCTAACCATTCAAATGTGAAGATGGATAATGTGTATATAATAAATTGTGAAATAAAATCATTTCAGAGATGAGTTGCGAGAACATTTAAAAACTCAGTCCAAGGTTACTACAGTGCAGAAGAGTACAGAGGCTCCATTGATTCCAACCAAGGACACAAGTGACTCTTCAAGTACAGATTCAAGCTCAAGCAGTTCATCGTCTGATAGCAGTTCAGGTAAGTACAAAATGAGGAATGCCGTCGATTAGTGATTATCATTTGAATACTGATTGACCTGCATTTGCCAGCAGTCAATCAAAATTTATTTATTAACGATAATTAGTCATTCAGTTATTAAACTATTCAAAAATTTGTGCTGTACTTTCAAGACAAATATCTGAGGGCTGGTATCAGTGTAGCACAGCTACGCCCTTTCGTGCTTACCCTTTTTTACGTCATTATTTGGATACGTGTTGTCAATGATTTAATGTAGACTTATTTTGTAGCTATTTTTGCCGACTATTTCTTAGATCAAATGATCGATTATTTGGTATCCTTAAGATCGTCGATTAACTCGATTAATTTATTTCGATTAATTTATTTTTAGTGAATTAGCCACTGTTATTGTGAAAATATAGGAAACCCTCGTTAATCTGAAATTTGACGTATTTTGAACTTGAAATCGGTCCCCAGCTGGAGGTATAGGCATTTCAATGTTAATTGATGTGGTTCGTCCGAATTCCAGCTAAACCGTAGTTCGAACTAATATTTCGTCCCTTCAATTGCTTTAACACTGATTTCAGATTGGATAACTCGATATAATTCAAGTAAATTCCTTGGAAGTTATTGTTTTCCCAATTTCCATCGTTTTTATTTGATGCGTAAGAATGAGTGGAAGCATGCTCAGCTGTTCCATTCTTTGTGTACCGAGTGCAGTTGACATTGACAAAGTTTGAGCTCGGAATACTCGTTCGTCCGACTCGGGATTGACGAGGGTTTACTGTACATACTTCCTGTACTCATTAGTAATTTCTTGTCTTTGTTCGTTAGATTCGAGTTCGAGTTCAGAGCCGGATGACAGTGATACTCGCAAGTCCAAGAAATCCAAGAAGAAAAGGAAACCATCAAAAAAGAAGTCTGCCAAGAAAAAAGACGAACCCCAACATAAGAAATCGCGGACAGATAAAAATAGGGATCCTGTCGAGCAACGGAAAAAGTCTCACAAAAGTAACCGATAATAAGGCGTAGCCTGTATCGAAGTGCATAGCAAAATACACTTTGTGTATGCTGACATGTAGACCTATATATGTATTTATAAATAGAGATTTTCTAACCAATACAACACATATTTTTTATTAATTAGTGCCTATCTTCTGTACGAGAGGAGAATTTCAATGCCTACAGTGCGTTAATAGAAATATTATTTGAACTTGTTTTGTTCTTGATAATTTATGGTAATAGGCCTACTGTGAGACCTTGAACGTTTTTCAACGGACCGGTAAAAATAAACTGTCCTTCCAGAAAAACTGCCACCCAAGAAAATAGAACACTGATTATTAGATGAGCGTAGCAAAGACTTGCATTCCACATACAGATTTTTTTTTTTGTTAGTTTGTATGCGGCATACAGGTGATGAAAATTGACCAATCGACTGCAAACTTTTTTTGAATATTGGTATCACACCAGAGTAGGTTGGGATTGTTTTACAGAGAAATCGGTTGAACGGTTTTACCGGAAAAAAATTTGAAGGTTTGGAAAATCCCCATAAGAATAACCCTGGGGAAAAATACATTTGAAAACGACAAATTTTCATGAGCTTTCAAATTCATACAGAATATGAAAACAACTATCATGCACATTTTCAATAATTTGTACAATACTCGGATGAGATATAAGTAACAAAGAAAACGCAATAAAAGTATACATTTCATCCAATATCAGGATCAAAACATGTAATGCAAAGTGTATATGCGACAGGTTGCTCTATATTGATGATTTCAAGTTATCCAAGGCCTGTAGATGTAGATTGAGCTGACAGAATATTTTTTAATCCCAGGTTTCGATACTTCTACGCTCAGCTCATAACGCATATTCTACGTTTTCCTAGTATTCCCATATGGGACAAAATAAACGATGGATGCGGGAACGATGCGTCAAGATTTCACTATACTGTACAGTGCACATATGCATGTATGCATAGGTTGAAGTCCAAATTGATACAAAACCAGTAATTTGTCACAACAGACGATAGACATACTGCAAGACGTGCCACTCATTGTTGAAATAAAACTGGTCACCAATCTTACCCCCACTCCAATACCTCTAACTCCTTTCAACCCTCATCCTGTAGTGATGTCACCAGCTGTACAAACACTAATAATTGTGAATGATTGTACTTCTACACTTGTATCCACAAAAGACGGAAGGTTCTGAGCAACTGTCCCCCTATCCCACACAGCTAGCGTGTGGGTGGTTTCTGCCACCTTTTTAGATACAAGTAGAATCAAATGAGAACAAATTAATGTCTGTGATCAGCTACGAAATATACGGCTTGACATACTCTCGGAAGTTTGTACTAGTACCAGTGGCTTGACAACTTGTCGGTAAAGGGACTGGGATACACGGAAAGCTCATTTCATTCTGCCATAATAATGAAGAGCCTTGGGTCTTGGTATTATATCTATCGTCTATAGACTTACTCATTCTTCAAGGTAGGTCCTTAAATTATGAAACAGTAATGAGCTTTTGAAACCTAGTAATATGATTGATAATATTCTATCTTCATTTTAAATTATTTCCCACTCCCTCCTATAATGTGCAAGAAGTTATAAGTATTGAATGACTGTAGATAAAATAAATGTATGTTGGGGATATTGTGTGATTTCTCTCGAAGAAACGATGAAAAATTCAAGAAAATTTAAGGTTCAACATTGGGCCTGGAATAAATCCAATACATAATTATGCATCTTCTTGTTTTCAACTTGGCATTCTTCCTCCCCAACTTGGCAAGCTTTTTGATGCTCTTGTTATGCAGTGGTCAATCTGTTACAAGTTGAGGTGTCTATAAGCTTATAATTTGTATTTTATTATTATTCTAAGCTAGGCCTATGTGCTCTGATGTGAGTACGTAGCATTGTTTCGACTGACAAAAAATAAATGAAAACGCTACATATTTCTGGTTTGTTGCATGAATGTTGTTCTAAATACCAACTGATTGCTTATTAGTTATTACTTATTATACTTATAGTTATTACTTTTTGTAAATAAATAATATACTTTATGATTAATATCACATAACGGGGATACTTGATTTAAAATAAAATTGGAAGAATATTCATTGTCAAGCTAAATAGGGTAAGGAAAACATTGAAACTTTGTGTCAAGTTGTGTTAAACAGCTCCTGCCTGGGTAGGTTCAAGTGTTGACTTATCTACATTTCAAGTAGCTTTTCGTGGGGCTTTCAGCTACAACTTCACCTTGGAAACATTTTGCCAGACTACCCTACATATCCAAGGTAGCCTAGCATTTGAGGTCGATCACCACTGGTAGAGGTTATTCCCCCATCACTTACCGTAATGAGACAGAATTTAAAACTGGTGTTTTAAAATTGAAATGTATTTGAATGAAGATTTATAGCACCACAAACTCCATGACTCGGGCATGTAAATGACAAGTAAATTATTTGGATAATGTAATAATGATAAAATAGTATTAGGCTAGGGAAAAATAATGAAGACTGCAAGTAACTGGATTAAGATTGATTTCTTTAAACAGGGACGTCGTTAGGGGGTCCAAGGAGGGGCGCGCGCCTCCCCAATCGACATTTGTGCCCCCCCAATAATGTATCCTCTTTAAAAATATAGAAATGTTCACCTATTACAAATAAACACACAATGAAATATTGCTACATATCAATATGAATTATATCAGTATAAACTCGACTTCCTCAAACTTCCTTCCAGAAGTGATAAACATACATGGTTGGTTTCTACGAGAATAATTCTGGATCCCGGTGACACGTTTCTTCGAATTCATTCAGATCTCCAACTCGTTTTTGGCAGTACATAACTCATTAAAGCGAATAACTAATACACACGTAACGCATGCTTTGTGTTCCTCGTCCAACGATATTTCATATTTAGCGATAATAAAGTACACAGAACTACACAAACTCACCCCTGTTCTTGCCGACAAAACCGAATTAGCCGACGATATTTCTTGATGATATTTTGAAATTCTTATCTGCGCCCCCCCAATACAGAAATCCTAACGACCCCCTGTCTTTAAATGGCAATTCATTCGAAATAATTATACCAAAAATTCCTGAAGATCTTTGTAATGTTCTTATTTTAAAAATATATTGTAAAAATCACAAACTATTAGGAACATATTGGGCTAGGTCGTTTCAATGAAGATGGATAAACTCTGTTTTGGTTTCAGAAGGAATTGGATATTTTTAACTCGAGTGGGTGGAATCATTTTAACGGTATGCACGGCAGTCGAAGAATAATGTCAATATGTCATGTCGAAGGTGGACGCACGTTTGAAATCGCGTGGCAAATTGATGGCAGCCTTTTCATGACGTTTGACGAATTATTCATCAAAACGGATGCAAGTACGGTATCCGGTGCATGACGTAAAAAAGTAGTTCTCTGATAGTATATTCTTCGTAATTGCTTTAAATCAGATTAAACAGATTTCTTTCTACTTCAGTAATTATAATTTCCCCCCCTGAAATTACGGTATAATTTTCTTACTCTAATTATTGTTTATTACCGAGATTCGCTAAAGACATATAATTTTTTAGGTCGTGGCTTTGTAAAGAGGGTGGTGCGCTGCGCCTGCGCGAATTGTGCGATTGAAGGAGATCGTTTATGCACTTTAGGTTTGTGACAGGAAAACATCGACGAATTCCTCGTCGTTCAAAGTATATTTGATAGATATATAATAACTCCTATAAACTGAAGTTGTATTAACACTTTCCAAGTTCGTATCAACATCCCAGCAACTGTAATTCATCGCTTTTGTTCACGTGAAGGTAGGTCTGTTCGTGATTTCGTTGGGAGTAATACTGACAAATTATCTTCATCATTATTACCTTGGCCTAGGCTGCAAGGCTTAGGCCTACATTGAAACATACGCATTTAAGATTTACGGCATTATTTTGATTTGTATGCTGAAAAGTTTCATTTTAGGTTCATATTTAAATAGTGTATTGTTATGATAAATCGACATGACACCTCTGCCTGCTAGAGTAGGCCTAGCCCATTTCAACTTCAAAATCTGAACTGTCAGAAATGCTTCAGACCACTAATCCTAGGCCTAGGATAATAGGCACTGAACATCGGTCAGCTGATAGGCCAATGAAGGCGTATTTAGTAGGCCCTACTGTTGATGAAGATAATATTTCAATGTAGGCCTAGCTTAGCCCAAGACCTATTGGATCAAGGTTGTTCATTGTCCACCTAGGCTTACTCAATGGCTTTGGCCACCAGTTGCGCAGCATTAAGCCTATTTTAGACTCCTGTCACTGGTCTTGTAATTGAGATTTCAGGGTAGTTTCTATCTTCTTTACCTAGGGGAAAGGTGGAAGGTAGGCGTAGATGCAGCCAAGCATGTGCTGCATTTTCATGTCCAAGTTTGTGTTACCATACACTGCTGTTTACGTTTACTAGATACAAAATTACAAATGGCAATCAGTATTGATAGACCTACATATTGGATTTTAAATAATTTCTCATCTATGGTATTGTGTATAATTAAGCAATAGTATCGTAGTTTTATACTATCAACACTTAAAGCAATAATTTGATTAGGCGTCCCTTCTAACACCATCCTTTAATCTCGGGACATCCCTTTGAATCATTGCACCGAAAATGAGTAAAGTAGGCTCTGTAGGCCTATATCCCGTGATCAAAATATTCACTTTGTCGTCACGAGAGGAATCCTCGTCACATAGAGTGTAATCTGTACGCTCTGTAAACTCTGTAGGCCTAGGCCTAAATCATGTACACAACCATTGACTTTAGACACGTAACCAAATGAAAAACTTTCCAACGTCAGATGTTGCAGCATCAATTAGCATCAAAATAAAAAATAGAAAGAAAAACACATCAGTGTGTAACATTTTTTATATTTACTTTCGATAGTTGTGGGCCCACGTTGAAATTTAGTACATTTTGTTGTTTTCTCTACGGTATCCTTCCTGATACGTAGCTCTAGCATACACTTACCAGTTACCACATACCGTACTGCCATAAGCCTAATAGACGGAGAGCCAGTAATGGAATTTATTTCTGTTACCTCGTCAGTGTTCAAGTTCCAATGTTTTATTTCTATGCAAATCAAATATGTCAAATCTACAGTAAAATCTAATATAGGCCTATGCACAAATTACAACTCAATACAGTACCTTAGTAATCTAAACTTATCATAAATTATGTAGGGGACGTGATCAGATACAATATATTTCTTACTTTGCTTTATTTCACATTTAAACTTTTCTCTCAACCAACATCATATAGGCCTATACGGTAGCATTTTCTGGTTTATTTTACTGGTGAATCACTTGGTGTACAAATTACCTACGCGATAGTACGGTAGCTCTAACTGACAGTTAATTGTTGATATCACCATAGTTACCCATACCATTTATTTTTCCCTATCTGTCAGAATAAGGCTAACTGGACTTGGTAATACCAGGTCTTGGTAAAATATCTATTAAAGTGCTCATCAGCAACAGGTCAACATCCAAGGTTTATTGATGACCTTATATTTCGTGTGAACCTCCGACTTATCTTACTATTCCATCGTTCAATCATTTTTATGTTGTTTCTATTTTGTACGATATAGGCCTATGTAGATTTTTAACGTCCATTGAATGTTTTTGGTTATTATTGTTTGCTATTCTGACCTGTTGCAAGTAAGATCTAGGCAGAGGCTTAATCTTTGTCAAAAGGCTATACCGGTATCAATAATTCGGAATAATTTGAAACTGCTCTACCAGTATCAGTGCAATGAAGTACCAGTATCTACTCAACAGAAGACCTATCATCTGGAGTGAACTGCCAACATGTTCTTATTTGTTGTATTTGATTTGTACAGGCTGTAATAATGGCTAATCGAGGCGGGGCCCAGCGACCGAATGGTGCAACTCAAGGCAAGATATGTCAATTCAAGCTAGTTCTCCTGGGAGAGTCTGCGGTAGGAAAGTCAAGTTTAGTGTTACGATTCGTCAAAGGACAGTTTCATGAATACCAAGAAAGTACAATAGGAGGTGAGTAGTAGAATAAGCCACAAACCTAATGCATTAACAAGCTAACGATAAAACGAAAAGAAAACTTTACATTTTGCTTTCTATGGACTTCAAGAGACTTGAAATAATCAAAGCTATGAATCTCAACAGTACAAGTTGAGTGTGTTATTAAGTTATTTGTACGAAGATCTATCTAATGAAAAATTGTTTTAAAATCTATTGAAAAAAATATGGCATGACTTTTTCTACTGTACTGGTAGACCTACTTCGTATACTGTGGTAGCACTAATTATGATAATTATTAAGTATTTATTATCCAAGCAACCACTGTGGTCCGTGTGGCAATATGAGAAAATTGTTCCTAAAATGCTCAATGCTATAATCATTTTTTTGTGCTCTGATGAAAACTAAGGCTAACAAGCATTTTTAGTTGTAAGAAGTGTCCTGGGCCAAACCATTGAATCATCAACATGGATTTTTTTATAATTATGTATATAGAGCTTTATATTTTTAGCCTCATTTCCTCACTATGTACAGTGTGAAACATGAAAATCTTTGCTTTAACGTTATTACTGTTATTGATTAATGTTAAATTAGGCTTATAGCCAGAGGCAAGCATTTGGGGTGAATTAAACACCCAATATATGTTTTTAAATAGCTAAAAGGGGTGAATTAGTGTTGACTTTTTTCCAAAAATCGTTTTCGGTGGTGAAAAGCATTCATGCGGAGTTTTTCACCATTTTGGTGAATTTTCGAGCACTATGGTTTACGTCCTTTTTTTATTATTTTCATGTGGATAAGATGTGATGGTAAATAATTACTATTATGTACAGTTATTTTGAATTATTCATTGAAGGACAAAGACAAGCAATACAAAGGGAGCTTTTAAAAAGATCTAGGCCTACATTTCTTTATTCATCTCTAAAAAAAAAAAATCACAGTTTTGGTATATTTGTGACTAAAAAGACATAATCGCGGAAAATCGCGAAAAGCATTATATTTGCGAAAGGAAATAACAATAGGTTTTTTGAACTCTGGATGACCTGAAACGTAAACATATTGAAGAAACAAACATTTAACAAACAATTTGCTTTTATTGTTAAAACCCCAAATGCTTGCCTCTGCCCATAGCTAATACGATATGATAGCGGTACGACAGCTATAATCCAAGGATGAAGTAATTGATTCAGACCAGTATGTTTCGAGTAGTTGTATGATTGTTTTGTTTGGTTACAGCTGCGTTTCTGACCCAGACAGTGTGTCTTGATGATACAACAGTGAAGTTTGAAATATGGGACACTGCAGGGCAGGAGAGGTATCATAGTTTAGCTCCAATGTACTACAGAGGAGCACAAGCAGCAATTGTGGTGTACGATATTACAAATCAGGTATTGACGACTTGGCTTTGAGTTGATGATTATTTACTATAAATTAGTAGTGTATGTTAAATTCTTGCCAGACTGAACCTTATAGCACTAGGATGTTTATGCACTAGAGAAAAAATTGAAACATGTTTTTATTATGACAAAATGAAAAATATGCACTTGAAATTTGATAGTGTGAGTGCTAATTCAACAATTTAAGCATTTTAAGAAAATTATTTTACACTCAATGGAAATGAGTTGTGTACTTTTGTCTGAACACTTTTGTTCATCGTGATAGTTGGGCTGTTGTGCCCCTTCATCCCCTGTATCTCGTATCTACCACTGCATGATTAACTAGTTATAACAATTCTGGATCCGGGAGGCGAGGGATCCAGTTCGATCCCCGTCGCCGACTATCTTTACAGGGGTTTTTCATGGTTTCCCTCTGTAGTCTAATGCCGGGATGGTTCCTACAATAAGTCGCCCATGACCGCTTCCTTCCCACTATCCTTCTCATTACCCAAGAACCTTCATCTCATCATCCCATCATCTCATTAATCATCCATCTGACGCCATTAGATCTGCGCTATCATAACAGTGCGTCGTTATACCCAATATAAATAAATAAATAACAAGTTCTGGTGTAGTTGGGCTGTGCGACATTAACGACGAGCTATTTTGCAGGACACATTTGGTCGTGCCAAGACGTGGGTGAAAGAACTTCAGAGACAAGCGTCACCTAACATAGTGATTGCACTAGCTGGAAATAAAGCTGATCTAGCTAACAAGCGAATGGTTGAATATGACGAAGCTCAAGCGTATGCTGAAGAAAATGGTCTACTTTTTATGGAGACATCAGCAAAAACAGCTATGAATGTCAATGAAATTTTTCTTGCAATAGGTGAGTTTACAGCTTGATATTTATCTTTGTCTTTGTGTCTGTGTCATCGAATGTATTATTGATTGTTTGGGAAGCCTTACAAAACTAGTGTGCCAAGTATTGTATGAACTATTAGGGTCAATTAGGCATTTACTTTCGAATGACGGAAGTAACCTTGCTCGCCTTATTTGTAGGGGCCTACCCCAACTTTTTTTTTCAAGTTGGGTAGTTTAATCTATAAAGAACTTCATATGAAAGTGACCACAGGTGTTGGATTAATAACATCTCTTAATATGTCTAGAGCCCTGTTGTTGACAGCAAAGTTCATGTAATTTTGGTACGTAAGTGAAATTTTATTTTTGTTTCTATTTGAGACTTGTTTCACAAAAGAAATATCATAACTGTTTAGTAACATACAAAATCGTGTCCATGTAACATTCTCAATTACTTTGATGCATCGCATTTAAGGGAACAAGACACTGTCAATTCTATTTCTATCTAACAAGGTGTGGGTTCATATATTTGACAAAAAGTACTGTCAAATACAACAAAATACATGAATTGAAAAAGACTTTTTAATCCAAAAAATTACGTGCTACAGTATTAAAAAATGCTGCTACTCCTGTAATTTTCAATTTTTCAGAATTTTATTTTTTTTAATAATTTTCTACCAAGTTTTATTTATGATAAATGGAAAATGGATCATTTCCGAATTATTCATTTGTCTAAAAATGATACATGGAACTTGAAAAAATCTCAATTTTACAAAAGAAATTTATAGTTCAACATGCATATAACAAAACATAATTAGGCTAATTACTCCATGGAATGATATATAGGCCTACTGTACAGTAAATCCTCGTTAATTCGAATTCCAAGGGACCCCAATTCAAATCAAAATTGGAATTTAAAAAAAATTCGAATTATGAAAAATGTTCCCTCTCACTTTTCCCTCGCCCATACCAAGCATCTTTTGACAGCCATGTGTTTATCTTCAAGTGAGGTGTGAAGTGATCTACGCACAACAAAGTGTGGATGAATATTATGTCACTCATTTGGAAATACTTATCACAGTCAGTTTGGGCAGGTTAAAAGAGTCAAATTACTGAATGTAAAGTAAAAAGCAATGTAGAGTTTAGATGGAAAAAATGTATGAATATTGGGGCCTAGAATGAAAGAAGGAATTATTATCTCTGCAGCACTAGTTGGCTGACTTATTTACAATCAATGGTGAAAAAACTCACACACAATAGAATTATATTTACTCTTGTTGATCAAATAATTTCACTTGGAAAATAAGACTGGCCTCAAATATATCATCGGGAAAGTAATTTTCTTTAACTGCAACACAAAGTAGTTAACTTTTCAACGGACATGAGCATATCTTGACTAATATCCTGCGCAGGATAATAAGTCCTTTGTGTGTCGTAAGAAGAACTCGTCTGTCCCCCCTTGCCATTAACGCGTGGGCCCCACGTCCTGCTAGCACGCATTGACACAGCAAGTAAGCTGTGACGTTTCGAGTGCGTGTCGAGCGGCCGGGACGCACGACCGCTCATGTTTAATAATAGGGAATTTGATTTCACGTAATAAAATATTTGATTGTGACAACTTTTATACCTCATTTTTTCTGAAATTCGAATTAAACATACCTACATAAAACAATGATAAAACAGAAGTTCGGACTAATTATCAGTTTGAACTTCGAAATAATAAAAATTTGAATTATCGAAATGAATTAACATTGATATTCCTATACCAGCGGCTGGGGTCATTTCTCTAGTTTGAATTAGCGCGAAATTCGAATTAACCGAGTTTGAATTATCGAGGGTTTACTGTATATATTAGTGCTCAGCTAGCAGTGGCTGGTGGTAGTACTACTTGCAGTAATTGACAAAGGGATTGCAAGCATGCAAGGGGAATTCGGTATCATTTTGCTGTAAGAATGAACTGTCTTTGTTATATCGATTGTCTATGATATATGTTGCTTCATTAACAGCCAAGAAACTCCCCAAAAACGAGCAAGTGCCTGGGGCGGGAACCAGTGGTCAAGGCCGGCGACTTGTTGAATCGGAAGGGCAACAAAAAGCGACGGGCAATTGCTGCAAGTGATCCCTTTATCCGCACATTACAACCGTCATAAATCATGTAAGTAATAGTACAGTGCAGTGTAATAGAGCTGTGCAAGCATTTTTTAGCAATGATGCTAGAATTTCCATATTTGCTTGATATTCAAGCTTTTTTCAATTGAACGTAAATCTCGAGAAATCATAATTTCCGGAACGTCTATGCTACGAATTGAGAGTAGGCTGCATTGTTTAGTTGTACTTGAAAATTATTTGTTGATTACACTGAGTATTGAATATTTTAATACTAACAAACAATGATAGCATCTAACGCAATACTGCAGTATCAGCGCCAAAAGTAAAAAGCGTCTGTTTACCGTGAGTGCATTCAAGGGATTGCATTCATTCGTACTGGATTCCGTTACGATTTAATTCCGTTTTGGCGATGTTATTTGTAAAATTGTTTGCAGGGAGAAATAACAATTATGTCACTGTGTTACTCATTATTTTTTCCATTACGCATTCATTGGCTGTGTGACTGACTAACTTCAAACAAACGGATGTTTTCTTTCTGTAATAGCATTCTTTGAGAGGCCCTAGATAATGGTGTTCACCCCCCCCCCCCTCGACATGTTTGAACCAGGATACTGAAGAACTGAGATCAATTATCATTATGCTGGTATTTTTCTCAAAAACATCATTTCATTTCATAATTTCATATTTGGGATATATGTTTATAGACAGCTGTGATTTGTGTGTAGGCCTACACTGTATACTTCTAGTCAATACCAGGTTCTAATTTCTGTATTCTAACAATGTTTTCAATTGATGACTGATTTTTCAACTGATTAATATTGATGAATTCCATAATAAACTTTAGGCATGCTTCTCAAGTGACAATTATTGATCAGTTATTAGTTATAATAAATAAATAGAAATAAAAATAGAAAAAATACAATTGTTTGTAAAGAAATAACAATCGTGTCACTATTTTCTAATTTTTTCACCATTATGCATTGGCTGTAAGACCGACTAACTTGAAAACAAAAAGATGTTTTCTTTCTGATTTATCATGGATATTGTCATGACTTATCAAGGTTTGTTCCAGGTTTGTCATTCATAGCTAGGAGGGCAATGTTCCGACTGACTCGCCACAGATTTGGCCACAATTCCGGTATTTCTGATAGCTGGAAACATTCCTAGCGGTCGGAACAGAAAAACTCCACACGTGAAATGAACTCATTTCTATTGTAGGTAATCCTGTTGATTGCCATTTAAAGTAACTCGATACATTATCAGTGGCAATTGTTTATATAGGCGAAATAAGTGTAATAATTATAATTAATAGTGATATATAACTATAAGATGTACATACATCAATCTATTTTGGAGTCCTGGAAATATACTATGAAAGAAAAACACCTAATATGTACCGGTAACTTATCGGTGATTTTGTTCGTATAAAGTACTATGACGTCGACTGATGTTTTCTCACGGCGCTTCACAAAGCTCTTCATAAAAATGTACTCTCAGCATCTGGTGACAAGTTGTTTATATTGTAAGAATGTAATATTAGAATTCTTCAAAAATAATCTGTGCAAATCTTTGTTGACTGTTTTACCCAGTGCAGCTTTTTCTCGTAACTCACCGAGTTGAAAAATCAATTTTAAATCTATAATTGGAAGATATTTCTGCATTCTCATCTTGCTACAGAATATTGATATCAAAAGACTTTCTGACTTCTGTATGCTCATGGTCCAACCTATGTAATAGCTTGTGTATCATATCAATTATATGAGTTTATTACAATTTATAATAATATATATTATGTCATACTGTAGACAATTTTTCAGTCATTGTTTTGTTTCTTTATAATACTATGTAAAAAGAGATATTGCTGTGGTGGCTGTAAATTTTTATTCAATTTCTATCATTGTTTCATTAAATATTTAATAAGCTCAGATTATATTATATAAATTAGAATCGTCATAAAATATTATATTATGTATGGGTGTTTAAATTACCCAGCCAAGCACTGTATTATACTTATTGGAAATGCTTGCTCTATCTTTCTGTGTGCACAGAAACATTAAGATTGTACAGGATAAAACATAAAGAAATAAAGTTAATAGATTATAATTATACATAATGTGTGTTCTTACTTCCCATTTCCAAAGTTATTTCCAAAGTTAAGGCCCACCATATAGACCTACTTGGACATTTGTAACATTTTATCAGCAGTTTTTCATTTTACGTCATTGCAAATGAAACGTGCCTAGAGTTTTGTCCAAAACTTGTATCCATTCAATATTTCTAGGTGAGAATATTTTTCAAATTTTTTGGGGAAAACCAAAAAATTGGTTGAAAATTATTTTTGAAATTCTAAAAAAAAAAGTTTCAATAAAAGTTGTTTTTTATGATGATTCATTGCATTGTAATTTCTAAGGCAGTTACAATTAAAGTGGAATGGTAGAGTGACTATTTTTAAGAGAAGAAAATCTGGGGTAATGCTAAGAAGTTCAAAATCGAAATCAATCCAAATGTATGGGGTGCACAACTGCCCTGCAGAGAAATTGATGAGATGGAGAAATGGCTTTTGTATAATGCAATGAAAGTCTGCATTGCACCATGGATCACTGAAACAAAATTTTCACCAACTCCCTGAAATTCTACGAAATGGCTTGTGTAGTATCAATAGCATTTCTTCAATTTAAAATATAGAGTAAAAGAAGAACTTCAATGTATGAACAATACTCAGTCATATATATATATATATATTTCCTCCATTTTTGTAAAACCAGGACACTTGATGGTCCCGAGAACTTTTTTCAGGATTCTGGAACAGTAAGTTCAAAACAAGGATAATCCCGGGAAGTCTGAAACGGACATTCGCTTTCTCTAGGGACCAAGGACTAAGGAGTTGAGTGATATAATAAACTGAATGATTTATTTCTTGCCAAGAAAGATGGCAATACATCATATCATTTTAATATGTATGCTCGAAAAAAAAAATATGTTTAATCCCACGCTTCGATTTTGTAATCAATGAAACTAAAAACAATCCACACCATAATAGTTGGTAAACTTGAAACTTTCATTCAGATTTTTTTTGGTTGAATGTACTAAGAAAATGCAGCAATTACATCGCAAGATAAGCGATATAGGCCCATTTATGTGAAATGTAATGGAAAGCACCTAGAAACGTCAGGAATCGAACCATACACTCCCAAGAATGAGAGCCAGCACCAGTAACCACTGTGCTGCAGGAATGTTGTGACTTTGCTAACGACATCTAGCAGTGTAGATTCATTTTTATTTATTCAGCACGCCCAGTAATCATCTTCTCATCTAGTTCCATGTAAAACCCAACATTCAGAAACATTCTCACAATATTGTGAAGAGTTTAAGAATTTAACTTCGAAAGTCGCAAACATTGCTGCCTAATTCAAGTGTAAAAACGTTACAGATTTGAATTGATTGATACTTGCGAGCATACTTGTATATATATTTAAGACAGAGCATTTCTCAATTAATAATGAAGTTCAATAAATTAGAAATCAATTCTTCATGCAGACTGTCTATGCATTTCACATTTTCTTAATTCTTATACTAACAGTCGAGTAAAACGCACATAGGACTACAATTTGTTAATATTGATAAATTCACTGCAGGCTACTTAGGTGGGCCTGGCCCAAATTTCTTGCAGATCTCCAGCTTTGTTCCAAAAGATTCTATTGTTGGATTTGTTGAGGACATTGAGGGTTCTACCCCATGTAATGTTTTACGTACTGGGCTCCGCATGTGCTTGTCTGCCTCTGTAGTCTGTTTACTTCTTTCTTTGGTTTTCTATCAGTACCATCAAACTGTGCTTTCTGTACAATGCAAGTTGATTTCAATAGGATGATGAAGTTGGCAGGTATTAAAAAAAAATCAATAGTACTCAACAATCTTCCATAGTTGTTTATTGAGTTGAAATTAAAGTTATAATAATTATTATAAGTTAGTTGATTTGATCACAGAAAGCAATGCATTGCAATTGTGCACTTACTCAAAGTACTGAACTCGGAATAAAAAGTTATTTACACATCGGTAATTCAATATCAGTATACAGTATTAAGAACTGGGTATGAAAAGGTTCTTATTGTAAGTATATTTTTGTTGTCCGCCACCTTACTCGTAATTAAAAGAAGTATTGTCAACAACACAAACCTAAAATACAAGCTACGGTACCGGAAGTTGACATAATATAAGCTAGAACTTGCAATATTTGCAAGTACAAATTGTAAACATTTCTTTTAAGAATGATTTTTCAAAAAACAATAGAATTGTCCATGCATAGGCCTACTCCATATCAGCAGCTAAACACGGCAGTCTTCTATAATTGACTAACATGTTTAATGACCCACTTCATCGATGGATACTCGAGTTCACACACTTTAATTCAATTTCACACTTCCGCTGAACATGTACCCTTTAATCTAAGGTTGATTTGGAAAATGTGCTACGAAAGCGTATCAAGATATGTTGCAAATTTTTTAACGCTGACAAAGACTGGTATAATGTTTTGTTAAAATGAAACATTTTTTTGCACGACTTGAAACCTGACTCTAACCTACCAAAATGTTCATTTATAATTCATTTTGTAACATGGAAATCTGGGCATGCAGGTCATGCTCTCTGCATCAGTCAATGTATATGTCCATACTCCCTTACAACCGAGTCAACCTTAGATTAAAGCCTACCAAGATTCTACACCAACAGTATATGCATATACTATACACGTTTCTCGAAAGCTCTCTTAGAACACATTTGTGTTGGAATGATTTACAGATAATTAATAATTTTTTTAAAGAACATGGACTCGGCAAATCTTTCCAACACGTGCATATCTGCAAATATATATATGTATATATATATATATATAATGCGTTGAGCGTATACACATCAAAGTAGAGTAAAATAGTATAGCAAGGGTCCACAACATAAAACAACTCGTTGTTGTCGTTTAAATCCTGTTCGTAATAAACTAATAATCGATTAAATACTATTTGACAAAGTCGTTCCTACCACCACTACTTCAATATATTATATAAGTGGCCACTTGAATGTATCTGGAAATGATATGCAGCTTCTTGCTTGAGTTTTCCATTTACCGGTATATAAAATTACAAATATCATAAATGCCATAGTATAATGGACTGATGTAGCCTATAGGTCCTTTCAATTTGTTGACAAAATAATTTTGTTGATTTTAAATGATTGCTATACTTGTATCATGAAGAAGAAGACTGTTTATACAACATAATAAAACACATATATCACTGTTTTTTTTTGTATAGCTGTGATATTTTCAGGGCATTAAGAATTTTAGGGACGTTTACGATAAGAAATGCCCCTGCATCTTTCAACAATGTTGCATAATTAAAGCTGCAGGTACTCAAGTTTTTACACTCACTCAGTTGGTCATCAACCTCCATCGCTCATGGCTAAAAGGATTGCAATGTCATTCATTATAAGATCGATACACTGCCAAGACTAGTAGTAGCCAAATTTGACTAATTTTAGATTTAGTAAAAAATGTTGACAATGCTAAAAAAAATTAACTTCCTCGCTACGTCCTCAAATATGCAGAAATATTGAACATTATGCAAAGTTTTTCTGTTTCTAGTATTTGATACAATACAGGTAAATTTCATGTTACAGTATGTAAAAAAAGAGCACTTCTTTTGTATGCTTGGTTCTGTTTGAATACAGAACTTCACACACAGACATGTGACAGTAATGTTTTATTGAAATCATGTCTGCAATATACCGGTACTTTTAATAATAAAAAAATTATACATGTTTTAAATCCAAGTTTTGTTTATTTACATTGGTAAAGTAGGCGTAGTTGAGATAAGCTGAAGTTTTAAATTGATAAAGAATAATTGCAAGAACTACAATACGAGAAACACACGGTTCATAATCAGAACTTGTGACGGCTTATGCAACTTTCTCAGACTATTATCACATGAATCGATGCAATAAAAAAATTATAACAGAGAACCAGTGATAGGCCTATGGAAGTTTCTTTTTAAAAGTTGACTTCATAAATGTAACAAAATTTATTCAACTACTGGGCCAGTAATGCAAGCGTTATTGGTATTAAACTAGATGGGAGTATAAAAGTTCAATGTAGAAGTGACATTTCGGACATCACCAGTCTCGACTCTTTATCTTGGGTTGAAATCGAGGCCATTGCAGAAAATGAAAAACCTGGTTTATGGTAATTAATTTCTAGATAAAAGTCAGTGAAAATAATGTTGACTTGATATTTAAATTTAGAATACAGAAATGAATATTGACTTTGCATAAAACTTTGGAATTTAGACTTACATTAAAAGTGACTACATGAGCGATGCACTACTTTTCAAAGCTACTTCCACAAACCATCAAGAACTACTACTGAATTATTTCCAAAGAATTAGATCAGTTATAGCAGTATATCAGTTGAATGATCCTCAAAAGTCAAAACACTACCGTTCAGAGTTAACTTGGCATTTATAATTTATTATAAACTATTTACCCGATGCTGTTACGAAGAGCAGATCGGACTCAGATCTAACGTAGATTCTGTGCAACAAGTTTTCAGCTAGTTTAGTTGATTTTACTTCGTCTTTAGATGGCATTCAAAGTTATTACGTATTAATATTTGTTGTAAATCATTGTGATACTGTATTCCACACCAAATTTACCGAATTTTGAAAAAAAATCATATTTTTTAAAAATTGTTTCATTTTACACCTATTTGTATTAGACAGAATGGACTACATCTATCACTTAAAATAAACAAATTAATTTCAGCATATCTGTGTGGAAACCTTGATCTAATATACCAGCCTGTGATATATAAATGGTACCAAATTTTATGTAGTTTGGCATCTAATATTGAAGAGGCAGATCAAATTAATCAATTTATCTGCTAATTCAAATACATGGACCTAGGTCTACAATAAATTATAGCCTCAACCTGGCATAAGTGATATCAGAAAGTACTATTAATATTTAATAGTCCAAGCTAATTATTAAATTCAATGGGATATAACCTGAAAACTAGATTACATAGGCACAACTAATAGGTAAAGTAATATGTATGTTTTTGAACGAACAGTAAACCATTGATTGAACAATGAAATGCCAACTAGGTTGATAAAAATAGTTAAGATCCAATTTGATTGACGAAACTATTAGACGTAATATAATAATAATAATAATAATAATATGTAAATAATAATAATACAGTAATAATATTATGTAACCTACTATTCTAATACATAATGATTCTATTTTTTATGCGTAGCTTGTTTCCTATATCATTCACTGTTCACCCTACCATGTGTAGCCAGCCAATCAGGTATCACCGAGTTGTTTTGCACTCATTGGCTAAAGAATGCATAACTGGACTCGATGCCAAAAAATCATAGAAAGGTCTACATTTTTTAGATCAGTTGTTTGAGTTTATGTGAGGAAATGAATAGATGATGATGGAAGGAAAATGCTATGGTCTGAGTAGGGTTTTTCAGTAATAAATGGCTTTTTCGGGACTTCGGCATATCATGACTTATAACATGCTGTAATTATCAAGTATACGGCACGTACTACATACTTATAATAATATAAGATATTGGTATTAGGTAGGTTATAGAATAGTTTACAAAAAATGGAAGAATAGCAAAACCAGTTATATAAGACCAACGTTCAAATGAGAACATTGTAATTTCCTTTACAATCTCATTTGACTTTTGCATCAATCTATGTATGTTCAAATATCTTAACATCTTATCTAGTAGTATATAGTTCCTTCAAAGTGAGATCTCTTTTGCAGACTTAATGTTACACTGAACATACACTATCACACAGATTATCACACACTTAACCAGGAATTATTGTGCCAAATTGCATACTTGGACCAAACATTACCATACAAATTGCCATTCTACAAGAATGTTTTCACAATCGTCATTGCATTTTTTCACTCACTTACTAGCATCAAGTTTTCAGGACAGAATAGCTACACTCCTACGAGGTCCTCCATTACTAACATTGTCCATACTTGACCACTTTTTAAATCCGTTGCGTAAAGCTTCAGCCGTGATTTTATCTTCACAAACACGAGACATGGCCTCCAATTTTTGGGCTCGTTCTTTGCTTAGTGGTTCTCCAGGGAATGAGAGTTCATTTGCTTCTGCCAGGGTCCGCAGGTCAAAGTAATATTTTGCATACACACTAGATGGAACATTGATGTTGAACTGGAGCATCTCAAGAAATTGGCGTTCCAGCTCATTCCTGAAACATTAACCATACCATTGAAAATGAAATCCAAAGTATGAATATGGCAGTGGATAAATCACAGCTCTAATTCAAGTACATGTATCGTGTGTACATGTGTAGTGTATACAAAAATACTTACATATCCTCAACAGTAATGTCTTTCAAAATTTGACAATAATCAACGTTCCAAACTGCTTGATCATCCCATACCTTGGAAGCTAACAGAATTGCTCCCAAGACAATACGTTTCCAGTTTGCTGGTGTTATATCTATTTCAGCATACGTGAGTAACCTAGAACAAATACAAAAGTAGCCCTAATGATCCAGTGTCGTACACTTGCCAAACTCTTGACATCTCTACAGATTAGGCCACATTTTTGATACTGTACAGTATAAAAGATTTAGATTTGAGGTTATATATATAATTGTGAATGAAATCATAGAAGTTGGTTAATAGCCAGGAAATTGATATTTGAGATGAAAACTACTGATACTAGGCTGTAGAATCTCCATAAATTCACATAAATTGATATTATATTATAGGCCAAGAATATTATAATTGATTATACCAAAATCGATAGAAGTATTAAAGATCCACTAGATAATATCCATCTGAGATGGCCGAACAATATTGTAGCCATCAATAATGGATAACTATTTCTCTACTCACTCTATTTTCCAAGAAAAGAATTGGGAGGTCCAGGGTTCGGTTCCTGGTCGATACGAAACTTTTATGACTTGATAATTACATCCTATATAGATATGAATTGATATTTGAGTTTCAGGGATAATTCAATTTGTTTTAATAACATTTCACTATATTATTAAACACACGCATATTATTATTAAACATATTATTAAACATAGCATAACATAGGGCAAGTATATAAAATGACTTGAATTTTCCATAAAACTCAAATATTACCTACCTCACATAATGAGTCGTTTAGGAATGCGAGATTCAAGTCATATAGGGCCTATACATGTATAAATTTATAAGACGGGGGAGCCTTCTTCTCTCGTGGATACAAGTCCTACATATATAAAGTAGCAGTTCGACAAATATTAAAAAAACACAACATGCTACGGATAGGCCAAAATCTTGACTTTGATTCTGAATAAAATAAACTAACCTTTCTAAATATACAAGTGTAATGATGGCACACTCTGCAGTCAACTGTGCAGCATTAAATAATGTCCTCACAAATTTGTAAATCTGGCGGTGTTCAGGGCTATGCGTATCATAGTCTTCTGAGACTCCGTCTCTCTGAGGAATAAAAAACACATTCAACATAAAAGTGCCATGGTCTACAGAATAATCAACTTGGACATTTCTCCTCTAACAGTGTTCAACACAAACAACTTCTAATGATACTCTAGATAGTGATAATTAGGCCAAATATATTGAATGAAAAACGTAATTCAACTTCAATGACCACAGTGTAAGCCTAGCAACCTAATCATCTAATGCATAATATGGTTCAATGTTTTAAAGTGTTTTAAAGTTCGTTTTAAAGTGAACTTCAAATCATTTCCAATGCTGAAATTTTCGAGACTGTATAATCAAGCAATCAGTGAAGAGAAGAATAATGTAGGCATTCTTCGCAAGGTGAAAAAACTTTTATTATTTGAGAGTTCAACTTTGGGATATTAATATTATGAGAAAGTATAAAAATCAAGGGGACTTATTTTCACATTATGGAACGAAGTGTACGCCAAATAAGCCCAGGCCTTTAATGTCATTTACACAAATTCAAACACATCCAATTTGAGACACGGGTTATTAAAATAATTTTTGGTGGTAATATGAGGACCAGTCTTTTCTAGATCAATCAGTTTGGAAGTTTGAAAGTTGAATTACTTACCGTCAATGGATGGAGTTTCTCATCAAAGATATCCAGTTGCCGATGAGACATCCTGTTTTTAATATGATAATATATTGCAAGCGCCACACACTTTACTGTATTTTTCAAGTTGGGCTGTGATACTGTGCTATCATCCAGGTAAATTGTGGAACATGAACTACTTTTCTTGAGAGGACGAATATCTACCAGCTGCAAGCAAAATGGGAGAATGCATCTATAAGAAAATGGCAGACACAAGCAAATACGAAGTTTACGCAAGTACAGGAATATGTAAAAAATCTTAGTATGTGTACCTACATGGCTTTGACTTCTTTTTCTAACCATTCCATCTGCAAATAAAAAAATAGAAAGTTTTACTTTCACAACATGTACACATATGTCCCGGCTAGAGGAGGGTACAGTATCGGCATGTTGCTGAGCCAAGATCGGGTATCCTGTGATGCTGTGAATTAATTGTTATTGAGCTAGTATTGGGACATCTGATTGGATCCTATTGGGACGATATGTCACATCATCAGCGAGGTTATGTTTAATCACAAATTCATTTAAAACACAGAAAAAATAAAAGTAAACATATCTTACTTTCAATAGAAGCCTTCGATCTCTCCATGAAAATTGTACCCGTCTTTGGATGAAGAGAAGGATCAGCTATCCAGTCTTCTGGTTCTCGTTCACTTATATGCTGTAAATTGCCTATACTCTCCTCTCCTTCTGGCAAGTACTCAGGAAACTTGTTTATGTCCTTCCTCCCTGGTGGAGGGCTTGAATAGGCACAGCAACTATTTTTATTTCCCATATTCTTCTAAGTATTAAATATCCACTAAAGAACTGAAAATATCAGGTTTAATAAATTTGATCTAAACTTGAAAATCTATTCAGGTATGAGCAGGCCTAGCCTATGCACATCACAAACAATGATTGGTAAAGAAACTATCTGTACTGACATTCACCAGTCAATAACTGTTACGCCTATGTCTGTATGGTAATATATGAGAAAAAACGAAGAACGCTGATATTACGCATATTCATCATCCAGCAACAAGTAGCCATCCATCTATCTGGAAATAGGCTTAGCGGAACTCCCAAAGTCATTTTCGTATCAGCACCGCCAGTTTCTGTAACAAAATATTTTCAAAGTGAAGTTTTCAAGCTGGTAGGCCTAGGCCACACGAAAACAAGCTATGCGGTTCGATCGAATTTAGTACACCTAGGCCTTGAATAAGAAGTGGATTAAGTGCTTAGCCTAAAACCTTAGTAGGCCTAGGCCTAGGCCCAAAGCAAAAGCCTATGACATATAGGCCTAGGCCTACGCCTTCTCCGAAGCCTGCATTGACACCGGGTACTGAACTCCTCGCTAGTCACCATATTACCAATTCCAGAAAAACTACCTTTAATAAGTGAAGATTAATATGGCGCTCACGCACGTACACTTCTAACAAGATGCTGTTTTACTTACGTAAAGTAAATATTGCAGATGGATGATATGACTACTCACAGGAACCATTTTTCCCCACAGCCTTTCAACTAAGTTTCTGGAAATTAAAGTGTGAAGTTGGCGGGATTTCTCAATTTTCCATATGGATCTCCAAGATCTTAGTTTACCGTGGTATCCACTGATACATTCATTTTATAGGTCAGTTTTTTATTATATCCTGAAATTTATATAGGTATTGTTATATGAGAATGCTTTATATACCTTTCTTCAACAGTAGGTAGCATGTAACATGAAAACTAGCAAGGAGACGATTTTTGAATTTGTGCGTGGAGCGAAAATTGACAATACGTTAAGAAGGCAATGGTATAGTCTCCTTTTTAGTAGACTCGTTCTCATACTAGTATTCACAAGACATGAAGGCGCGAACCACCCGTGCACTAATTATATAGGTCAGGGGAGACGGTCAATCGAATCTTTCATCTATGGAGCTTCTCAGCTGGGAACCGTAGGCAGCAAGCGAGCGATCTCTTTGTCCCTACAATACAATGGCTGCGGAGGTAGCGACCGATTTTGACATGGATGTCGTTGGCCTGGTGGAAGAAATCATTGCGAGTAACAATGAAGAGTAAGTTGTTTTTGAAACAGTAATATTGTTGTGGTTGTCATACTTAGTATACGTAGCCATCATTATTAGGTATTTCATATTTAGTGACGTTTAATTCAAAAGTAGGACTATGTTGTTAGTAGGCCTATAGGCTTAGGAATGGCTTCAGGCTGAGCTAATGAGATTTATTATTGCAAGTGGTTAGTGCTAAATGCCTTGAGATACTATGTGATAGTATTCATTAGATATTCATGAACATAGGGCCCATTATGCATACATAAGACATGTAAGCCTACTTTGTTAAGACATGTACTTTGTTGTGCTTTTCTTTTGCCAAGGTTGGCCTGCAATTTTTAAATTATTTTGGACAGCATGCATACTTTCACAAGCTGGGTTAGCTGAGTCTAAGCCTGGACCTTAAATTAAGGCTGGCCACTATTTAGAGACTGTCAGGTCTATAGAACTTCAGAAAGTGCCTCTACTCAGTGCTCTGGCACGGGCAATGGCACGGGCTACCCGACAACTCAATGCCGACAGGCAAAAAGTGACACCAGTATTTCGGCTCATGTGCAGGATCAATCGCGCTTCTTAACAGAATGTGCGACGAAGGAGAAGTGGCCGAGTGATAGTAATGCCTGTGTAGAGATAAAAAATATTTTCATCCAAACTGTGTTTATGCAATGTTGATATGACATGAAGGTCAGATTGAGGTAGGCTTAGCGTTTTTTATTTTTAGTGAAGTTACTTTGTCACAGATATAGCCTAGTTTGCCATCACACCAGATTAATACCACATGTTCATTTTGAAAGGTGTTTATGGTCTGATTTTTTGTTTGGACAACTCGGAATCTAAATTACCTGCCAACTTGCAAAGAAAAGCAAGTGATAACACTTAAAAATGTATAATAACGACATGGTGCATGCACTCACGCTGGTAATAGTGGTGTGGTGCCACTATGTTGCGACTTTAAACAGACACTTGTGGGTTTTATTCTAGATTTTTACAAGCTAGTTAAATAGACCTGTAAAAATGTCTCTGCCTTTTTTAAATTCAACTGTAGTGAACATGAAGGATAAAATATCTTCAATTGTATAAATTTAAACATAACCAGCATGGGCCTATAATGAATATAACAACAACAATAATAATAATAGAATAATAATAATGAAGGTAAATATAACCTGAAAAATAATATTGAAACCTTGACAAATGCATCTTTTACCGTGAAATAATTGATTTTTGTTTCTCGATATTTACTTGTAGGCCTATAGGCCCTGCCGATATTATAACGGAACAGTTTTTTATTTGTGTATCTAGTTCTGATCCATAAACATCACATTATGAACCCTTAATAGGCCTAATGCATGTAAATTGCTTGCAAAAAATAATATTTCCGGTGCAAAATTACATCCAGGCTATTTGACACGTAGACCTACGTATTTCACACTGGGCCCTTATTCTATAACTCAAAAACGGTACGAAAGCAGGCCACCGCTTGGATGATTCCCTAAGCTGTAACTTGGTGTATGGGCACTGACTCTTTGTCTCGCTTTCATTTTGTTTCCAGTTGTAGAATAAGGGCCTTGGTCTGTTGAATATGTAAGTGACATTGGCCTATAAGGTACCGGTACATCAAAAGTCTCGAAATATTTAACACATTTTATCTTGTGAGTTTTATTGCTGCTAGACCTACAATAGAAATGAACTAGGTCTAGGCCTAATTGTTTATGACTAATGAGCTATGATTTTGAACATCCTACGAATTGTTCAGCTCTTCGATGAAAAATAGTGGAAACTATATTTTTAAAATGCATTAACTATATGTACCGTAAACAATGAGTGGCGGAACGTTTTCAGTTATTGCGGTACGACATCCAAAGCTCAATTCCTCGTAAGTATTTTCATTGTATATTTTGATTATTTCTTTCAACGTAATTTTCCACTAATGAACTAAAAATTAAATAAACTAGGAGCAGGATACAATACAAAAGTAGGACTAAGACCACAATAGATGTTGATTTTTATTTAGTTGAATAATGGTTTTCACTTTTTATTAGACTATTACCGTATCCAACAAAATATTGTAAACTTGTGTTTCCCTAGTAGATTCTTTGAGACTGATGGAAGTAATAATAAGTTCTATTCTGTAAGGTACAGTACGAAATCATTTAAATATTAGTGAGACATTATAGGCCCAGATCTAATTATAAATTCAATGAATATTTAAATGATTAAAACCATTATTAAAATCAAGCAATACGATAATTTAATGAAGCCATACAATTTAAGGTGCAGTAGGCCTACTTGGCTAATATCATGTAGGCTACTAGGCATATAGGCCTATTGTTTAAAAATGTTCGTCGTTAATGAACAAATGTACGGTATTGAAATTATTGAATAGGTTCTACATTATTTTACAACGCATTACAACACAACCGCATTACGCACGCAACCACATTAAAAGCTGTATATGTTTGTCACAAGCACGAGTGAGACAGTATATACTGTAAAGAGATAGAGATAGAGAGAAGAGAGTGAGAGAGAAAGAGAGAGAGAGAGAGAGAGAGATGGAAATGTGTGGAGGTGGACCACCACTGCACGAGTGCGAGAGAAAGAAAGAGAGAGAGAGAGATGGCAGATTTGGGTTGAGAACCTAAAACTAGTCCAGGAGCGAGGTGATTTTCACAATTTTAGATAAAATTGGGTCTCGACTATAAAGTTGATCGTAGGCCAAAAGGCAAAGTTAATAATGGATGGAAATTTGTCTATGGAAAATTTTCAATGTGGGTGGAAAATTTCTGACTGACATGACTTCTTGGAGAAGAGTCTATATGCATCTATCTCTCTTGGCACAAAGTTTATTGGGTAGCCAAATTAACATTCAGAAAGGTAGGCCTAGTTAATAGTTGATGTCAAAAGTTGATACCGGGTAGAATGTTTTCCATGGAAAATTTCCAATGTGGGTGGAAAATTTCCGACAGATGCGGCTTTCTAGAGAAGAGTCTGGTCCCTGTATATCTTTCTTAGAGCTCTTCCTTGGCATGAAGTTCATTGGGAATTGCTACAAATATCTAGGTGGTAGTGAATCATCAAGTCGAGTTGACTGCTATCAGAGAGAACCCAATAGCGTCACTTCTATACGTACACAATATAACTACTTGCTATTATTGTGGAGTAAGTTTTGCACAGACTTTTGACTGTCTGTGCAACTACTCTATCACTGTCCGTGTCTGAGGTTCTAGTCTATACTTAAGCAATAATAACATATGAGCCAACAAGATTGCGAAGTCGACGACAGCGCTTTTGTGACGTTTGTACGCTTTTGTTACAACGTCTTTTGTCTTATGCTTATGTATAGCTCTCATGATGACTATTATAAAACAACAATAGCCAACTTTCTGTATCAACTAAATCAATGCTTTGCACTAGTCTTGTGGAATGGGGGAGGGGGGGGGGGGAGGGCTTGCAACATTCTTCTTTCGTGGATGCAAGCATAACAGAATGTGTATTTGAGCTCTGCGACTTTTCTATAGGCCCTAAATCACTTATTTCCTTGCTAACCAGATTGTAAACTGTAATTGTTTTTTCAGGCTGGCAGATATCAAAAAAGAAAGTGGGAACCAACTTTATAAAACTAAGAAGTATCAACAAGCTCTTTCTTTCTACACTGAAGCCATTGGTAATTTGAAGAAACACTATCACAATCCATCGTTCGTTAAAATTTAAATAATTTTATAGGTTTGAATAGGTTATAGGTTATAGGTGATTGAATATGTTATAAAATGAAAAAGGCAATAATTAATTAGGCCTATTATAGTTCTTAAATCAAAGCTGGCTATAGGCCTACAGTATAGCAAAGTTCTGAAATGAGCATATTCAGATTCTGTTCAGTAATTAATTAATTTTCATTGTTTGTCCTGTGACATCAGATCACCTCAAACATTCTTTTGTAAAATTGTAAATTTGTTGCATTGGGTATGTTTGTTAAATATGTGTAGGGGGCCTACATAGGCATATTTAAAATACGGTTGCAGTCACATAAAGTAGTCAATCCAGCTGCATCAAAATGCATCCTGTACAAAATCGTGGTATTATACCTACTAAAACTACAAGACAATGTGCATATACACTGATGAACAAATTTGTGGTAAAATGTACTTAGATTCTATTTTAATTTTGGATTAAATCTTTTTATGTGACTGCAAGCGTACATTTTGAAGTAATTGATAGGCCTACATCAATAGTAAGCATATATCCAGTGTAAAAATGTTGGATATATGGGGGTAGCCATATAATATCTACATCAGAAATATAGTAAACAGTAGGTAAAATGTTAGTAGGCCTAAACTTGAAGCTTTTCACATAAAGTGTGACATGCTTGTCAGATACTAGAATTTCCTGTTTATTGTCCTGTATAATCTTTCCTGTTTTATTTGTAGATCTCTGTCCAAGCTCCCCTGCTTACTATGGAAACCGGTCCGCCTGTTATATGATGCTCCACCAGTACAAAGAAGCCCTCGATGATGCCAGAAAATCAATTTCCTTGGACAGTGCGTTTGTTAAAGTGAGTAACAGAACATTTTACTGAAATTCTTTCAAGATATATGTGTTTTAGTATTATAATCTACCACGAGCAGCAGGTTAGTTTCTTTCTGAAATTGGAGCAAAAGATGCCAGGTATGGCAGATATTGAAAGAATTGCTGTACGCAATTTTTTTTCTTTGTAAACCTGTTCCAAGTCTTTCATTTCGTTTCGTAGAATGTTCAATACAATTGTCAGCGCCGTCCCTGGACAAAGGCTTCAACGTGAGAGTCTTGAAAATACGATATTGATTGCTCGCTACATTTATAAGAAAAAAACTCATGTTTATTAACTTTATTTATTATTTTGTGGTCGTCCCTCCTAACTGAGATTTCGTAGCTTTCCTCTGCTGTTCAAGTCAATATCGGGCTGATGATTTAAGAGCAGGCCATGTTTTCTTCCACTGTCCCAAAAACCCAGTCAAATCATCTTTTATCTCATCGACGTATGAGCCATCCTTCGTAGCTCAGTCAACTGAGGCACCGCTTTTTTTACACGTTTCTTCAGGTATCATCATTTCATAGTAATTGTCGCTCATTTATACCTCCCAATAACCTAGGTGTTGATGGGGTTGTTGAGCAAACAATAATGTTTAATGATCCAACTACCGGTATCTTCACATTCATCGGTCACTGACGCCAATAGATCTTAGTTGATAGTTAATTCTTATTGTTACAGCATGCCGTTAACACAAATTTCAATTGATGAATTTATCATTTCCAGGGTTATATCCGGATTTCAAAATGCTGCCTGTCACTTGGAGACATCTCTGCTGCCCAAAATGCACTTGCCAAGGTGGTAGAGCTCGAACCCAACAATACAACTATTATACCTGAACTACAAAAAATCGAAGTAATTAAAAGGTTTATAGAGGATGGACAGAAAGCATACGAAAAAAAAGATTACCGCAGAGTTGTTTATTGTATGGACCGTGTTCTTGAGCAAATGCCATGTGCACGATTTAAGATCCTGAAAGGTGAATGTTTAGCACTTATTGGTCGATACCAAGAGGCGCAGGAGATTGCAAAGTAAGTACCTATGGATAGTTAATGTAACTTGAGTATAACATCCTTATTCCTTATTACAGTACTATACACTGTGTAGTGCTATTTTACGGTACCTACATACAAATATGAACATGGTAAACTTGAAGATACTCCTTAGTTGCCCTCAACATCTTCCTCATTTTTGTAGCGACATCTTACACGTGGACAAGCAGAATGCTGATGCTGTTTATGTCCGTGGTATGTGCCTGTACTATCAAGACAATGTTGATAAGGCATTTACACACTTCCAACATGTACTCAAACTTGCACCTGATCATAGCAAAGCCATGGACATTTATAAGGTAGGTTTTGAGGTTTTGTGTTCTATGCACTAGTATAGGATAGAGCTTCACTACATACAAATTGTTTTATGAACTTCAAGATTTCAATGCTTAAAATGAGTTTAACCCTACATTTGAAATGATAGTAAGCTTGGTTCTTTTATAGTAACATGTTTGCACCTTTCTTTCTGTCCCTGTTAGTCACATGAACCAGTCGGAAACTTTACAAAACGTTTCTGTCTTGTTCACCTTGCTTAATGGGACGGAAAAATCCGTGCTTCCATGTTACTTTGAATCTAGCTGTAGTCAGTCCTTCGAAATTATTATTCGAGCTTAAGACTTGAGCTTTTGTCTATGTTGTGCTACTTGATCATTTACTATTTGTGTGTCCTGTAGGCTACTTTGCTGATGGACATGTTCATCATAAATTTATGCTCTTAAGTTAATATTGCTGTTGGGTACAAATACAAATATTTACTTGCAATACCACGCAAACTTTGTATCATTGTATGTTCTATTTTTGGTGTAGTTTGACTAGTTTTTATTGAGTTAAATGACTATTTAAATATCACTAGTAGTTTAGAAGGTGGTCCTGTTGAATGCCAATGAGATCTTGAGATCTTTCTAGATCTTGAGTTCTTAAATAATTCCATATGATACACTTTCCAGAGAGCCAAAGCTTTGAAACTGAAAAAAGAAGAAGGTAATGATGCGTTCAAGGCTGGTCGCTACACTGAAGCCTACAGTCTGTACACAGAAGCGATGATCATCGATCCAAACAACAACTTGACCAATGCCAAACTGCATTTCAACCGTGCAACCGTTTCGTCAAAACTTGGTCGGCTAAATGAGTCAATTGCCGATTGCACTTCTGCTTTGGCATTAGATGAAACATACCTCAAGGCTTTGTTACGCAGAGCTAAATGCTACATGGAGCAGAGTGATTTCGATGAAGCTGTACGAGACTATGAGAAAGCAGTGAAAATGGACAAAAGTCGAGGTATGCTGAGATTTCTTCTCTGAAGTGAATAAGTGTATACATAAAACGCCTGAGCCATTGCGCACAGAGAGCGGCGATCGCAGAATCAGGATTTTGATACAAATGTTGCTCAACGACCCCACCAACAGGGTACAAATTAGCGAGTGATAATGAAACGAAAAGGGATTATAGGTGAAAGGTCGTTGACCAAAACCCATGCATTTGGCACGCACGTGTCTTGAGATCAGTTTGGTTACATTGGGCACTAGCGATCATTCTGTATTTTTGTATTTTCAATTTTTTTTATATTTTCAATTTTTCATTTAAAATGTCTTTCTTAAACTCCCTAAATGGGGGATTTAATATATATACAGAGTACGTATGATATTTTTATGATTTTTAATTTCAGATAATAAGCGATTGTTAGCTGAAGCCAAGCTAGCTTTGAAGAAATCTAAGCGCAAGGATTATTATAAGATTCTGGGAGTTGAAAAGAATGCTTCTTCAGACGAGGTTAAAAAAGCATATAGAAAGAGAGCACTTGTGTACCACCCAGGTATGTTGTTGGTATGATCAAAAATAAATAAAGCAGAGTGAATAAAATGAAGCAGAGTCAAGAAGTCAATTTGTTAATATATCGCAATTTGTTCTTTAGACCGACATGCTAGCGCCACAGATGTTGAAAAGAAAGAACAAGAGCGGAAGTTTAAAGAGGTTGGGGAAGCTTACGGAATTCTCTCGGATCCCAAGAAGCGTACACGCTACGATAACGGGCAAGACCTGGAAGATATGGAAGGAATGCACAGTGAAATGGATCCCAGCAATGTATTCCAGGCATTCTTTGGAGAGCAAGGGGGTGGTGGTCCAAATTTCAATTTCAATGGTGGTGGTTTTCCTGGTGGTTTCTCTTTCCAATTTGGTTAAAATATCTGTATGCTAAATTTGTAATGATTCTATCGTTGACTAATTTACCCTTCCTTATTTAAATTTATTGTCTTCTGTAACCATGTCATATAAATTAATAATCTTTATAGTAGTCTAATCAATTAGCCCCATACTTATTTTTTGAAATGAATGGACTGCTCCTCTTCTTGATCTATTTTCTCAAACTTCATCCCACTAGAAAGATAAACAAATTAAAGAGCATTTTGAAATCTAGATTTAGTTTACGTTTTTTATAGGCCTATCATCACATTAAATCTTGTAAAATTCAAGCACGGACAAATACAAATTGGACATAGATAGGTCTTGTGTACATTTTAGTTAAGATCTGATTGCCAGGTAGACAAAATTACTCTACAATAATATTTTGGTCCCTTGAATGTAATTCAATTAAAGAGCCTCAACTTGGAGGTATTTATTACAACTTTTGTACATTTGTCGTAAACAATTTATGATTGATAAGTAGGCCTAATAGTAATTGTAACTGACACTAATACTATATTAAGATTCTAATCAAAGTGTAATACTACCATATTTAATGTAATATCTTAAGTCTTTACTTTGTATATTATAAAATAATATAAGTGTTTGTTTTCTTTGCACTCATCTTCAATTATGGTGGAGACAAAACTACACCTGCAGTTTTGATGCTGTTGATCCTCAATGAAGGTTGTTGATACTCGTATTTCATTGTAATTTAATGTAGACAAGATATTATTGCAACAGAAGAAAAATTATTACATGATGTGACTACTCATTTAATGACAATTAAAGTGGGTCATAGACCGTGTCTATTATTACTTATTAGCTATTGTTTAACTGCGCACAATACAGATTTGGTTTGATCCTGATGTATTTTACTCCTAATTTGTATATATATATATATATATATATATATATATATATATATGTGTGTGTGTGTGTGTATACTCTACTGTTACCAAAGCAATAGCCAAAATGCCAGAATCTCATGGTTGTACAAATCATCTATCAATGGGCTCTCCCATAGGCCTATCTCTACTCATGAATCTCTGGAAGTTGCCGTTCTTCATTTCCCTTTTACCCAGTTACATAACGGTGTAAGCGCCATTTTTATATTTTCTATGTCTTTTCTGACTCGTAATGAAAAACTCGTTTCAAGCGACGTCTTGATGTTAACGTTTTAGAATTAATATAAGCGACCATTCAAGATTTTTTTGTCTGGGACGTAAGCAAGCAACATGTCCATTTCTTGGAATATTTTTTTTCCTGCCAATATGGTATGTGACATGGAAGAGACACTTGGTTGCAAGTGACATATCTGTTCAAATACAGCAGTGTTGCGTGTTTGTTTCACGGGTAACCGCCATAAGTACCATCGTTTGATGGAAATGATACGCAAAGTTGGGGAGCGGAAAAAACAAAAACTTGTGAAAACAGGGAGCTAAGCACTTGCCATTTGAACACTTTGGTATATATAAGTAGTGATATAAAAGGTTTAACTCTTCAAGAGAGGGAAAATGTGTATGTCTTGTTAGATAAATAAGACATATAATGCAATTGTTCAGTAATTATTATAACAAGGCTTGATAACTTTTGACATGAAATAGAATTACAGCGCACATTTTATTTTGTCATGTCGCTCACTCAGCCTGCGATTCACTCTCGGCCACCAAAAAGAATCCATGTTCAATACTTCTTGTTGTGTTTTTATCTATTGATGTAACTTTATGCCCGATTGTTTTTTAATACGATTTTATTTGAAAGATCTGACGAGGGCAAGTCTCCCGGAGTTCTCACACCCTTATACTTCACTGTTGGCAGCCTATGCGTAAATCCGAGCCTGCGTGGAGGTTGTTGCTATGAGAGTCCTGAATAGTTTAGTACAGTAGGCGTACTTATACTAATGTGCTCGTATCAAGCTCCGAAGCATATCAAGTATCCAATGCTCGATGCACATTATGAAGTACTGTTTGTACCGTATTATTTCAACCCTAAACACAAATTGAGGGACTTGATATATTTATTAAAAATTAATATTCAACAAGAATAATTAAGAAAGTTGTTTAAAATGGATTTGTGGGTACATTTTTCACTCGTATAATATTTTCTATCGAAATTGAATCTTGTGTGTGCCGATTCTTGTTTCTTACAGAGATTTGGAAGACACTTGAACCTGTAATAAAAATTTAGTAATGTATAATAGGGATGTTGCTGTTATCAAAGAATAATATTTTCAGGCTTAATCAGCAACTTATTAATGTAGTCTTATATCACAAGGATACTGCAACATATAATTGAACTATTACTTTTTATATTCTTCTTGTCAAAATTACGCTCTCATCTGAGCGATGGATTATACGTAGCTCTTGAAGGTTGGCTTCAATAGTTTTATGTTAAGGCCTATATATATATATATATATATATATATATATATATATATATATATATATATATATACATATATACACAATTCCATATCAAATTAACACAGCCGAGCAAAAAATATATTTATGACCGATTTTAATTAAATTTGGTATAACCGTTGAGGTAAATATTCAGATAGATTGTTCAAATCTTTTGGTCTCTAGGTCAAATGGTTATTGTGTTGTAGACTTCCATACATTTCCACAAAAACCGAATTTGAGTGTGTACGCATTTGCGATAATCATCTTGACTACTTTCCTATTATTCCTAGTGAATCGGTAAAAAAAAATGTTGATGCTCTTGAAACAGGCTTTAAAATGAAATGAAAAACATTTTTTCAATTTAAGAAAAGATATGTTTAAATATTATGATTTAATTCTTGGATACATAGTGTATTCATTTCAAAATGTTGATTCAACTAAATCATAATATTAAAATATTCAACCCCGAATCTAACCTATGATGATGTCAACATTAAGATACGGTAATCAAAGTGTCAAACTAGGCCTACAACATTATTATTTTAACACGTTTTCAAGCAGTTCTAATTATCACAAAATCTAATCACTATCATTTTTTTTATTCCTTGAGACGTTAACAGCTTTGATTAGGCTATACTCGCTAATAATTGCACTATATAATATGTTCCAAAATTGATGGACATACGCTTACAATTCTCTTTGTCAATTATTCCTTGGCAGGAATTGGTGATCTGCCATGCATCACTCTTGCTGGTACTTTACTGAATCTGGAAAGGAGTGAAATTGATAATTAATATCATAGTTACCAGTAGTAACAGTATTTAGGTAAGTGAGCTGTAGCAAAGACAGATGCGACTCTTCGGGGCGGTCACACTTTTTCTGTGCTTTTATTTTCAAACTCATTGCATACAGACTATCGAAATAATCGTAACGAAATGACGCTTCTTGTGGGCACAAGGACTAGAACAACTTTGAACTGAATGTTTTTTGTGCACATTTTTGAGGATAATTGGTTGGTGGATTTTGAAATACTGTACCCTATAAGTATAAGAATGAACCCAGTGGAGATGAAATTAAAAAATATTCTACTGTGTTTGAAGACAACAATGATGCATGCTACAACAATCCAACTAGCAACCATTAATAAAAAAATAATCATGTTTCATAAGATTCTATTTCTGTTTAGAAATGTACAATTAATTAGATTTAGAGCTGCATGAAAAGGCAATAAGTGGCTACTGAATGGATTTAAGAACAAAAAAACAGTGTCATAAGGGGTCTTCTTGAAATCTTAAAATCTATAAATACAATTTTATAGCATTACAGTATTCTTCAAAGTTTTACTGCATCTGATTTATCAATTTCAAGTTGTATACAGTGGCGAAGCGTGACAATCCGACAGGGGAGACACGAAAGAGTGTATTAGTAAATCTAGATAAGCCTTGAGCTTCAGTAAAGCCAGCTATTGTACGTGGAGTCAAAATGTATATATCACCAATTTTTCAGACTATCGGCTCATTTCGATACTAGCTCAGACTATCGGATATCGGCTCATCTTTCAGGATGTTGATTGGTTAGGATTAGTACAATAAAAAATGAAAAATCCCGCAAAAAAGTGTAGGAATAACTGTAAAGCTGAGAAATACACTTCAAAAATAACAGTCATAAAAAAAATGCCTGAAGGGTCTTTGTAGTTTAGAAATTCAAGAGCTGGATGCACTGTTTATGTAACTTTTGACTTGAGTGATGGACATTTTTAAAGTGACGAATTGTGTTTCCGATCTTACGTCACATTTCTTCCATTTATTACTCACTTGAAGAATTACATTCCAACCTTCTCGAAATGAAAATTAACAACCCAATATACATGTTAGAACAATAAATAAAATAACAATACATAGATAAATAGATATACAATAGGCGAAGGGTTCATTTGGACCAATATTTCATCTGCGACTTGATGTAATAAATGAAAGCCCGCTCAAAAAACACGTGTAGGAGACATGTCTTAAGCGCGCGGTTTAATTGTCATATATGGCCTGAAATCCAAGCATGCTCACAACTCGATTACATGTTTAATAGGGGCACGGGAAGAGACAACTGTCCAGAGCGTCTCACAAGCATAGCAGCGAAAGCATAGGAGATAGCCACGGCACAGAAACATACACACGCACCGCACACAGCGTGTGACGGTGTATAAGGCAAAATATCGTCTCCAGGAGAAATTTGAAATCAATTTAGAAATGAAAATAGAGATATACAATTTTTTCCTTTCCCTTTTTTTCGTTGGGTAGACACTGTCTCAATGTTTACCCCGACGCTTCGCTACTGGTCATATAGCTAGATGTGTTCCATCTTCACTAGCAGATTTTGTAACATGTCTCAAAGATCTCAACCAGAATGCCCTTAATAGTAAAATGTCTTATAATATTTGCAGGATATTTACTTTTTCATTTTGAACAATTTAGGTGGAATGCCTGCATTTTCAAGTTCCAACTTTTTGTTTTTCAACCCTCGAGTGACCACTTTACGAGAGAATGTAGCCTTTTCTGATGGTGGGTATGTTCTTTGTTGGAAAATTTTCTTCTCCTCTTCGTATATACGCGCATACTCGTGTGCCATGAGCAAAAACATATTGTGTTCTTTTTTCTGGCTTAGCTATAGTGTAACAATAAGAAAGTTGATTAAAAAGAAGAAGAATACTGTACCACCACTATTTTAACGAAAGCGTGCTGTTGGTCATCCACCTGGAACAAAAATTATGTACGTAACCAAAGGTGATGACAAGTTACTTTGCTGTCTATTGCTTAATTTATTAATCATCAGTAGGTAGAACTGGCTCTCAAAATAAGGAAATTAAATCTAAAAAAAATACTAGGAAAACACAGCGTGTGCGTTGTAATATGAGTGATGTATTTAATGTGGAATACAGAATGTACTTGGAAGTTATATACCGTGCACCAGTGGCAAGCGATCAGGGTAAGCTAGGTGAGCAAAGCTTACCAGAGAAAGTGGTACAATAAGAAGAAATAAACTGAACAACAGTTGAGTTGACAGTAACTGTTGGTACAGTTGAGGTATGGTTGATAGATGGATATCATTTATTGTCATATTTTCATTTTTATATGTCATATTAGACAATTGAAGCTCCATTACTCGACTTGTCTTAATTTTTTATCTATATACTGGGTTTAATGATGTACTGTGTTGATGAAAAAGATATTGGTGTCGGATGAATGGTTGATTGGATGGTGAGATGAAGGTTTCTTTTGTAATGGGAAGGATAGTGGGAAGAAAGCAGTCATGGTCTCATATTGTTTTTATTAAAATATGATGAGATAGAATTATGTCCCAAAAAATAATTTTGATGCAGCATATTTTGCGTTGTCAACAAAAAACAGGTTATTCTAAATTTTAACACAAATTCAACCATCCATTTTAAGGAAAAATATTTAAAATACTATTTCCATCAGGCCCTACGTTGATCATATATAGGATTATAGCTATCGTATGATGGCTAAATATAAATGGCCAAGTTGAATTAAATTAAAATGTGTTATACAAGTTAGAAACAAATGATCAGTAGGCCCTAGGCCTAACTGAAGTATGGCATATGTTATCATAATTTAGAGGATTTTTGAAAATACATTGTAACTGCAGTTGAAATACTAGTTGATTATAGACTGGCTTACAATTGCTAAGCTTGCAATAGGGTAATATATATATTTTTTTCCACATCCTAGATTAATAACTTACCTTCATAAATGATGGAATGAATGGTTTTGAATTCGCGAACTTCGACGACTGAAGAGTGTCACTACGTTTAAGCGGTAATGCTTTCTCCCATTTGACATTCATTATAAAAAGATGAATAAAAGGCAATTTATTGTATTAAAAATGAGTGAAGTGGCGCTGTGTAAAATTTACATAGGCACTATGGCTACCGTACTTGGTTTCTATGGTAGTGTTGATAATTAATTTAAATAATGGAAAATCCACTTGTTCATTTGATTTTTTCTATTATTTACTGAGCTTGAACACAATGTCCAATGAGATATTGTGATATTGTGAGATATTGTATTGCTTATAGAACTAGGTCTCTATTAGCCTTGTATTATAATGTTACCATGTTATTATTGGTGCATTTGTCATATTATGTTTGTTTTATCAAATGAGCATGGGTTTATTGATGTGATTGTGTATGTAATTAGCATAAAATTGTGAAATAAACGGCATTACGTACTAGTATTTGATAAAGTCAGGATAAAGCAACAAAAATAAGACCGACAAGGGTAGGGTACAAAGTACAAACTGATTTGAATGGAGTGAAATCGATCTTTTACTTGCTCGATAGATGAATATTATGATCGACTAATCGATTGTCGTTACCGTGTGGGCGAGTATAGCTTACACTTGCAGGCTGTCAAATCAAATACCTTTCCTTTTTTGACGTTTGTGAGCTTTATTTATTGTCAGTTCTTGAGAAGGTCTATAAAACATTGTTTTTGATATACGGTATATGTATTGATAATTATGGAGCAGCCAGAAGATACTCTTGTAAATGCTGGCTTGGGCTGTGCCTTGGAATTGTTTACGGAGGCAGAGGAAGTTAAGTCTTTAATAAATAACATACCACTTACATATACCAATCTAGCCCACGCTGAGCGTGGCCTGGAGAGATTTGTATATATTCTTAACCTCTACCAAGAGCAACCTCACCTTTTGGATAAAAATCTTGATGATCTTTTGATGTCAATGATACGAATCATTCAAAAAGATAAATCTCCTGCTGACCTTCAACATGAAATTTTCAAATATATGCATATTATTATGAAAGTTCGGGGCTACAAAGTCGTAATAAATTATCTGCCACATGAAGTTTCTGATTTGGAGCCTGTACTACAACTACTCGAGTCACAGGATCCACTTGATCAAAAAACCTGGCAAACAAGATATTGTCTTATTCTTTGGTTGTCAATAATAGTATTCATTCCATTCCACATGTCGAAGCTTGATAGCTTCCAGGAGCAGCGCCAAATGGAAGGCCAACTAACTGTTCGTCAGAGAATTCTAACAATCTGCAAGACCTACTGCGTGCAGCCTGACGTGTACCGAGTGGCAGCATTACTCTCGTCATACTTCCTCAAACGATCGGATGTTAAGCATGAGCATTTGGCCCCATTTGTAAAATGGGCATGCACTCAAATTCTGCAAGTGAATAATACAGCCTATGATCCATGTGGACCCCAAGCAGCAATTGCAGCGATTCTTAAACATGGCGACCGTGAAGACCTGCTTGTACTTGCTCCATTCCTACTAAAAACTATGATCGATAGTAATTACAAAGATAACAACAGTTCGCTTATTCGAAAATATGGTATTAAAATTATTCAGAGAATTGGCTTGACATTTTTGCCCGAAAGGGTTGCTAGTTGGCGTTACCAACGAGGGAGTCGATCTCTTGAAGCTAATTTAGCTGCCAAGGTTGTTTCAAAAGACAGATCTGGCAATGAACTGGAGATGGGGACAAATAAGTTGAATAATAATAGTAACAAGAATGTTGATAGCACATTTAAAGTTGAAGATGATGATTATGATGTTCCCGAAGAAGTTGAAACTGTGATAGAAGAACTTATTCAGGGTCTTCGCTTTGTGGACACCATCAGCCGTTGGTCAGCTGCCAAGGGAATAGGCCGTGTGACAAATCGTTTACCAAGAGACTTGGCTAATGAAGTGGTTGGTTCGGTATTGGAATTACTGAGCTTTCGAGAGAAAGATGGAGCGTGGCATGGTGGCTGTTTGGCACTTGCTGAGTTAGGTAGACGTGGCTTGCTTTTACCAGAAAGATTGGGTGCAGTTGTCCCCAAAGTTCTCCAAGCATTGATGTATGATGAATGGCGTACATTTTCTTCAGTAGGATCAAATGTCCGCGACGCAGCCTGCTTTGTGTGCTGGGCATTTGCTAGGGCATTCGAAGCAGACATTATCGAACCTTACGTCCAAGAAATATCAAGTGCTCTTTTGGTTGTAGTTTGCTTTGATCGTGAGGTCAACTGTCGACGAGCTGCGTCAGCTGCATTTCAAGAGAATGTTGGTCGACAAGGAGCTTTTGCGCATGGCATTGACATCATTAATAAAGCAGATTATATAGCAGTTGGCATTAGGTCTCATTCGTATTTAGACATCAGTATGTTTATTGCACAGTTTGACGAGTATGTCCACCCACTGATTGACCATCTGATTTCTGTCAAGATTTATCACTGGGATCCTACTGTCCGTGAGCTAGCGGCCAAGGCAATCCATAATCTTACCCCCAGAGATCCCGTGTTTATGGCTAATGCATTGGAAAAGCTGTGTTTGGATACCGATTCGATTGATCTTAATGTGCGTCATGGAGCAGTCTTGGCAATTGGCGAGATTCTACATGCTTTAGCTGTGTGTAACGATACAAGGCCTACAGTGATGGGTGAGGGTCTTGGGGTACAATTATCTACCGAAAAAGTGTATGCTAAAATGTTGGTAATGATGGACTCTTTGAAGAATCATCAGCATTTCCGTGGAATTGGTGGCGAGCTGATGAAACAAGCTTGTTCCTATCTGATAGAAAAATGCTCTTATTCGAATTTGTCTATTGCTAAATTCTCTACTTTACTAGATGTTTGGTTGGAGTTCCTGTACGATTGCCTTCGTGATGAATCGGAGGCAGTTCGTGTCCGAGCAGCTAAGGCCCTGTCTGCTGTCTTTACTCGTTGGTATTCATTGACTCCTGAGGAAATGAGTCTGCCAGCGTTTATTGCGGAAAGAGAGATTCTGGCACAGCAGACAGCTGTGTTATATAAACGTGAGCTATTATCTGACCATGAAGTGGTTAGAAGGGGCTATGCATTGTCAGTTAGTCTCTTTCCTAAGTTGATGATCAGAGAAATATTTGATGATATTTTCTCGCCACTAGTCAAGTGTTGTAAGATCACTTCCTCCACTGAGAAATGGGCAGAGAGCCGAAGAGAGGCAATTAAGGCACTCGCTAATATATGCAGTACGCTCGATGAAGATTTGTTTCGCGTAACTAATGTGCAGAGTGTGGAGCTACTGTTCAATTGCTTCTTTGAAGGGTTTCATGATTACACACAAGACAAAAGAGGCGATATAGGGGCGTGGGTGAGGGAAGCTGTCATGACAGCTCTTCAAGTTCTAGTATGTCTAGCATTGAAGAACCAGCCAATACTTTTGACAGAGGAAAAAATTACTAACATTTTGTCAAATCTAGCTCAACAATCTGTTGAGAAAATTGATCGAACAAGGGCTCATGCAGGAATAATATTCGCTAGTATCATTCACAATGAACCTACTGTTCCAAACATACCTCACCATCATGAGCTGAAGAAGATCTTCCCTAAAGACGTATGTAATGGGAGCATAATCTGGATTTCGGCCATGGAAACGTTCCCAAGATTTACGGAGTTATTAAAGTTTGAACCGTTCACCTACAGTTTACTGCAAGGGCTTGTTGTCAGCGTTGGAGGGATCACTGAAAGCTTGGTAAAGAATTCTAGTTTGTCCCTATTTGGCTACTTGAAAAATCTACAAGATGACCATGAAGAATTAGAGAGGCTTTGTTTTATAATCTCAAAGATATTCCAGAATAATCAGTTCAAAGACCGTGTAATTATACCAATGCTCTCTTTCCTGGACCGGCTCATCAGTTCGAATTGTATCCGAGTGGTTCTTGATAATCCAGAATCAAGATTTGCCGTCACCATTCTTGGACACATGCGAAGTGAAGTAAGCAAATCCCGGGATATGAATAAGCTAATGGCTGCTGTTTCCGTGCATTGTCAATTAATTCAAGTAAAAGGAGAGGTATCAAAGCGATCATTATTTCAATTGACCATCTTTCTTAATAATCGCTTTGTCTACATTCGAAAGTCAACAGCTGCGCGTTTGTATGAAGCACTGACGCTATTTGGCGACGAAAGTGCTATTCCACTAGAAAACCTAGATGAGGTAATATCACTTCTCAGCAGTACAAACTGGGAGGCTGAAGTAGCAATCGTCAAACCAATTCGTAATAAAATCTGTGATCTAATGGGTATTCAACGTCCTGTTCCTCTATCTCAGATAGTAAAATGATTTGGTTCTAACAGAATTACCATATTGTACTAGAAGGCTTTTTGCTTGAGAAGAAATTAATTTTTTGCACAATCTAATTGCCAGTTTATTTGTAACTAAGCTTCACAAGAGATGAATAACAATTGTAGGGGAATATTCAAGTATGATTATGTATATAAATAAATATCTGAGCCAAGAAAAATCATTTTTTTTTTCTGTGTTTGCATAAGATTTTAATGACTGATGAAGATTGAAATGACTACTGTAACCCTCCAGGTGCCTTCGTTATGCATCTACCGTTCGTTGTACATGTACTGTTTGTTATATTATAAGTACCGGTACCGGTATGTAAACCAAAAATAAATGGTCAAAAGTTTTTTTTCTGTTGTGGTACTGTTACTACTGTACTTATAACACCTCATGATTTATTGGACGGAAGATGGTCTGTAAAAGTTAATAGCTGCTATTGTTAAAAATGACAAAATTTCGTGTCTTTTGTTATGCTTAATTCAAATTAACTTGGGAGTTGCATGTTTGATGAACTAGTTAAATTAAAATGTAACTGCTACCATCTGAAAGATAAATGATGAAACATGGTTTTAAACTCCTGGTAACAAAAATATATATTAGATTACAATAATTAGTGTCTGCTTAATTTACGTGTCATGCTGTATGATTGTGTCTGTAACAGTTGTGTGGTATGGGTCTTTATATTTAGATGGAGATTTTATATTTGTTCAAAATAATTGTAATCCATATAATTTCAATTATCAAACCATTCTGTATGTGCAGATAACTGCTTTGCTTACCTAGCTACATTTTCTGAAGACTTTATTCTGTATTTGTAATAACTAATAATTTTGTATTTTAAAAAATTCAGCCATTACCCATAACATTTGACTTGTATTCATTCCATTGCAGTCAGCCCGATAAAAATGACCAATAAAAATTCTAACACCAAATATAAACATGACGTGTTCGTTACACTTATTAAAATCCCATCATAATGAAATTAAAATGATTAATACCATTGTACTAGATCAACTTCAAGAAATTTAACCTTGTGTAGAGCCTATTTGGAATTGGTTGCATAAGGAAATAGTAATGATGATTGATTTTTATCTAAGGATCAGCAGGTACAAATCTCTGACTCCTACACTAGTTTACCTAGGACTGGTTTCGAGAGAAGGCAATTGCCTGGCGGCACATTTGACGTTTACTTTTATGGTAATTATTTTACTTGGAAATAACAATAAGAATCAGTCAACCCATCAACTGGTGCATCCATCACTATTTCATTGATGATGATGAGAATGTAAGCAGTGAGAATATTACTAGTTTTCGATTTATGTACAACGTACAAATATACTGAGTGTGCTGTAGGCAGGTGGCCAATGAGCACTCTTATCAACAGATCCAAACTTGTCAAGGTGTGGCAAGGTGCACACACACAGAGGTTGAGGTGGCGATAGGCAAATGTAAATAGTTGCATACTGTATTTTCATTACCGGTAATGTCGGAAATTTTCATTGAACAATTATTCCAAAACGTGAAATGATAACAAAAAATCCTAATCTAAAATTATTCCCTGTGGGGCTGTTCTGGATGGTTCTCTAGAGTCATAGAACAATGCATGCATCTCTAAAAGTATATGAACCGATTGTTACTTCATGTACAAAGACCTTACGCTGTATTCCCATGACCAATGGTTTCGTGGTCGTTTATAACTGGTAAGATACATTGTTTGATTTACAGATTTTCAATTTTGGGAAATTTCAGAAATTGCATTTACCATCATACATCACATTTAATAAATATATATATTTTGGAACATGACTACATGGACATGGAACATTACTATATTACTTGATTGGCAAGGATGATGTGCATTATAATAGTTTTATTCTGAGAGGTTCTATGTGGTATTTTTCGGTATGAATTTCTAGCTGGGAGAAACATAATGTTTGATGTGAGATGATATTTGACCATCACATTTCTGAAGCATTAGTTAAGGGTTGTTAGAATTATTTAGTTTCTTTTTCTTTGGTTATAGATACAATACACTGTACGCTTTCAACACAAACACTGAAAAATTATTACAATTAGCCAATTGCATGTGTCACTTAATGACCATAAATTTATCAATGTACGGTACCAATTAATTTTTGTGTGCTTTATTATATTTTTTTTTGAAGAAACTTAGTTATTTTTGTAGCGTCACTGACTTGAAGTGTTCGTTACCGGTTCTGCAGTTATAAATTCTTTATAACATTTCTCATGCCCAAATCATATTTTGAATTATTTGTGCATATGTTTTATATGATGCAGAACCCATCTATGTTTAGATAACATAATCATTTCCTTGGCCTTTTTATTGATGGAGTCAAACCTCTATGCATTATTCCCAGATCCATCATTTTCCTGCTTCTGTCGTTCATTTTAACTGTCCCTACTCCCATATAACCAATGTTGACTTGACTGCATGGCTTGTTTTTGAACATGGATTTTTTTCTGCTTCTTTTTAAAATAATAGAGGTTTCACTGTATACTGTATCCACTAGGGATGGGGGTTCCGATCAGTCGTCTTCACAATCCCATACAACTAGCGCATGAGTGGTTCTCGGTTTCATCTCTTCACGATAGAAGTATAAATGTACAACACTGCTTCCACTCAAATTATTAACACACCAAAATTCATCCAGAAATTACATTCTTATAAGTCGGGTAATGTTTGCAGGTACTCGCGATTTGCTGAAGGTGGTATCGAAGGTAATAGATAATTGTCTATGTCCAACAGTTCTACTGGTTTGAACTGTGCAACAGGAAACGTTATGGGCGGTCGAGGAAATGTCACTGGATTTGGCTTGAACGTTGATAATGTAGGTTGACGGTATACTGTGGATGTCGATGGTTGAGCCAAAGGTGCATTGTCTGGATACTCAACAGCTCTAGTCCATGCCTTCTGGAGCCGTTCGTGGATATCTAAGAAACGGATACGATCTTTCGGCTCTGTCTTCCAACAAGAACGCATCAGATCGCAAATAACGGGTGGACAGTCTTCAGGAGGTATAAGCATTATTCCTTGGAGAATAAGTTTCACGACTTCTTCGTTGGAGTGGCCATAATAAGGTTGCTTTCCAAGACTGTAAATTTCCCAAATGACTACTCCAAACGACCATACGTCTGATTCCAGAGTAAATCTACCAAACATGACACTTTCCGGAGACATCCATCGCACAGGTAACAATCTCGATCCACCTATCTTGTAATAGTCGCAGGTGTACACATCTCGGCTCATGCCGAAGTCTGCGATCTTTACCGTCAACCCGATGCCGACCAGACAGTTCCGGCATGCCAGGTCACGGTGTACGAATCTTTGTGATGCCAGGTATCGCATCCCTGCTGATATCTGCATGGCCACTAGTAGAAGGGACTCTTTGGTAAGAGGCGATAATCCGGGGATAGGTTTCCAGAGCTGGCGACTGTTCCTACGTAAGACCTCGGCTAGATCACCGTGAGGCATGAACTCGAATACCATCCACGGGCTGCTGTTGGAGTCTTCTGAAAAGAAGAACACTTTCAGAAAGTAGCCTACACGAATTTAATTTAATTTAATTAATATTAAGGTTCGGATTTACGATCAGTAAATTCATTGATCAAGCGATAATTAGCAGATTAAATTGTTATAACCAATGCTACCAATGCTATTGTTGAACTTCAATCTATAATTTGCTCAATTAACAAATTTTTATTTTTGTTAAAGGGGTTCTGAGAAATTTAGCATTCATTTTTCAATTTAATATGACCCCATTTAACGTCGTCTAATGTTTGTCCTTAAATGTTTGTCCTACATGGAGATAAAATGGCGTACAAAAGTCAGTGTTGAGTCGAGTGGTCGTCAACTGTATGATTGGATGTCGGGAATGATATTTTGTTGCATTTCTCTGAGGTAAATGTAAATAACTGTATCAAAAGCCTACTGATTTATCATGAAAATAATTGCATGTTACTAGTAGGTCATTTAACAATCGTATATTGTGGGCTTACCACATTATACAAATTGTTCAAAGTTGAAACATTGAAACAAATGTAATTTCTTTTACTCTGATTTTCTCACTCACCTCTAAGAACAACACCAATCAGTGAGAGGATATTTGAGTGTCTGAAGGCGCTCATCATCTCAACTTCTCTCATGAAGTCGTCTTCAGCCTCACGAGTAGCTGACTCTTTTAATACCTTGACTGCAACAGTGTCCGACTCTTGCCCTTCTTCTCTCTTCAGTTCACCTGCAACCAAAACAGCATTAGAAAACGTTTTTATCATCTATAGGTAATTATTTATTATATTGATTGGTAATAATAGCGAACATGAATCGAGAACATTTCAAAACTTCGTTGAGTTCCTTGTTGGAATCATTTTATTGTTGGGTCTGGGCTATAAGAAGGTAGTGAACATATGTTGAAACTAAAAATTTCCACTCTCGAATTATTTGGTCTTGTTGTACAACTTGTAAACCTGTACAATTGTAACTTGTAAATTTTTATGATTTATGCACTGTTTGTGCTCAGACTGCGTTTTACGAAAAATTGAATTTTGTTGATCAAACTAATTAAAATAAAGTGCAGAATAGCAAATTGGTAACGAAGAATAGCATCAAAATAAAAAGCCAATATCACTTAATTAACCCACTAAATAATATTTCGTAAGCTAGCCCTTGACAAATTACCATGACACAACTTTTAGACCAATCAATTTATACGACTAACCGCTATAAAAAGTAAAATACATGATTTTCAATTTATGTCTACGGTATACACATAAATATAACACGAAACTTGCCAGCATTAAAATTGCGAACTCTCTCTCCCTTTCTCTATAGTAATTTCCCTTGAACGATTTAAATGCTCAATTGAGATTGGCCTCAGATAGGGGAACTTCAAAGCTGACTTCAGTCTTTTCTAACCACACTGTCACTCATTTCCTTTTGACTACGGTAGCTGTGTTTGTAAGGAAACAAATATTACTTGAGGATAATATATGAAAACAAATCGTTCAGAATGTACATTTAATATCTGTAAATATTGGAGACTTGATTATATTGGATGCCTTTGAAAAGAAGTATAATAATTATAGCTTTTTAATATTTGGTTGTGTATGTATAGGCCTACGTTGTAGGTATTTTCGTAAGAGATTATTATTAGCGTGTAATAAGTTGAAAAAATCGGAAAATAATCAGAGGAAAGTAATAATCTCCATTTTCATTGGAAAATCTTTCGCTTTTTTCTTACATTCCTTATCGAAGGGAAATAATTTTAATAACTTGAAACTCTTTTCAAGATCGTTGATATTTTGTGAAACGTCGTTTAAATCTATTTTCTGAAAAATATGGTTAAAGTATTTCATAAAATCTTATATATTATATTTGTGAAAAATAAAATAATACAAAAAATAATAATACATGAAAAATAATGAAAATGAATAATGAAAAATAATACATTTCTCATTTCTCTCTAAAGCTGTACCTCCCTTCCCCACAATACGACCACTGATAACCAATATTATTAACTATTAGTTACAAACTTATAACATAATCTTATAGTATACAACCTAAACTCTCATGCGGGTGACATTTAAATTTTGTGAGTGACGTTTAATTAAATATACCTATAGAATTCCTTTCATCTTCTCTCATGATGTAGGTCACAGCCTAAAACGTTGTAATCACCACAAGCACATGTAATCTAGCTTGATTATCTGTGCCACAAGTGCTAACAGACCACGTAAGCCTATTGCTTTGTGATATTGTATAGCGCCTGACATCTACAAGATGGTGATTATCAGTTGAAAAGTTAAAATGGGAACGACGTCATATGGAATATGTAGACCAAGAACCATTGTCAGAATATTCAAAGTAAATACCAGATTCTGATTTAAGTGGCAAATGTTTACACGTTTCCTTTGTCTCGGTATATATACACTAGAATATATGTGGAGAATAGACACGCGAACGAATGGTATCCGTTCACATACCATGGACTGATTATTTAATAAAGTCGAAAATTTAGAAACATTCATTTTCTATTTTCAACAATTTATTATAAGTCTTGTTTTTTCATCACGTCCGTGTAAATTACGCGTCAACTGAAAGTGACACGTTTTAACTTATCACTCCATTTATTGGATAATGAAAAAGTGCAAAAACAAAAACAACAAACTTTTTGCTAAATAATGAACTGGAAAAATAGATGGTAGAAGCATCTCTGTGCTATAGTAGCTGTATGCAAATTTGCTTTTCTAAAATTTTGCTAATGACCCTACCATCAGCTAGTTAATATGAGGGTACGAATAAGCGGATGACAGTAAAATGATTAAGTGATCACTTGTGGACAATTACTAAAACCCATCCTTTAGTTATTTCAATTGGAAAATGCAAATATAAGCCTATTATTGATATGCTCTCATAATGTCTAGCCAATTATTTACCACTAAAATTGTTGGCCTATATGTACTGTAGTAAATTATTTTCAATAAACTTCAAGTTAAAACTTCATTATATGCTACACAACTATTAGTTCTAGTAAAAACGAATGAAATCTAAAACCCGGCACCTCCACCATTTAGTGTTCTGTATTCACCGTTTAGCATTTCCAATTGTGTTATATACATATAATGACTTACGTTAATGACGCATTGTAAGCAACAAATCGTACATATGAACAATGCATATCTATCTTTTTAAAGATTAATATATGTATAAGTTAGTTGTTTTTATTCTTTCGATGGACTTGAGGCGTATTTTGTTTGAATTAGGTTGAATGTGAAATATTTTGATATTTTAATCTATCATTACAATAGTAGACTATATAATTGAATTTGAGAAGACATTTATTCATACAAGTTTTTTCTTATGTGTTTACTGTATAATTGCCGCTCAGTTGTTTAATTCCTAATTATGAATTAGCACTTGCATTATCTCGAATGTAATAAGTTATGTATAAACTGTAACCCTTCTGACTGCTATACTAGTATCCACGGAAGAAGAAGGTTCCGATCGACATTCCCTGTATAACATAACACTAGCGCATGGGTAGTTTGCTCCTTCATCTTTCGTGGATACACATATAACACATTGTTGACCGGTAAACAAATACATCAATTACAGTGTCTGGTGTTGAAGTTCATATAGATTTAGTGACAGAATGACACATAATTATGTTGTTTCGTAGGATGCACTAGTTCAATAGAAACTTCGAGTAGAGATGGAAAGGAATTGATCGTGTCTTGATTAAGGAAACAATTGCTGTATTTAATTTAACGACCGAGGGAAACACGAAACAGCTCAGTCAGAATGGACGATATGCGGGGGAGAATTTTTTGCAAGTCGATTTTCTAGATAGAACTAAAAATTTCGAATTGGACTACTCGGTTTTGTGTCGCCGTAAACGTACATAAACAGTAGCTTAGCATTGCAAGCTCTCGCTCTCGGGGTCCATGGTTCGATTCCCGACGCAATAACTGTTTTGGAATACAGTATATGTAGGCCTATTACACGGTGTGCCGAGAGTAGGGTGGTGGAGAAGGTTAATTTTTCACAGTTCGACTACAGAAACGAAATTAACTAATTAAAGGTTGCAGCTTTGTAACTATGTGTTTAGTTTCTTTTGAATACAGACTTGCAAAATAATTCTCGCGACCGGCGGGAATCGAATTCCGTTCAGAATGCCACCAATTGATCTAGACCTATCTCAGCATCAGTGTCAGAACTCGTATATGATCGGCATGAACAGCTCTACCCATTTAATTATATAAATTGATTCTTACCTTTATACACTTTACCAAAGCATCCTTCTCCGATCTCTTGTAAGAATCGTAAACTATCTCTTTGTAGAAGAGGAACGGGAATCGAACTACTGTCACTAGACGATGCGCACGGGGCATACTGAGGATTGGACGTATACCGGTCAGCAACGAGTAGACCTTTTGTCAAATTAAGTGGACACGGCTGCAACAAAATAACAGGAAATTGCTGAATCTCTTTGATAAGTCGAGATTTGATTAGATCACTTCTTTCATCTCTTTGGTCTTGAGTATAAATAAGAATGTTAGAATGAGAATAAGAATGATAAGTTTTCCATTCTGCTTCTCACATTTTTTTATTAATTTCAGATTTTAATCACAATGATTGACTTATCTTAATTCCAGATCACCCTTACACAAGAGCCAGAATAAGTACTTTCGTACCCTTCGAGAGTGTCCATTTGTATGATTGGTCTTGAGAAAGTTAAGATATTTAAATCACGGGGTTGTATTGTATGAAAGAAATTATGGTAGACCCAAATTTGTTTTTCTTCAGATATTCAACCATATTGGGTTTAAATTTGTGTGATTCATAAATTTTTTATTGCAGGTTTTCGTAATTTGAAACATTTCACTCTTGATTCCTTCCTATTAAAGAGGAAAGGGAGATTACAAAAGTGTTATCTTGTAATTAAATGTGTGTTACCGTGTTAGTTGGTTTTCGAGTTTTCGCAGATTTCTTCAAGCAATGGTCTATTTCTTTGCGTTTCCAAAAGCATATTACAACGGCCAATACAACCATGATTGCGGTAGTGATGGCAAATCCAATTATTAGATTCTGCGAATCGTTGGACATCCAGCTATGTATCCTCGTCTCTTTTTTAGCCTTTAAAATAAAACAGAGCAGAGTGAGTTAAACAACATTTGTTGACGTATCATTGGATACGTGACTTTGTTTCGAAGCGAAACGCAATTTAATCCTCCAATTGTGATTGGCTACCTTAGAGAGTGAACGGATTTTATTTGTAGAGTCCGCGATGCTCTCAGTACACAATGGAAAAACATATTTTTTTTCTTTCGTTTTATCAAATTAATTAATATCATAATCTGTGGTTGTTAGTAACGATCAGCTGTCCAGAACAGAGGAAGTCTCAGAGAACAATATGAGTGTTGGTGAACTTTAGAAAATGTGTGTCTCATGTCTGTAATCCGATGAAGACGCACTTATCCATTATATTATAGACGTCTAGTTTTATCAAAAGAAATTCTTACAGTGCATTCATCCAGGTTTTCAGATTATCGACCAAACAATTCATAATATGCTTGTGTACCCGTCAGATCTGAAAATGGGTACGTGTACATTTTTACACTTAAGTGTGTTTGATAATTGATAGTTGAATATAGTTCAACAAGGATCAATATCTCGTAACTCTTGATACGAGAATGGTTGAAGTAAAAATATGTTTGGGTGCGGAAAAGTGTTCACGAGTGAATTCATATTTGAGATATTTATGAATAGAATAAAAGTAATAATGTTTGATTTTTGAAATTTTGCTATATTATTGTTTTGGAATGATATATTTCAAGTTAATTTCTATTCGGTGTATAATGCATGAATAATTCGACCTGTGTGCTTTTGACATTTTTAGAACGAGGAAGTTTTAATGTGTTTTGACGTTTTCAGAAGTTCGAACTTCTACATTGCTCAGCTTCTCAAACCTTCGGATAGGTAGGCCTATGTGTTAAACCCAGGGCTAAGCTGACATAACTATAAGGTTGTTTTCACTTTCTTTTGCATACATAACATTTTCGTACTTAGTTTGAAGATAGTTCGAACACATCTGCAGTTGAAAACTCGAAAAGTGAAGTATAAAATATGCGTAGAACAGCAGCTATAAAAATGCAGGAAATCAATAGTTTATAAAAGTGATCAAATGTATATACAAAAAGCGATATCACATTATGTTGACGATAAAAATAGAAATAATGCGATTTTTGATCATATTGTTGATGAATAATGAATAGAAAAAGGAAGGGAGACTTTAAAGGAGAGCGATATAAAGAATAATAGCAGAAAAAGATCATGATTGATATAAGTAATTAAAGATTTCTTCTGCCCAACAGAAACGATTGAATTGTTCATCACACATATACCATAAATATATATTATTATATTATATATCTGTGCATAAACTATTCGGTGTTTAACTGAAGGATTCTTTTTATTGACATCATATATATATATATATATATATATATATATATATATATATATATATATATATATATATATATAAAAAAAATAAATGAATGGTACATATAAATGTGGATAGTAAATCAATAAATAAAGAACGAATAATATATGAATATAAATAAATGAATAATAGTTACAATCATAAATATATCGTATAATCATGTTATAATAATATAGTTACATTATAATGATTCATTTCCTCTGGGAGGGTAATATCACCTTCCCTCGAGGTACCCTTCCGAACGATCCTACCTTGAACATGGATAGCTTTTCAATAGTAATACCTGTTCTGTTGCCGTAGTGTTTGGACCAGTCAGATTAGCCGTTGTTCTTGGTGGAATAATATTGTGTATTGGACGCGGCGTTCGAGGTACTGGAACAATAGAGTAAAATCCAAATAATATTTTTAAATGGTAATTATTATAACAATAGTTTACAAAGTCTTGTTCGAATGTGCATTTGTGTTTTGTACAACGTATTCATGGACATAGACGATAGATAACTTGTCCATGGCATTATTCTCTATGATACAGCGTACGTGTTATTATCGATAATGGAATTATATACAATTTCCATAGGCGCTTATCGGTAAATCTCTTCAGTGGAAGTGAAACCACGTCGTTCTGGTCGTTGAAATATGTCGATGATTTTTTTTTTCGTGTTGTATAATATTCCTTCACTAGAGAATATTCATTTCATTTACACTGCATCTTTTTTGTGTGTGTTTACCTTTGAATGATATATAGAATATCAAAATTCTAATCAAGAGAAACATAGATAATTTCAATACCTTGAAAATGATGTGACATAAAAATTATTACCGGTACTCTTGTATTCTAATTTGTTGTAATTTGTAAGATGAGCGAGATATTTAGATGAAGTATGCTAGAAATCTATAATACCTACATTGGTTTCGTAACTATGAATCAATCCAACTCACTCACTCCTTTATTATACAATCCTTCAATATACTCCTTCATTATACCTAATTAATCGTACCTGTTTATCACTTGATTTTTCAAATGTATATTTCCGATTTCTAAAAGATATATTTAAAAAAATGTTCTTCAGAATGGTTACTAAGGTTGTAATTGTGTAATTATTTGTATCACTCGTGTGATTTCATGTATGTTCGTTTTGGAAAATTTTTCTTTTCCATTTTTCACCTCTGTGTTATTCATAAGATAGAGAGAGGGTAATGGATTCTCTCATGACTCATCAGTTTGATTGAAGTGCTTGCTCACAAGGGTTTCGGGATAAACCGTCCGACCCATAGCAGTACAAAAATACGGGAAAAAACGCAACAAAAGCAATGCTTTTCTAAAATTATTATTTAGTTGTCTTATTTGTCCGAGTTTTGGTGGAGGTGCCATTACAAAAAGTCTGGTTTGCCATTAATCAACTTGGGACGAGAATTGATATAAAATTTGACTCATTAGATGAGCGTATCGAAGACTTCCATTCCATATAAAGAAAAACCTGACAATTGGGCTGCCCTTTTTTTTTCTTCTCTGAATTTTGTACGTGGCATACAGGCTAGGAAAATAGACCAATAGACTTAATTTTTTTCTGCATATTGGTGTTCCACTAGAATAGGTTGAGATTGTTTTTGAGAAAAAACGGTTTGAGTTTTTTTTAGACAAAATCGGAAAATTTGGATGATCCCCATAAGAATAACCCGAAAAAGTGAAAATACTTGAAAGACAAAAAATCTTCAAAAGCTCGGAAAATTTCACTGAATAATGAATATGAAAAATACACATTGCAGTGATTTTTACTACAAGCGTTTTCCTACTTATTGTATTCTGATCAATTATTTGTGTTTACTTATTCATATAATAGCCTATCACATCTTGCACTGCTAACATCTGATAATCATTCATGTCTGTAAATCCCCGGAACGGGAACTTTATTCCCTTTTTTCATTTATTTATATCTTTATTCGATTCATCAATGAATGATAAAAGTGAAACAATAAGGCGATACGTAAAACAAAAACATGAAATCTCGACTGAATCAATTATTTTGTGTATACGTGTCTAATTTCATGTTTCCCACTACTAATTAGGCAGATGTTGTAGCAGTGCACGTACTATGCGCGAGAAAGAGTGAGAGAGAGACTCACTCACTAGAGAGACAGAGAGAGAGAAAGTAGAATAATGTATTTACCATATACGTCTCTGCTTGTAAGATATGTCTATTCATTCGATTCAACAGTTTCCCCATATAGCTCTTATAATAACGAAATCCCTTGTTCATTTCGTTTTAAGGAGTTTGACTTTACGAAAGTTTCGATATAGATACAAAACTGACGCCTTCAAAGATCGTTTGATGAAATTTTCAAGTTATACGCATCTTTCAACACGTGTTACCAACTAACCGAGTGGAATAAATCCTTCTTAAATTCTTGATCAAAGGATAAGTAGCGACAAAAAGGGGGAGAAAGATCGGAGTTTAATTTCGAAGAATAATGAGTCAATTCTGAGTATTTCAAGGAACCATTTAGTAGATTCATGGGAGATGAAAGTTCGAAAAGAACATATATCATACGTATATCTCTAGCGCACAGGTAGTTCGCGCCTTCTCTCAACGAAAGCCAGACTTGAACTTTTCTTCGAATTTGTATCACATTTTGATTTTCCCGCCTTTTGGGAAGGATGCATATAAGTTGTGTGCGAACTTATATTACGCGCCGTGATCACTTGTATCCACGTAAGAAGAAAAAAGTCTACATTAGAACAAACATAAATGTCACCGAAATACTGGTAGTTTTAGATATTGAGATTTTCAGGACGATATTTACGACGTAGAGGAACAACTGCATGTTAAAGTTGAAAAGTGATTGTGTATTCAAATTCACCGAGGTTTCTACAGTGGTAGTTAACCTTCTTTCGTGGATACAAATATAGTAGCTGTCTTGTTGTAATGAATACAATATAATAATGTAGTAAAATTGCACTTTTTAAACAGCGATATTTATATATTATTATTATTATTGGAAGAGCGTAAGCGAAGACTCGATTTTACGGTTTATGCCGTATTTGAAAAAACAAAATTGTCTTCATTCTATCGCTTTCCACATGTCACAAACTTAATTTGCATTCACAAATTGTGATGAAACTTGGCATGTATCACGTGTATCTGTCACTACCTATTTTGACCACAGTTTTGAGGCACAATAGGATTGACCACTTCTGAGAAAAAACACGTAGAATGTTGAAATACCTCAGAGATTGAAATGAAATTTTTACAAATGTTAACATCGTTCGAAAATATGTTTCTACCACGTTTAAAGAGATTTGATTGAGTCAATGTATTGTGGTGTAAAAATCTGAAATGAGGTTCAACTTTGATAGTAATGAAGATGATCATCAAGTTGGATATATAAGAAACTCGATAGTTTCAAAATCAAGATGTGAAGGGTTTCCAAAATCTTGCTTACAAATTCATTCTATATAATATCTCGCTCATCTTACAACGCATCCTGCGTTTTCCTAGTGTTCTAATAAGTCACCTGTGCGTCTGATTGGGCAACGGAGGTCGGCGGTGGGCTGAGATCGGTCATGTGGACAGATGCAAGTGAAGTGGGTCTTGTTCAAGCTGTCGCAGGCAGCCTCGTCTCCGCACAGCTTGCTGTTGCATTTATCGAACACCCAGGCTGAAACAAGACAATCGCCATTTTCAACTTTACACTACACGATGTACACGAATATGTTACACTTACCATATTATGTATTAGTATATGCACGGTGCTTTTAAGAGTAGAGAAACTATTTTTGTTCATGTTCACGAACCAGTGTAATCGGATAAAAAGTATATCAACTTCAAGTTAATTCTATGCTCTTTAATTAATATGACATTATATTTTTGTAAATCAATCAGTTTTAAGATAATACGTCAATGAATACCAAGAATGTGATGAAATTTATTGACGTATTATATTTAAACTGATTGAATTCAGACAAATAGAATGTCACATTAATTAAAGAGCGTAGGATTATCTTGGGGTTGATTTACTTTTTATTAAATTACACTGGTGCGTGAAGAAAAATGCATTTTTCTATTTATCCAAGCACCGTACATGCACTCCCTTAAGTAGAAATATGAATATTTGTTTTTGTCAGAAAAAACATGTCAGTTGTTGGTCCATACCAGTATATAGGGTTCTTTCAGAAGATGTCGAATGGGACAGGTGATCGAGTGTCCAGTACTTATTTATACTCAATTTTCTAGTTTCAAATTCAAGACAATTCGATTCTAGTTTTTAGTAGTCTTAAATTTTATCAGGCTAGACAATGCTGATATGCTTTTTCTAACAATATAATCTAGGTAGACACAAGGCTTGAAATTTGAAATTCTTTCAAGTTTTTCATATTTAGAATTATGTTTTGGAGCCAAACTCTATGCTCTTTGCTCTATGCTCTATTACTTTGATATTTCTCCCCCTATACGTCTTCACTTATATACGGTCTTGACAGTTCAATTTATCCATGGCCGCTTTGTAGACTCAAGAGGGGATAAATAATTCCATTTTTTCAAATACTTCTTGAAGAAAAAAATACATCCCTCATAGCCAACTTCTGATCAACATTTACGTTAGCATCAAACTTGCATATATTCAATTTATAATTATATGTTACAGTAAATAAATGCATTCACAATTGGCAATAGTACCCACGATGTCTATTAATTGAAAATTTGTTATGCTTGAATTTTAGTCACGAATTAGTCACTGATCATCACTTTTTTCAAAATATTGTTATTCGGTGCTGCCCATAGATCAACAATTTCAGTGTCAACGTAGCATATTCACGATTGCAGTTACTTCCCATTCAAATTTCAAGCATATTGTAGTGAAACTGCTTCATACCTTTCAGATAAGTATATATCCTATAAAATACTTTCGAACCATAATAAACATTTACAATAAGTTACAATATGTTACTCGGTTGTAACGGTGCGTGGTGAGGTAAAAATCGATGGCAAAATGTCTAGTGTTATAACCTGATCTTTTCACCTTTGTTATTATACATTTTGAGTCCTTTCTTTAACCAACATTGTCTGCATCTTATTATGTATTTCTACTTTGTATCTTGCACTGAGTTTCATGATCATTTATACTTGTGATTTCACAATAGCGGGAATTTTTGAGGGGTAACATTCAAAATATAGTATTTTATATGAAAAATAAGTAAATATCTAAATTCTTTCGTTTTTTAGCTTTTTTGAAGAGCTAAAATAAGTCATATTATTCTTATTATATTTTGTTCTTATTTCAAAATATTAGAACAAATAGCCCATTATAACGCTAATGCATTATTTATATTTGGTGATTGGCGTGGCGGGGGTGAGGGGGGGGGGAGGGGCTCCGAGATTGAAGACTGTGGTGTGACAAGTTACGCCTCTCCGTCATGGCCAATTCGAGAATGACTATCAACATTTGACACCTGAAAAAAGAAGTCTTCAATCAGGGGTTTAAATTTTTACGTTTTTTTTTAGATAGGACAATGTATGTGCATGTTGAATAGGTGACACTTCTGAGAAACATATATCATATTACGTAAAATGGAATACCTGAATATCATGAATATCATGGAATATCATGAAATTATCACACTAATTGCACCTTTTGTCAAATGTTATGAAAACGAAATCTTATAAAAACATAATTTAATGCTATTGAAAAGAATTCGTTTCACATTCGTCGTAAAGTTCGCGGTTCTTCGAAGTGATCATATATAATTTGTATTGAACCTGATATTTTATATAAAACATGAATCTTTTTATTTGACGTTATTCTGATTTCTGAAGATTCCTGTGAAATATGAAGAAGCCTATAAGGAGAAATTATTTTCAATATTCACACCAAATAAATGTAAAGCAAATAAATGAAGATATATACGTTTCTTGCCTTATGTGTATGTATGTATAAATACCCACACAGACCTTTTGACAGATTTCAGCATCGACATGTCTGAAGATGCAAACCACCCGTGTCTATATAACTTATATATATATATTTATGTGTATACATATATATATATATATATATATATATATATATATATATATATATATATATATATATATATATATATATATATATATACGTATATATATATATTAAGTATCGTACAAGGTTTTTGGATTAATATACTGTTTTGAGACATATTTCCGTTCATATATTGGTCAGTAAACTTTTTTCCTGTGGAGCATTGTTAGAATATTTTTATGAAAAGCCTTTTGATCTAGATGAAAGTGCCTGTGGAATCTTTATGATTTTCATCAGAGATAGTCTTATATCTTAGATATTTTTTCCCGTCTTATAGCGGCAAACAACGTGCCTTAGGGTAAAATCCAAACTTTCTTTCAACTTATACACACTTTTTCGGTTTTTAACGCATATAATATATCACAGCAGAGTAGATCAAGTAGGAAAGGACGGTTGATAGAAATGCTTCAGTTACTCTGGTTAAATTCTTCAAGTTGGGTCCTTTTCAAAATATTGAAATTTCAATCATGTAATTGGTAGGCTTATAACTCGATACTTTAATATTAAATTAGGACTTCATAAACTGCTTTTCAGATATAAACTCTATCACACTCTGAGAAATAGGCATATTCGTTGTAAGATTATCAAATTCTGATGTAAGATCAAATTATCGGCCACATATCCTGAAATCAAATCCATCAAATCCTCTCTCAAATCATTCCTCACCGACCAGGTATTCTATATTCCCTCAATGAATTCATCTCCCCTATCAACACCTAGTCAAACTGCCTCTCACCCTTATCACTACTTTCACTCATTGTATTTTACTCTCATATCCTCACCATCACAGCATTTTTAAATTAATTATTATCAATTCTAACTTATTTAACTTATTTTAATCAAAGGTTTGGGTGGGAGACAACTTTTAATAGTGAACCCCGCCTTCTTTGTGCAATAGTTGTGTTTTATCATATTGTGTTATATCATGTTAATTTTTTGCCATATTATTATTGTATTATATCACACAAATATTGAACAAAATAAAGAATAAAGAAAGAAAGATGAGTGAGGCTATTGAGTGAAATGAAGAAACCTAATGAAAGCACCTTTCTTTCTGTTCATGTTGAGCATGTTTCCAATTTTCTTTTCGGGTTTTTCTCATAAGAAAACACGTAAAAGACTACACGCAAACACGAATCTTTTTTCCAGTATGTGAAATGTAATCTTCGCTATTGCTCGTCTAAAAATTGTATTTTCAGTAGCGGTTTGCTGCATGTAGGATACTGAATATTTCATGCTTGAGAACAATTGTTCTTTTGTTATTATTTATTTATTATTACGTTTTTTTTTGTGCGCAAAGTCAAAGAATCAATTCATGTATTCAATTTACTACAATATTTTCCCCTAGAATGGAACTGTTTTGAATCATTTTGAGAAAACCAGAGAGAAAATTTGTAATTCTCATATGAATAATTCACGACTAGGGAAATTTGAAAAAATAAATTCTCGAATGAATTTTAATTTGTACTGATCTTGAGCTACGAATATCAGCTATAGGCAGCTTGCTAATAGATACAAAATCAAGGTGTGTTGACCTTTACCATTTTTCCGGTTCATTTCATATACAATCTCGCTTATCTGCAAATGCATATTTTCCTAGTATTGTTTTCCTAGTACTTTGCTTGCACCCCACGGTTTATACCGAGATCTTCTTTGTGATAAGTCCGTAGGTAATTTTCTTCTGAATAAATATAGGAGCTGAAATAACGTCAGAATTTATATCAGAATAGAATGGTTATTTGTTTTCCAGAAAAATATATTTCCTGATATTTACAGCGTTCTAGCTGTACTTAGCACTTCGATGCGCTGAACAAAATATTTTTCTTTAGGTTGAAGTAGATTCAACAATATTGAACGAATGTTGGTCTAATACCATACATAGATTTTCTGTCTCCCACTAAAAAGTCGAGAGATATTTCGATATTTCTTATTGAAAATAATATGATATACGAACTTCAACGCGTACGGTGAACGGCTAGACAATCATCTCACAATATTCAAACCCCTAACTCTCCCACCCTTTCCCCACCCTCTAACGCCTACCCCCACACAACACTACATAACCACATCTAAGGGATAAAAACAATTTATTTCAATATAGACATTTTGTAAACACTGAATCCACATAAATCCAAGGACTGTCTAGCTGTATGATGACATCCAGGTCGTATAGAAAGAAGCACTGCTACTATGTAGGTTCAGTATTGTGTACTTCGTTATTTTGTGTACCGTATTTTGTTATTTACTTAAAAAGAGCGTCTACTGAAGAGCATCTCGTAGCTAATGGCTTTTATACTGTATACGAGCTTTTAGATCATGGATTTCATGGCGAAACGTCCTCAATTGTGGGACTGCATAGCAAGTTGTCCACACTTCTGGGTCAACATTGCGAGTCGTCCACATTTCTGGGTCTACATAGCGAATTGTCCACATTTCTGGGTTACATAGTGCATTGTCCACATTTCTGGGTCTATACATAGCGAGTCTTTCACATTGCTGGGTCTACATAGCGAGTTGTCCACATTTCTGGGTTACGTAGTGCATTGTCCATACTTCTGGGTCTATACATAGCGAGTCTTCCACATTGCTGGGTCTACATAGCGAATTGTCCACATTGCTGAGTCTACATAGCGAATTGTCCACATTGCTGAGTCTACATTGCGAATTGTCCACATTTCTGGGTCTCCATGGCAAGTCGTCCACATTTCTGGGTCTGCATGGCGATTATCCGCTTTTCTTCTTGGTACTTGTAGATACTACACAGCTGACGAATTGTGCTACTGAACTGGACCGCCTGATGAGTTGCATCTTCCTGCGCAGTTCCTGCCTGGGAAGTTCTTCCCTACTCCTTTTCCTTTTCCTGACCGTGGATTTTCCATTTTCGTGGTTTCGCTCAGTCGTTTAAGTAAGTACTGGGATGTAAATCACATATATTAATTCGGCCACGACTCAATATATATTTTAAATAATCAAGTCAATAACGATTATTCAGATGAAACTAATATATTTTGATCACAAGTCATAATATATATATATATGTTCTAGCGTAGACTTTGAGGGCCGGAGGAAGATGATTAAATGTCACTTTTCGAAAATTTGCCCTTCATTGAAACAACTGGTAGCTCTAAAAAGATCCTGGGGTTCAGCTGAAACGTCGAAACCCCAGGCTCTTTTCAGAGCCACCAGTTGTTTCAAGGAAGGGCAAATTTCCGAAAAGTGTCATTTTATCATATATATATATAAAAATATATATATATATAAATATAGTTAAAATATAGTCAAAATTGTATTAGGCCTATATACATAAGTATCCATATGTATGTATTGTATTCAATCTGTACTATATACAACTATTTTTCTCAATGTCTTTTAACTTTCCATTTTATATTTTTCCAAAGAAAGTCTTCAAATATTGAGGATTGGTGAAGTATAATCGATTGAAACTTTGTTTTGAAAATAACTTCTGAAATAACTTCCCAACCGCGGCAATCAATGGTGTAAGTGTAATGTATGTGTTACTATATTCACGTTTATATTAGAACCTTTACTATTCTACATTGTTGAAAGACGATAAAATAATCTATTTACATTATTAGAGCGCGCAATTAAAGTTGAGCATTTTTTGACAGCTGTGCGCATGATGCCTGCTAGATTGTGTAAACTCTGCGGCCAAAAACACTTTTAAGAGTTAACGAGTTTTCACTAGATTGTTTTTTCTTATGCGGTGTAATGTTGGAGTTTTTTTTACGGAGATTCATTTTAAAAATAACGCCAAATACAGAGCCTAAAAAACTTGTATAAACAGAAAGTTGTCAGGACACTGCTTGAACCAACTTAGGTATACACAGTAAAAATAGAGTTGTTACCTCTATTTACAACTGTTACCAACTATGTTACCAACTATGTAACTATGTTACCTATATCAGGAGGACCTGCTATTGAGAGAATTTAAAGAAGTGGTAGTGCGGAGGGAAGTTTTATTATAGGGGGTTTGATAGTTTTTGTTGGTTGGGTGTATTTTTGATAATTATTTTTTGTTCTCTTCATCTTGTTCCTGTATTGTTAATGTTGTTTAGTTGAGCGTTTTTTTAAATTTGTTTCAAGGCCTTGCCACCGCACTTTGGTGCAATTTTAAGTGAATGATAAAATAAATGAATAGTTAAATGTTAGGTCATTATATTGTCCCTGTACAACAAAATACTTTTCTCATTTGATTATAAATTCATAGTGAAAGCAGTAAATGTATAAAATCTCTACAAAAAGAAAAGTCGTGTTATTTTGTTTACTTGCACTAATTATATTGATACTGTGTATTGATTGTCTCCATGTACTTACTGTAGATAGTCCAGGGAAATGTTCACAAACTTCTAACAAGATTTTCTCTGACACAATAAAGTATGAAGAAAACAAAGGTTATGCAAATCCTTTAATGGAATTTTAATTTAACTTCTTACTTTACACGGGAATCTAGTTGTACTTTGTCTGGATGCTTGGGTTGCCATGGGTAGGAATTTAATATGCAGATTCGAATATTTATACAAAAATGTTCCTTGGTTCGAGAAGTCAAAAATGGAGTCTCAAGTCCAAGCCTTACACTTTTTTAATCTCACTTTTGTTTTAATTTGATTTTATTCACATTTGTATAGGTATAACATATTGAGTAAACCTAAAAATAATACAAGAAGCCCACGTAGGAATTCAACATTCTTCAGAGCGGGCTGCTGCATGGTAAATGAAAAAAACAGATACATATTTGAGCTCGCAGTAGAGAATTATACAGAAACAGTAAAATCATAATTAATTATCAATAGCCTATAGCCCTATACAAACAAAAATGAATTATCTCTACCTCGATTAGATTGTTATATGGATCATTACATTAACATTAAAATAATATTTGTGTTATTCTTATGTAGCTTTTGAAATTTTCGAAATGGTTTCTCTCAGAAATGGTTTAATCGATTCCGTTTCAAACTATACATGATCATTCAAGCTAGACTAGATGATGAATTTATATGTAAGCTAATTGTAATCAATATTTGTGTTTTCATTTGGTCTCTGGAGCGTGAAAATCTCCCCAAATCATTGTTTTTTTATCTACTTTGTAAAATTGAGATTTCGCTTACGCTCATCCAATTGGGCCTATATATGGGAATCCCGTAATGGGATGTCTTGATATTATAGCCGGACTAGTACAACTCTTCCCTCATCTGCGTTATATGAAACGTCACTCCTGAGCACTTCATAATACAACATTATTCTCAAGTTCACGATATGGACCGTAATTAGATATAGCCACGCGAATCTTTTCACTACATCATTTGACGGTTTGCGTTTCAATGCATGCGCATCATCAACTGTCAGGAAACTAAGTGGATCCTGTTGGTTTAGTCCTCCTACTGTTCCTCACAAACAGTTGGCTTAAATATCAAGGAACGGAAATAAACCTCTCCTGATTCTCCTCTTTTATACCCCTCGATCGCTGCCTGTTAATTCTTCTCGTATACAACTTACTTCGTCCAGTTATGTTTTCACTTCAGTTTTCATCCCATTGTTTTGACTTGGCATACAGCAGCAGTATAATAGTGTAATGCGAACACTTCAGTAATAATTACACGATGAAATTGAGAACATGCCGGATATTGAAATATAACCCATCTACAACAAATTCAGTGTATTTTTTTAACTATACACGCATATTTTAATTGCTTGTTTAATCGGTTTTATACGATAGAAAAATGTATTTAGATATTTAAAAAACATTCTGATAAACTTCCTTGTCCTTGTTTTGAAGATGTTGGGTAGTAATGACTAATGACTAATGAGCAGTACAACTTAGTAGGCTTTGTGGAGTACATATTTTACGGCAAAAACATATCAGTATATTAAATATAAATAAATAGCAACTACAGGACTAATTTTTTATAAAAAGAATTCTGATAAAATTTATTGTGGAGGTTTGATATTGAGTTGAGGACTAGTGAAATTATCATAAATTAGTATCATACACTATGTTATTGCCAATATAGGAAATGAAGAAACCACTGACATTTCTTGAAATACATTGTAGTGGAAGAATAATAATAAAATTGAAGGAGAGCTATGCATCAACGTATAGTCTGCAATAGTATCCGGGCTAATTCCAATAAGATGATGTTTGAAGTTGAATTTAAACAAATCATATGATTTATTTATAGTTTTTAATCAGTTCTGACTAGTGGTTGTATAGGGTTGTACCCATATAGTCCGGAATTGAGTTATACTCAACAATTAATATAGTGATTCAGGTGTATGAATATGTGACGCTTATATATATATATATATATATATATATATATATATATATATATATATATATATATATATATATTATAATATTTTATGGTTCGGACATATGAAAAGAATGGAGAGGAATAGAATACCTAGAGCAGAATACGAGATGTTGGAAATGTGTGGATATAAAAGAAGAGAGGGGAGACCGAGAGAGAGATGGAAGATGGGTGTGAGAAGAGCTGCTGAAGAGAGAGGAGAGGTATGGATTGAAGTTGAGAGCGGTAAATGGTGGAAGAATAGAAAGAAATGGAGGGAGGTGGTGAAAAGAGTTGAGATGGAAGTGGAGGAGGAAGAGCAGAATCAGGCAGAGGAGATGTAGGAGGAAGAGGACTTGGGACTGGCAAAATCAAGTTGATTTGTTGTGCCCTTGTAAAATGAACTTACCTAACTTTAAGTCTATCTTTGCGGAAATTTGCCCTTCTTTGATGAGTGTTGTTGGTTCTGAAAAGAACCCTTCTTTTCTTCTTTTCAGAACCAACAACAATCATCAAAGAAGGGCAAATTTCCGCAAAGATAGACTTACCATATATATATATATATATATATATATATATATATATATATATATATATATATATATATATATATATATATATATATATAATGTCTTTATTGGCACTTTATAATTATATCACATACAAAAAAAATACAAATCGTTACAATACAATGCGCGACAAAAGATTGGCAAGATTAGGTTGAATTAGATCAGTACAAGATAACAAGATTACAGTTAAATTGAAATTAAATTAGGTAAGGAATTTAGGTAATTAAAATACAATTATACAGAAAAGCCTGCCAAGTCTCCATGCGTATTGACTTTATCTACCTGTGCTATTAAATACTGACTACATTCTCTCTTAAATTCCTTGATGTCTCTAGCACTTTGAACACTTCTTGGTAGATCTTCAAACATTTTCATCCAGCTGTGTAATGCTGTGTCTGCCTATGTGCCGGTAGGTTATATATATATCTCGATAGATGGTTTAGTTGGTATATTCACATAGATAAAATATGATTGTTTGACACTTGTATATTGCTGGCTGTCACTGTCACTTAACAACTTAATCGTTTAAAATATGCCTTGTTGCATGAATATTAGGCTTCCAACTAATTTCGTACTACTCCTGAGCAATGAGGATTCTACTTGCATATGGCGGATACCGTAGGATAACACCTAGTAAACCACGGCGTAATATGCTGGTCTTGCTTTCTCATTTGTAATTCGTCGGAGATTTCCGAGTAAGTGTGGTGAAGACGATATTTTCTCAGCTACATAGTTTATGTGAACAGACCAGTAGAGTTAAACACATGAAAAGAGCCAAGAACTTTGTATTTGGAGCCCGAACCATTTTTTTTGAGAAGTCGGTCAGTGGGCTACTGTCCATCGATTACTGTTTTGGGTGAAATTGTGAAAATATTGATTTATTCACGTTAACCCTGAGTTTTGCTACATCACACAACTCAGTCGTTTTACAAACTGCTGCGATCGCTTATATACTTGCTGGAACCGTTTCTGGTGCAGTATAATTAGAAGAGTGGTATCTTCAGCATACATAGTTGCAAGACCTTGGCCGAGTGTATTCAGTTGGTAGTTTACGTATATTACATACAGAAGTGGGCCGAGAGCTGTACCTTGAGGCACCCCGATTTTTGTGGTTGTAAAGTCTGATGTTGTTCTACCACTATTTGTATTGATAATTCATATCGATAATATATATGTATATATATATATATATATATATATATATATACATATATATATATATATATATATATATATATATATATATATATATATATATATATATATAGCTTCAGGGCGAGGGATTAGTTTTTTAGTATTATTCGTTACAAAATTAATCTCTGTATTCATATAAAATGAAATATACATTATGTTGTTCAACATATAACATAAGCGTAATATTTTTGTACCTACAGTTTTTGAAAATATCTTGTTATATATAATTTAATCACGTCTGTAGTGTTACTAAGAAATCTTCAATACTTGAGTTTGTTTAAAGTGAAATCATAATTTTACAAATTTTTCACTTTCTATAAGCTGCTTATCCTCGGGAGTTGAGTTTAGCAGCTCGGCGTGTAAGCTGTAAGTTTGATATTGAAACAGTATATACATATATACCTTTATACGGTTAACAAAGCGAGTCTCTCAACATGATAGCCAGCTATTATATAGATGATCCCTAGCAACCGACGGCGGCTAGCTGCATGAATATGGCGCACGGGCCAACTCAGATCGACGTCCAACTTGGGTTGCCTAATAACATAGAATAAAGAACTACATTCGTTGACCTCCTTTCTAATACTAACTGCTCTGTAATCGCACTTGTGCTGCAATACAATAAACACGTGGAAAGGTAGTAATCATTTATATATATAAATATGTAAGAATGTATATATATATATATATACATATATATTGGCAGTTCTGAAAATTTATATGAAACGTCGAGAGACAATGGTTCTCTTTAGAACCGCCAACTGTTTCACGGAAGGACAATCCACAAAATGATAATAATGTAACACACAGATATATGTATATATATATATATATATATATATATATATATATATATATATATATATATATATATATATATATATATATATATATATTGAAAACATTTTTTTATATGCGAACCATTTCCGATACGCATTAACGTTTTTGTCGAATAATGTGTAGCGACACGATGCAAAAATGCACAAACCAAAAATGAATATGTGCCCACTCTGGAGCAACAGTTTTTTTAATTTTAAGCTCCGTCAATCGAAAGTCGATAAAGCAACAATTATAAACAAGAAACTCGTTAATGAAGACAAATAATAAAGACGAGTAGTACTCAATTATTATTAAATTCATGTACTCATGAACGATCTCATCTTTCTTCCATAGCCTTAATTGGGAACAATGATTTTGTATCAAGTTTCGATGTAATTAAAAAAAAAAAAGTGATGAAGTTGACTTGTAATTTGTGAAGATTGTGTAGAGAGATGCATTGTGTAAGGATTGATTGTGTAAGGAAATATGGAAATATGTTTGATTCTATGTTTATTTTTATCCTGGTTTTAAAATTTGCATTGATCTGGTTGATACTAATACTATTTTTTTTACTACTTTATACTATTTTCTACTATTTACTTTTTACCATTTTTTACTTCTCATTAATATTACATTTTCACCATCATAGTATTTTTTACTACTTAGGCTAACTTTATTCTCCATATTATACCGGAACCATAGTGAGAAAAAACACTGGCAAAACGGCTAAATCCGGCACTTGAAGTAAAAAGCACTATCATTGGGTTAATAAATAACACTGTTAATACTGTATATGATACGTGAATACTATACGTTGTATTATATAACGTGATATTGATGATACATGATATCTGAACTGAATATTTGAATACTGAAAGTCGTCAAGAAGTTCTGAATAATATCGCTCAATAAAAAGGCCAGGTGCGACAAAGTGCCACACATTACCTCGCAAATCACCCTTGTTCCAAGTATTTGTAAAGAGCGCAGTTCACACCACAAACTATCAATCGAACTAATACTCGAACTATCGATTGAATTAGGTATTTCAAAATATATGTATGCTCATATAAATTTAAAATTCAAATCGATATATTGTCGACATCATTTAAACAAATCTCTTACATCCTTCATTGACACCCATTGGAAGCTATTGCCTTACCCACCACATTTAAAGCATTGATATTTTGGTTTGTATTTTTTTAACGAAAAACTTGACATAAAACCGTTGTTCCCCAAACATGGTAGAATATTGAGATATAGGGAATTTGATGCAAATGTGTGGTAGATTCGGCCATCGTATGTGCAGTTGCACATTTTTAACTTATTTGCGATATGTTTAGGCCTCTAGTATTATAAAAATAGAATAATATCATAATATATAGTATTATAGTATTTATGTTTGGTGAATGATAGTTGTTTATGGTGGATATGTGAAAAACGTGGGATGTTTCAGGATGTCCATTGAGTACAATTACCAGATGGATTGTTGTAGGAAGAAGGCTGAATATGAAGATTTCGTTATTTATTCATATTCATATTCATATTATTCATTCATTAAATAGCTTGGAAGCCAGTCAAAGCCAGTGAGTTTTCATATATAGATACTCATATGGGTACTCAATTGTTTAAGTAAATATAATTAGATGATATTACAAGAATGATAAGAAGAATATCAAGAAACAGAAACAAGAAAAGAACAAGAACAGGAGAATGAATTTTAAAATGAATGTTTTTTCATTATACCGTTACCATTTCCGTAATTGAAAACATGCACGAAAGAATACTGTTTATTTTCATGAAATTTAGAGTTCCATTTATGCATGTACCTTCGAAAATAAACCACTGTAATTGAAAATCGATAAAATCGTACATCCTTCTCCTGCAGAATGTAAATTCCGATCATTTTTCAATTTACCCTTCCCTTGTGTTTCCGCTTGCTTCCTATCCCCTATAACGGATATTTAATACCTATAACATAAAATATGTAAATATTATAAGTCTGCCTATAGTACATTCACCCCTATGACACCATATGACAGTGTATATACGTTTCAAGCTTCGATTAATTGATATTGTATTCATTCATTTTCATGAAGTTAGTTCGACTTGATTAATTCACTTTCAGCATATACTACAATGTAACCATATTTCAAGAGTAATCATGATAACTTCAAATGTACGGTAACTTGTTCGAGGAACGAACAATTGGAAGAATGTTCAAGAAACAAAGAAATTGAACAATAACTGTAAATTTGTTGTAGAAACTCTTCCAATTGTAAAAAAGTTATGTAAAGCTTGAAGTTCTTCAACAGTGTAGGCATACTATTTGCAATTATAAATTAATTTAATTGTGATAAACTTTATGAGTAACTTCAACTTGAAGCAGAAAGGTGGGTTAATAATGTTATCTGAAAGTATTGAAACACTATACTTCATTGAGTTGCAACTTTTCTTATATATATATATATATATATATATATATATATATATATATATATATATATATATATATATATATATATATATATATATATATATATATATATATATATATATTTATATATAAATATTTACACAAAATAACGTAAGGCGATAATAAGACAACAAAAGTATCACACAAAAGCAAAACTGCAAAATGGCACAAAATGAATAAAAAATGGAACAAAATAGCAGTCATGTCTTTTGGGTGTGGATTAAAAGAAAAATAACCAATAATAGATTCATTGCTACAGTATTATGTATCACTAGGCCTACACCATAACTTTAGTATAAGCCTAGATAAATATAAGCCTAGATTGCAGGCATAACAAACTGATATTCAGTAAGCACTGTACGTCTTCGCATACATTATCGATAAAACGGATCAGCGATGTAATACATATCCGATATTTTATTGTCTCTTGTGAAACCATACGACTCGTATCGTATAGTTGTATATTGTGATTCATTTGGCCGAGGCAAATATCAATGTTTGTGATCCATCCGTAAGTCTGGAATCGCTTGTAACTTATAATATGATCTTATTCTTGGCACAAAAAGCACGATGGTGTGATTTCGAAATGGCTTTTTCCTTCTGTTTACTACGTCAATGGTTCGATGGAAGAAGAAAACCACAAGTTTTATTTTCAATCACCTGTAGATTCAAGTTGTGGCAGTGAGATATGAACTAAATGTTTGATTAGATTTACAGCTAGGGCTACTTGATGGTTACTATATTTAGAATTACATTGTTTTACATTTTTATTGATGTGTATCCCCTAGACATAAATAAACATATATTTCATGTGCATTTATACATATATTTCATATATATCCATGTATATATATATATATATATGTATAGGCCTACATGTAATGTATATTTTTAATGTTGTTATAAAGATGTGTAACTGAATATTGATAAATAATATTTATTAATACTGCTCAACGTTTCAACTGCGATGTAGCAGCCTTTGTCAAGAGCGTATTTGTTTTGAAAAGTTTATCTGTTTCGAAATGAAAAGTGAAAATACATAAAATGAATAAAATGAGTCATGAAAGTTTTAATATTCTCTCTCTCTCTCTTTATATATATTATATATATATATATATATATATATATATATATATATATATATATATATATATATATATATATATATATATGAAAGACCTGTCCTTCGTTAAGCTGTGTTTCTCATTACTTATTCCCTGCCTTCGGAGATACTCCTCTATTATAATTTATAAGGTGTTCTATAGATGAGTTGGATTCATTTAAAAGTGCCCAGTCTTGGGAAATATAGGTACTTACCGTATCAATGTACATACATAAGATTATTTTTGTTTTCATGGAGATTTCAAGTTCAAGTTAAAAGTTATAACGGTAGTTTATATTAATGTTCTGAAAGTTCTTAAAACAAAAATCACTTGGAGAAATGTAGACACAATCTTTTTATGAAAAGCTCATTCAATTATCTTGGGGACTGACTATTTCAATTGACTGACAGTTCATTATTGATCGCTACAAATGTTTTCCGAGACCCTGGATTTGACTCTTTTCCCCATGAAAAAACCTTAATTATTCACCATAGACGTCGCGAAAATATCTAAATGAAAAGCAAGCACACGCCTTCAAATTCGACTTCATTATTAACTCAGTTAAACTTATTTTGTATTTGGCGTGAGGCATTGACGTCTCGATAAACTCCTCAAGATGTAAATGTGTCTTTTTAAAATATATGCAATTTCTCTGCCGCTTAAAATCTCTTCAACCATATGCTAGGGTTTTTAGATTAATATCGATATTTGTAAGAGAATAGTGTCTGGCATATAACTATCATATTTACCTCTGGTCCTGGGATACTCATATTTTCATTATAATTGCAATTCCTATCACTTTTTTGCCTCATTTCTTCCGAATGATTTGTTATAAAATTGGCCCCCTTGGACGGAAATGAATGTTTTTTCACTTCTCCTTGGCGTATCTTTTCAATGCAGCCTACTTTGCTATTGAATCCGAGCGTAGTGAATTGTCAGAATAATGACGAGTAAAGATGCTGCAATGGCTGTCGAAATTAAGACATGGTTGGCTTCTTCTTGATAACAGAAGGCATTATATTTACAGACGGACAATCTGACAATCGTACGAACATGATGCTCAGACGATTTAGCTTGATTAATGGTAATATCGAGATAGTTAATCTTACCGCTGACCAAACCCTATTATATATGTCTAACGAATTTTATAAGTTTTATGAACAGTAATTCATTTACTTCAACAAAAAGCATAAATGAAAATCAAATCATAAACAGTACATCCCAGGAATTAAGATATCGCGAAAGACGAAGCATGCATGAAATCATTTTTATTTTTACTGAATATATTTTTGAAAAATGAGAAAAATTAGGCCTATATGTATGTATTATTGTTGTACTCTTTTCTAAATTTATTTTTCGTTCCCCACCCCTCCTAGTGACTCATTCATCTGATACAATTCTTTGGTATAACGCAAGTCAAGTCATGCGTGGGTACGAGTCCCGTATACGGATCGGTTTCTGTGTGTTCTTTGTGTTCTCAAGAGTTTCATCCGCTAATTCGTAGTCCCAAATAATCTAGCTGATGATGGGGTATTTGTGCAAATAACAATCAAACACATTGTAAGGAATATTATTACGATTGTAGAAGTTTGAATATTTTGTTCTTGTATTTTAATACTTCTTCAACAATCTTCAACCTTTTGTTCAAACTTTATATTATGGTTGGAAAATTAATACCTTTCTTCGACATTTAAATATAATGAACTCAATATTTATTCGCAACTTTGTAGGCAATCATGTTGAATAAGTTCATTTCATGACAAAGTAGGGAGAAGATATTGTTTAATTTACCAATTCTTTTTAATGCAAAAAACAATCATCCCATTATATCCAATTACTGAAACAGCTTCAAGGGTTTATTCTAGACTTTCTGAGACCCGAATACAATGTTAATACTTGTTTTATTAGGTGAAATATGAATATTCGAAAAAGAACTAAATAATGTACTGAGAGACGAGTGAATTTCTATTCTATAAATGATAAAAATGAGAGATTCTGTAAAATCTGAAATTGAAATAAAATTGAAATAGAGAGAAAAAAATATATCAGGCTATTATGATAGGCTATTATTATCGTGACGCTCACGAAGCTCGAAAATGGAATTTAATCTCCAATTAGTGTTGGGTTGTCCCTGGTTTATTTAGAGACTAAATTTCAGAGATAGTTCAAGATACGGTATATAGACCACCTCGCCTCTGTCAATCAATATATCATCTAGGTGACTGGAGTAGATCAACATTTGTCGGAGGATTTAATTATATCAAAATGTAAATTTTAAAAAAATGTCACTCGTACGACGTCATTCGCATCTATTCATATGATCCTTCCGCGCGTATCGACTCGATATTTGTATTTTTATATAATATGCAATACTTATTACTGGAATATTTTCTTATGGGAGATTTTACCGACTTATACCAAAGAAGAACCGATCAGTTGGTGGGGTCGCTTAGCGAACAATCATAGAATAATCTATAGATAACAAATTTACACGAGAATTTAGAATGGCTAACGTACGTTACCTATAGAATATGTACAGTTCTAATAAGTCTGGCGCAGACTGGGATTATCTGTAGCAATTTCAGCAAACACATGTGATTGCCATTTCAAACATATTTTTGTGTTAACAATTAATCCCATTATTTCCTAGGTAACACAATTCTGTCTCTTCCTATCTATTTCAAGTTTCATCACCCAATTATAGTCATAGTCTCATAGTGGTTATTCACCACCAATCGCAATCACCTATATAAGGTGAAAAGCAAAAAATGTCCCACTAAGGTGATTGTTTGTGAACATATTGTGAACGTTTATTATGGATCGACAATATTTTAGATGGACTTCTCTGCATTGTGTGAAGCAGTTTCAAAACAATACGTTCATCTGGAAAGTAACTACGATTTTTTATGCTATGGTTGACTCTCAAAATGGTCAAAAAACATTCATCTCGCGGTACATATTATATAGGCTATATATTGGGTTTAACAACGCACTGTAAGGCGTTGGATGGATGATTAATGAGATTATGGGATGATGAGATGTAGGCTTCTTGGGTTATGGGAAGGATTGTGGGAAGGAAGTGGTCTATATTGTGGGAACCTTCCCGGCATTATCCTAGACTACAGAGGGAAACCACGAAAAACCCATATAGAGATGGACGACGGCGGGGATCAAACTGGGTTCGAAATTTCTCTCGCCTCCCAAATCACATGAAGCGAGCGCATTAACCACTACGCTACATGTGCCGGCATATGATATATAATTTGATTACGTCTTGAGGTATTTTGTCATGTTTGGTATCGATGTGTTCGTGAAACAACTGCCTTTGGGCTTAACTGAAAATAAATAGTTCAACCACATGCGCTTGGCATACAAGACTAGGGAAAGTCACGCAATTTTTTTGTTGTACATCAAGGTAACAGAAACTATTTATTTGCTGTATCAAAACAGTAATAGCTGGTATGCTTATGCCATTTAGTTTATATGATAGAGAAAGGTTTACTCGACCACCGTATCAATGGTCATTTTTATGTTAATTATCTACTGTTTTTTTTGTATATAATGGTTTAACTCATTTTCCTTTTAGTTTTCCCAACTTCTCTCGAAATTTTCAACATTTTTTATTTTTCACTTTTAATAGACTATTTCAACATTGATACATCAATGGATGAAGATAAAACTGATACATTTTTGTTGGTGATCTCCCCTTAACATTTCATTATAGTCAGTTTGAAGCCGTGATAACAGACTTCTCTGACTCGTCTCTGCTTGGTTGAATTCAAATGTAAATTGTGTACCATCAATGGTGAACTCAAGATCCTACTCCACAATGTTGACGTACCCATATAAGGTTATTATATGTTATATGGGCTTTATCAGGTTGATCCCTCGACCTCTTTCTCTCATGAACACAAGTAGACCTACAATATAACAATGAACATAATATTTAATATACTAGAATTTAGTCTTCTTAATTTACTGTAGCAGATGAGAATGAAGCTAATAACCGTTTTAAAAGTTTAAAGAAACTTCGCCCTGTTTCCTTTGTTGAAAGAAACCGTTATGGAATCATTTTCAGTAATATCAGTTTATTTATTGAGTTTTTATAGTCATTCCAAGTTATTTTGAATAAACGTGTGTAGAAATGTATGTATATGTGTAGGAGTAAGGCGACACTGGAGATAGTAAATATTGGTGACTATAAAAACCATCAAATCTAATATGTTGGTTGTGGACTTTCGGTTTAATATTGCATTTTTATCTACTTTATTTTGGCTTACCTTTACTAATAAGTAATAAACTAGAACTCGCATTGGTCGTGATACTTTGTAATAAGCCCTAACAAAAATTTAAATTTGTAATCATATCTCTCATATAACTGAAATAAAAAATATGTTTAGTATTTTGGTGTAAAATACGATTGAGTAGGACATTTCGGTTCACGGAAATCTAAACGAGAGAGACCACATAAATTCAAACCTTAATCATATAGAATGTTGGAATCTCTCAGGGTTATTCATAAATGCGTGAATTGTATCACTTTGCGTGGGTTCAATTCCACTCCCAAGAAATGTTGGAATATTCTTGCAAGTTGCAAATGAAAGGTTGTGTCGTACTCGTTTCGTATAGTACTATTCATTTGAAAGAAAGCACATATTACAAGTTCGTACTGTTTAGGCCTACCTTATTTCAAATTAGCTTTTGATGTTTAGTCTTATAAGAATGGAAGTGTTTGGAAAAGTTTTATAATAAGTTTTCTGTTATCGAATATCGAAATTACATTTAACACTTGTGAAAGCCTAAATAAATCTCTCTCTCTCTCTCTCTCTCTCTCTCTCTCTCTATATATATATATATATATATATATATATATATATATTTTATAATCGATATATAAATATATTTATTTACATTTTGTATTCAAGTTATAAGCAAACTAAAAGGCACAGCGATTGTTCAATATTAATGTAATTATGACTAAAACTAGAAGAAAGAAAACAAAACGCAAGCAAACGATAGTTGAAATTTATTTTAGAATAACTTGTGAAGAATAAATTTTATGATTATATTCCAAATTGAGGAATTCACAAAAGTCTGAGGAATATTTCAATAAAATTGTATTTCTTAAATTTGAATTCAGTACAACAGCAGCAGCTGTGTTAAAAGTTTAGAAGCTGTTGACCCAAAAAGGTCATTGATGCTGAGATTCGAAGGAAAGATAATATTGAATTTGTAGAATATAATGGGACGCTTCGTAATATCAACAAGCGTACCCAATGTTTGTGGCAATTATCTAGGGATTCATTTTAATTGAAAAACTCATTTTATTGATTATCAAGCTGGAATTGAAAACATCGATAATGCCTTCTATATCTTCATTTTTTATCGGAATTCTGAATATTGATTCAATCGAACAAAAATAATTCCATAAATCGTTCATATTTATTCAGTAATGGAGGATGAAGCCAATTATAAATGTTGTGATACTAAGAATTATCTTCGTTTTATACTCGATTCGTAAAAGATTAGTTTGAATAGGAAATACAAACTGGAACATGCGTCTGTTCTCTTCAGAATATTACGAACCATTTCGTCTTAAACAATAACATATAAAAGATATTTGGGTCAGAAACAGTGTCTGAAAACACTCCATTCTATAGACTGAACTGGATCTCATTAGAGTTTTGTTGCTATTTATTCTTTTGTTAAATATATATACTGTACACATTTTATGATCTTAGTTTTACACTCGCATCGGATGTCAAGTTGCGATTTAATTTTTTATGAAATAAATAGTAATATAATATAAATTTTCTATTCAATAATAGAATGAGAAGAATAAATAGGAAATGTGAATGTATGATGTGAAATTATTGTAGATCTATGCGAAATGTATGAATTATAATAGAGTAGTACTATTCACAAGCTAGGTGCGCAACGGAATTATGCATGTTTTCGGAAAGCTAAGAGATCTTTCCATTTAAACGTTTAATGAGTGTAATTTGTTTAACAACTGAAATTCACACGTGAATAATAATATATTTACCGTCATGAAAAATCCATGTAAATATATATATATATATATATATATATATATATATATATATATATATATATATATATATATATATATACAAAAGTATTGTTGAAATGTAGTCACAAAACATGTTACAAAAATATTGATCAAATTATACATATTTGTTAAATGTAAAATTAAAAAATGTAGTCATGTCATCAACTATATAAAATCAATAAGACAATACGTGAAGAAAATCACATTCTGCGTACTGTCCTTGTATTCAACTTATTTCTCGTGACTGAACGCTTAATAGAATATATCCTATGAGTTCATAAAGATGCGATACCATCACCAATACGACTGACGTAATTATTTTTCTTCTAACAGTTTTCATGCTACGTGTGAAAACGATGTCGTGGTGGCAGGTTAGGATGGCTGGAACCAATTTTTGATGCTGACACTTTCAAATTTCGTAAATTAGCTCATTTAATTGACTTCCCTATTATTTAGTTTAGTGAAAATGTAATTAATTTCTCTCAACCTGCTTTATGCGTAAGAAGTATTACACGAAACATCTAAATCCGAGAGCGGGGTGAAGAGAGGAAGGGAGGGGTGTTCTTTACAGTCTTAATATTAATAACACATTTCAAAAAGCTCTCAAAATCCAGCGGAGTGGAAAATTTTGAATACTTGCATTCGACTGAAGTTGAATATTATAAACTTGTAGTTATTATAAATGTTTTCTAAAAACCTTCTGTAAAGGAGGATTAAAATGGTATTAAAGTTTGGTACTGAGTCCCGTGATGTAATGTATTCAGTAGCAGTCATTTAAGTTGATTTTTCATTCACCCTAAAATATGTTCACTTCAAACTGAAAGAAATGATAGATATTTCAGAAACATGCTCAATACTGACAAATCATAACTCTCATTGGTGAAAAATTTTCAATGAGTTTTGTTTACACCCATGTGTATCCAGTGCTCGTTTACTGTGATCCGTTACGTGAGGGATATATTGAACCTCGGTTTAATCCCGGTTCGATCCTCGCCACCGTTCATCTTTACAGAGTGTTTCGTGGTTTCCCTCTAGCCCAGGCCAATGCCGGTAAGGTTTCTAAAATATAGGCCACGACTGCTTCCTTTGCAATATCCTTCCCATTACCTAAGAAAACTTCATCTCATTATCCCACCATTTCATTATGCACTCATTCGACGCCAATAGATCCGGTGCGTCGTCAAACCCAAAATAAATGAAAAATCTATTCAACGTCAAGTTATTTCTATAAAAAGATTCTAAGGGACGGTCACTACCCCTATTTCTGCACTTCCCTCTCTCAACTCTCTGAGACGCCGATGAAAGTGAAATTTAAGTATAAGCATGTCTATAATCGGCCCTATTTATTTCCAATTAGGAAATAAATTAGCAAAATGGATACGAATTAATTAGTATAATTTGTAATTAACTTATCTAGAAATGACAACGGCTAGAGTTGGAGTGACGAAATTGAAATTGTTTACTCATATAATCCAGGTTACAGGCCTTTTCAACAGAGAAAATTTATTCCATAAACCTAATCAGAGAAATAAATGAAATTTTCATTAGCTCACATTTTCATTTTTTTCCTATTGAAATTTTATTTTCACAAATTATGGTTATTATTGTTCTATAATACACGTTTCTACCAAGTTTAGAAAAATTTGATCCAGTCGTTTTTATGGAAATTAACCTATATTATATTTAATGAATTAATTCGAATAAATTGAATAAATAAATTTAAGTTCATTAGTGATGATCAACAAGTTCAGGTATATATCGAAGGTACTGACCAGAATCTAAATCCAATGATATATTCATGTAGCTATCCGTACATTTCATATAAATATCTCGCTCATCCTACAACGCTTACGGTGCATTTTCCTAGTTGTTACTCTTGTGGCAGCAGCCATACTTATAAATAATTTACTCTTGTCAAAATTCATTGAGTCCAGTCCGGCACTGAGCTGCGTAACTACATAAATCAATATCACTCGATCCACAATGGCAATAGTCTTGCCTCCAGTCATGTCTCTTGCGTGCGTTTGTAATACAGATCCCAGAACAATGATTTGCAGCCACGTAGAGATAAGGCAAGCGTGGGTGTTTTGTGCAAACTTGGATCAAGTTATAAAACCGTTCAACGGTTCGAACCACGTAATAAAGTGCTCAGGATAATTCATTCACTTGTCATTATTGGATGAGCGTAAAGTGTGAGCACAGAATAAACCTGACAGTACTTGAAAAAACTTTTTTTGCAATTCATAGGTTGTGATGAAACTGGGAATGAACATAATATTTCATCATCTTCAATATAATACTATGTATTGTTTTGTGGTTTAATTGGTTGAACCAATTATGAGAAACATTTCAACATGTTGTAAAACCCTGTGAGTAACCCGGAGAGAAAAGGGAAAAACATCTTTCGTCGATATTTTCAAAATGATTACAAATATCAAGTTTGAAAACATTTAGAAATAAGTCACAATAGTCTATTTCATGTCAGTAGTTCTGAGTACAAAATATGTATAGTTCATATAAATTAATTGAATTTATTAACAGGTAAGTCAAATTGAGCTGCACTACGATGAGAATTATCATCACAGTATGATAGATTGGAGCTGCATATAATCTATGACTACCAATAACGTAACGGGATAAGCAACATGGCGTAAGTTATATACTTTCAACATTGGACGTCTTCTCACCATGATGGAAGCAAAAAATGTGACGCGCTGAAGTGTACATTTTTGAGATTCGCAATTTCAAATCAAAACGTACGCATTCAGCTCGTATTTCAATGTAAAGTACATAGTTGAGTACTTGCATTGTTTCTGTTCTTTCTCGCAGATGTCAAGTAATTAATACAGTTATCAATTGGTAAATGTGGCAGTATGGCTCTTGACTAGGGGTCCAATGCTTTTACACACGTATTTAAAATTTAGATTGGCTAATTCAAATGAAATGTATTCCAACGTTGCTTAATACAATTGGGAAGAGCTGGATTCACAGAGTGCATTACACGTATTACTTTTATGAATCAATATATAATACTACCAGTAAATTGAGTATGACGGGATCCCTTTGATTCCCGCATGGTGCGAAAGGAAATGATCAAGTTGCTTATCCCGTTACGTTATTGGTAGTCATAGATATAATGAAGGTAGTGATTGAATCGACTTGATAATAGTTTCAAAATGAAGGCGCGTGTCTATAGTTTTTGAGTATATTACAAATATCTCGCTACCTTACAACACATATTCTGACATTGCATAGTTTTAGTTAAATATTTGAATAATTGACCAAATACTGTATATTTTCTATATGGATGACCGAGATTATAAGTCGGAAATGAATTTATAATGAAAATGTTAGTAATGGTGCGGTAAATTTGGGCCATTCAAAATAGTTGATTGAAAGCAATCTGAATAATAATAGATTGAAAACTGTTATTCAATTGGAAATAGTTTCTTTCTACAAGAAGCGCTATATGAGGGAAGTACCAAGTCGCCCACCTATACGATATCAATGGGCTACACTTCCAATTACTTATATATACATATATATATATATATATATATATATATATATATATATATATATATATATATATATATATATATATATATATATATATATATTATATTTCACTGTAAACCGTATGCCAATCGTATGCCAATGGACTTCTTTCAAGTGATGTGACGCATTGTTGAATAAGCAGACAAAAATGTACTCTAAAATCTAAATTGTGGTTGCTAATCACTACGTCGGTATTAGTTTTTGTGCCTCCTATTGCTATGGTAACCGAACAAATGTTATCTCTATGTATGAACCTCAACCTATGCCTACAACTATATATTTAAGGTTCAAATATGAACAGACTTTCAAGTTCAGAATTATGTCAATATTATACTCATAGTTTATTATTATTGCTGAAATTACAATAATTAAATAAATCAGCCAATAGTAGTGACACTGCATTGTCTGTGTAGAATATTTTGGTATAGTTTTGATGGTTCCACAGGTCGTATTTGTTCGTGTGTAAACTTTGGTCCACATCGTTAAAATATGGGTATTAGTTTACAAATGACACACCTCATGTACCAACTTAATTATACTATCGTAACAGGATTGTTATTCACTAATCAATCTTGAGTATAAATCTTTCTGTATAGGTATCTTCTTAGACCAATGAAGACGTGATTTTGACTAACTGCAAGACGATGAAACGGTAGATAGTGTTTAGTTCTATAAAGTGGTGTAGCAACTTACCAATTAATTCCATTTCTAGAATAGTAGAAACAATGTACAAAAAGTATAATTGATTGTTTATAGTAGGAGAATATACACATATATAGAAATGTATTACGATTTGTAACGTGATTCGAATATTGAAAGATATATAAATTTATAAAATGAGAAATCATTCATTATTTATATAATGAACTCATTTCAAAATCAATGAGTAGCACACATTTTTCCCATACGCAGTCTACGTTAGTTAAAAATATATATTGTGAAATCAAGATTTTAATTGCATATAAACCATAATTGAAAAATGTATAACTGTATTGGAAATTGGGAGTTGGCTTCATTGTCACAGATATTGGACATCATAAAAAGTATACGAGTTTTAAATAAATACTGTGGGACAGATATTAATACATATCGTATAAATAATTATGAATAATTATGATAAATAATTATTGCGTGTCGAAAGTTAATGAAATATATCAAGATCAAGATTTGGTATTAGGGGAGGACAGAATCGGCATTGGTGTTTTATAAATATATACATATAAATATATATATATATATGTTGTCGATAGGTTTTATGGTTTTTCCACTTACTTTTCCACTTACGCAAAACCTATCGACAACACATATCAAGTCCACCAAAGTTATCATCATGATATATATATATATATATATATATATATATATATATATATATATATATATATATATATGTGTGTGTATTCACATACGTAAATTATATATATTTCCATGTATAATGTCATATTGTCAAAATTATTGAAATGCCCATGTATTTAAAAGTTTTGATCTTGATTTATTCCATTTAGTTGCGACATACAATAATAATTATTACAAAGTTCTCACTAAGGACTGAACTTTTTATCATGACTCTCTACAACACGACAATAACAACGCCTAATGCATTGTTTTGAATAAACTGAAGGCCGAAACACCCGGCTTAAGACGAGGGTGTTGGACTGATGTACCTGATTAATTATAAGTAGCTTGTATCATTAAACGAGATAGAAACAACTGACAGTCGGTAACAGCAAGAGACAGGTCTTTCCGTATATGGAAATTACTACAGGAAAACGTCATGAGACGAGTGTTGCAGTAGGGAAAAGTTTATTTGAAAAATGTAGAGTTTATTAATTTTATGTTAGTGACATAACGGCTGAAATCAATTGATTTGAAATTTGACAATAGTGAGTCGTTATCGTGCATTTAAAATATTTTATTTAACACATTTTATAGACATAATTTTTTATCAATTGTGCAAGTGTTTCCTAAATCTCAAAATTGATTCTCTATAATTGAGTCAAATCGATAATTCTCATTCTTTGATACAAATTATTGAAATTATTAAAATTTTTAAAAAAATATTGAAAACGAATTTTTCCAAATTTAAGAGACCATTTACTTCATTTAAGTTCTAAATTGAATATAATTCGAACAACTATTATAAACAAAAATCACAAAATACAAAAAACTGAAAATTAAAAAATTACAATAAACACACGCATCTCTCACGTTTAATAGATCTAGGTGTAGGTGAAAAAAATCAAATCATAAATACCAGTACTGGATTAACATTTGAAAATATTATGTATTCCACTTTTACATTTTCCAAAAAAATAGTAAAAAAAAAGTGAACGAAACTCTTCTATTTATTGGCACTGCATTATTAATAACGTAACCACGTTTTCATTAAAACTCATTACTGCACATCGCAATTCAGTACATATTTGCGATATATTGGCTCACAGGCACCTGTTGGAATGTTAATAATACATAGTATCAAGTGTACCGGTACATTGTATTACCTGTTGATCCAAGACTAGCTGATTCTTTTTCCATCCCTTCGTCGACGTAGTCACTGAGGGCACGACGCCTCTTCGGTTGACGACGTCCCGTCAAAAACATTACTGCCCATATAACTCAACTATTCCATTAAAATCACTTCATTCAAAATAATACTAATTATAATTATTCTTATTATAAAAACACAAATATTCACTAGTTGCTATGCTAAATAACTATAATGATAGCCGTGATGGACTATTGACCATTAGAACAACCGTCGGTTACTGATACCAAATAAAGACTAAAGCGCCTATCGCCTATCCATCTCTGCGCTACCGTCCTATCATCGTCATCCTTCCCGTGCCGACGTGTACTTCACGTTATAACCTCCCCAGAACGTTCTCCCGCGCAATTCTGTAGATCAACAGTTGAGATTGTTTCAACGCATGCGCGCACCCTGAGCTCCTCTATCCAGCTTCCCAAACTCTGGACACCACTCCCCCCTCCCTCCCTCCCCCGCTCACCAACAAACACCACCATAGTCCACTCTCCTCGTTAGTATTGAGTTAAAGACCGGCACGATACGATAAAAAACAAATCTCTTTTACTAGTGCACAATCGCGGTCTTTCACTAGAATACAAGAGCATTCATCATTTGAGATAAAAAGTTGGAGATAGGGTGATATAGTTTTATGACCACAACTTTGTTTTGAGCTGTTAGTTATCTTTTCAGACGTATTTTCAAATTAATAATAAATAGTATGTAAATAATATATCAACTTCAAAGTTTCTAACTAGTATTTGGGAAACTTCGTTATAGTAAGACAACCTATTCCAATATTCAAGATTTTTTTTGTCACTCTGTAGGTTTGTATAGGAATGTACAAGTAATTGCATAAGAAGAATTTATCAAAATCTTCACCAAATAAACATAGTTATAACAATTTTAATCAATATCGTACCGATATTTTGTACTTATTGTTTTTTTTTTGCATCGTTGTAAAATTCTAAAAGCCCCACGTTTCTTATCACTATACAGGTATTCGCAATATTAACATTAATATAATGCATCATCCAAGAGTGAAGTATATATAGTTATAGTTGAAGCATAGACCGGAGATCTTTGGTATCTGGTTACAGTATATGCAAAACTAATTGAACTCCTAAAATAACTACCGTATTTTCTATTTTCTTTGCCAGAATGTAAAAAGCATATTTTATCTAGATTTTAATATTCTAGTTTCAAGACAGATTTAACCTCACATTATGTAAGAGAAACGTGTACAAATTTAATTTTAAAGGGAAATAATTTCATTAAAGCTATCCATCCATCTAAAAATGAGAAACACGACTTCTATATTTTGAATGAACTAATGCAACACCATTAAGGGGAATTATAATTGAACTAAAAACACATTTTGTCCCTTTTCTCCTTGTACAGGCAAAATAATTGCAAATGGGTTCGGTATGGGGGAATACCACAGAATTATTTTTAAGCCCTTGAAACTTGTCATAGTTAATGTTCATTCTATTGAACATGTCCTAAGATAATTGAAATTTGCATATAGATCTTACCTTTAGATTAATAATAATATTTAAAACAAAATTTGTTATAAAATGTCATAGGGTTTTAAATAAATCTGTAACAATAGAACGGAAGACTTTCAAATAAAACTATTTATCTGAGGATGTGCCCAATAGTATATCAACATTATAACTGTGATAAATATGAAGAAGTGTTTGCAATTATTATTGTGGAATGCCTCCATTCCTCGAGAATTGTGTTCTTTTTCGGTACACGGGGAAAACGGTACATATTATTTTGGATTTCATCTTTTTGAGTGATATAGCTATTTCTCAGAAGCAGTATTTCTCATATCAAGAAGGATGAATTGCCTGAATGAAAATACTGTTAACACTTAAAAATTACATCCAAGAGTTAGTACGAAATATAAATGAAGTAATAATGAATCTTTGCAGATGACTGAGCTAGAAAACTGTGTTTTCATTGCTTTTGTCAGTTATAATTAGAAAAGTGAAAATGTAGAACCAATTTGAAGAAGGTATATTTTACTATTCATGTATTCCTTTTTTAACTTAAAAAAAGATTAGTGTTGTCTGAATGGGAAGATGTTCGTAACGGGAGTTAAAAGTCAACCAAAACAACTTTAAACAGGGTATTGCGCGGGGTATAGTATAATTAAAAACCAACTCATAAATTATTCAGGGAATTTGTCCTTACAATATCAAAACTTCCTTTCATTTCAACTGTTGGCTTTGAAGGCCTGTTTTATTTATATACCACTCATTTCGGTAAGACACTTAAATCGAAAAGAAGTAAGAATTGGCTATATATATATATTTGATTGATCAAAATACTATATATATTTGGTCAGAAATAGTATTTTTACGATACTATCAGCTTTCAAAGCTCTTGGAGTAGAAAACGACCAATGATTCTCCAAGAAACTCATTTATTCGACCACTGAAACAGATAAATGAATGTATTCAAGTAAATAAAACTCTGTCAATTCTACTAAAACATCCATCTTCACATGGACCATCTCGAAATCGACTCTTTGGCTTCACAGACAGACAATCTTTATATAGGCCTACACCAACCCCACGAAACAACGGTCGAGTGATGTTTACACTGATGTCCGTCTGTCAGATACGATGTTTTCCACCTGATCTCATTCCCAACCCAATCATTGTTTCTCTCTTACTCCTTCACGTCTTTCTCCCCTCTCCCAACCACACCCACCAGATGCAGCCAGCTGTGAACTTTAAGGGCACTACCCCCGAGAAACGCAAACAATTTGGTCCTTCATACCCTCTAAGTCTTTTAAGAATAAACCATTAATAAGCCCTTCAATTAATACCGCATAGCATCTTCGGGCTCACAATATGAGAATATCTATACCCAGCAGTAATAGCGTATACATATATGCATACATAAAATTGATACCCCTAAGAAATACAAACAAGTTAGGAAATAAGAGAACGAGGTGTATCGGCATAAGTATAACAAACAAAAGTATAATAATATTACGTAAGTAGCAGCAGTGAAGTGCTGCTGTGTTTAACTTATAGCTCGTGCAGGGTGGAAGGCTGTAGTGGTTAGAACAACACAAGGTGGCTCTTGTAATGAAAAACCTATAAATAACTGACATTTCGTTGGAACCGTTGAAGAAGAATTTTTGATTTGAAATTACAACAAGGCGTTACTCTACACACTGTCCGAAAATAGTAATGGATTGTTGGCGCCGTTCGGTATATGATGGTGGATCGACACGCTCGATTGATAGTGTCAACTGATCGGGCAGAGGGGCGATCGGAACCGCCAACACTCATGGTAGAATTGGAACGAGAGTCAAAAGTCAAATCTAAATCATTTTTAAAACGAATCTTTTTATTTTGAGATATTTGTTCATGCGTTAATAGTGATAAGATACATCAACTATTTTTAATTAGAGATTGCAAATATAAATTGCGGTTTGTTTGTGAATGTCCATACAAAAAAAACATTCGTTTGAGTATATATAGGCCTACAGTTGAATTGTATATTAATTAAATAGTATTGATCATTATTTGTGCTTATAATTTTTGGATTAATCTCGAAAAAGATTTTTTTCTCAGCAGACAGAGCTATGTAGTAAATACTAATCTATTAAATTTTTTATCAACATTTATATTCATAAAAACACACACGCTTTACAAACATAATTTGTGCACGTGGTCACTATAGGGAAATATGGATCAGTATTGTAATAAAATGAAAAATTACTTTCATCAGTAATAATTAATTGCTGTATGAAGACCTTATTATCCAATTAAAAATCTAATGACGATAAAAATGCTGGATTAAAAATTGCCATCGTGATTTTATGAACTAAATTGAACAGATATGTGGCCTATAGGTCTGCTGAGAATGGGTAGATTTGTCATCATAAGAAAAGTTTAGGTTGAAGTTCTATATAGGTCGTTATTTTATTGAGTAACTATAGTTTATTTTTAGATATAGGCCTATATGAATACGATCTTAAAATTCAAGAGATCACGCGGAACGGACTTTCATCAAATAAATTTGAACAAGAAAGATGAAACAAAAGTTTGTATACATTTACATGCTTATTTTTTATGGTTTCCCCCAAAATTCGAAATACGTAACCTATACCGGCCCTGATAACTGATGACAATACCTACAATCGCGATCACTTGAAATGCTTTCTCACAAATAGAGATTTTAATTCAAACAAAATCGACGCACTTTTAACCACTAATGTTTTCCTTATAGATTATGCGTGTAGGGTATGCATGCACACTGTGTTCTAATTTAAGTGCGAATAATGTCAGTATATTTTTTCCGAATGCATCCTAAGTTGAATCGATCGACCACTTAATGTGACCTCAACCGTATATTATAGGTCTATATTTAAAATGTTTAACTTAATTATGGGTTATTCGTTGTTAGTTTTTGCAGTACTTTCGAATCTTAAAATAACCCGAATAGTAATTTCTACCGATAACAAGTGCACTCTATACGTAAATTCCCCGTTCCCAATTATTATCATTCAATACATAATTGTGATTGTGAACCTAAGTTTGATGAACTTTTCTATTGTTACTGGAAAAAAATCTATTCATCACCAATGAACCTTTCAATCCTTAATTTATTTAATGAATTTAATATGATGCCCGACTTGGAAATTACTATCACCATACTTGTGGTTTGAAGACTTTACAGCAATATATTCATATTCTTGAGAATTTTTAAAAAGTCTATAAAAGAATGTAATTCAGTTTTAATGTCATCCTTATATTTTGAATAGTCTGTATAGTGTGAATAGCTTGTATACTGTATATTGTGTAGTGTGTGTAGTTTTGTGTAGTAAATCTCGTAAGTTCGAATCTCGTAATCTCGTAATCTCGTAATGTAGTAAGTTCGGGTCCCTTCAGGATCGAGTTCACCGTCTGTGGTTGTTTGTGACGTATAACCTGCATCCTTTTTTTTTTTGATCTTAGCTAATTTCCTCATTGAGTAGTGAGGTATGATGGTCCCAAACACTTGAGCAATACTCGAGTGTTGATCGAATTAAGCATTTGTAGGAATGAGATTTGAAAATGGGCCTATATATTTAACTGTAAATAAGAATTGAATGGGAACTGAATAAGAATTACTTGATCTTTAAAATCATCAATTCACAACCATCAGAAAAGTACACTTTATTCAATGACATTCTGTTAACAGAATTAATTGTTCATATTTTCGTTTGAAATTATTACTCTAGAGAAGAACAATTTTATTGTCAGTTGTTCACTCAAATGTGATTGACCACAAGGATCCAGCTTGACAATCTATACAAAATTACAATTGAATTACAAAAATTACGTATGTAAAATTATTAACTTATATCTAGGTATAAAAGTCAACGATTTAAAAAAACGTTATTGAAACAAAAATACATGAGATGATCGTGGAGAATGAAGGATGAGTCTTTTAAAATTGATTTCACTATGTGATCTAAATTGACGAATGTAAATAAGAATTTGTAAATGTCTTTGGTATTCGTATCATGCTTTGTTTTTTTATTTCGTGTTAATCTATAATACGTCTAGATTATACACAATCTCGTTGATATTTTCTTCCCTGTATAATACATAAATAAATCTTGTTCACGGAATTCTTCTGATCCCTCGTAACCTCTGATCCGTGGTAGGGTTGGCCCAACACTGATATGTCACTATCAGCTTCGTGCAGCGAGCGTCTGTCGTATAATCGAAGATCAATATTATGTTTCTCAACAATTATCATAAACAATTAGTCTATATGAATAAATAAGCTGATAAAGACGTACAATCTCTACATGATGAATCCAACATTAATTTTAGCAATCACTTAGATTATTTGCCACAAGTCATAACTCATAATATATAATATATATATATATATATATATATATATATATATATATATATATATATATATATATATATATATATATAGGCCTTTTGTAGGGTAAGTTTCGTACATTTTGCTGTTTTATTGTTCACGATTAATTAACTATAGGTCTAACTTTTCAATGTAAGTACTATTCGTACTTTTATTTTCCTCCATCCTTCTATAGCAGGAACCGGTGGATGGTTAGTTGTATTATCACTTGTATGATATGGGCAGAAATCAATTTCAATGAGTATATAAATTCTTTATCCACATAAGAATGCCATCTGCTCCTTATATATTAAAGAGTTCCCCGAAGACACAGAATAACGTATAGAAAATATCAAAATGAAATACCAACATATGAATTTGTCGATGCGTTATCGATTTATGTGATGTATTGTGAAGTATAATGGGGGGAGGGGGTATTGAATTAATATCGATTTAACAATGAATGTATAGATCAACTGAATTGAGTACAACGAAGCCCAAGTGTTACGTGATTTTTATCCGATCTGCTGTTCCTGTTAACGTATACTCGTGTTGGTGAGTCAATTGTACAAGTTCACAACTAAAGTAGAAACTAAAATATACCTAACAAAATTCACGTTCTGAAAATAAGCCATATATAAAATGAGTTCAGTGAGAAGTTACGAGGTATTGACGCATTCGGTTATCGATCATTTATAGATCACACATAAAATTTCAGACATTCAGCTAGTCCCCAAAATTGCATGTAGTAAAGAAAACGATTAAAAACTTGCTCTTGATATACAGTAGAAAATTTCTTATAAACACAAAACACTATAGCATTATAAGTGCAACCAAGAAGCGTTCGACGAGAGAGACTTTGATGTTTAATCCTATAACATTTTGCAATAAAAATGTATGTATTTTTAATAAAATAATAAGTACGTCGTCTATGAAACGCACGCTGATAAGTGATAGGGTCGAGGTCTATAATGTTTTTAATTAAAACATTTTCTTCATCCATACCCCTTTTTCTCGCCTTCCACCGGCCTATAAACGAAAATGTTCATAGATTATTGTGTAGATTTGAATAATCCAAATTCATGAAGTTAGAAGGCATCCACGTTCCACTATTATTATAGCCTGGTTTAGTTTTTATAGTTAAATGGCTGTACCAACATAAAAACGTAAGAAATTGTATTTTACACGTTACGCGTATTTTACGCAGTATAGAATGTAACCCAATGGGACACAACCTGAAAAATACTGCGAATGAAATTTTTGGCACATAGTGAGATTTTATTGTTGAAATGATTTGAAATTATTCTCTTTTCTATTTTCATTGTTTTTTCCCCTCAAATACCAATTATAAATGAAACCGCTACAAAATACACACTTTGTTTTAAGGTAAATCTTTTTTACAAATAATATGACTATATTGTTGATAAGCCCATAACTCTTATTTTGTTACTGTTATGACAAATGTGCCGATACGTGAAAGTAAATGAAACTAATGCTGACCATAAGGTTGAAAATGTTGAAAGTGACTGAAAACTGAACATCCAAAATTGGCCACTACATCGGGACGGTTTACTCATCATATTATAGAACCGTAAATATAACTGTTTACACAGGTCCTCAAGCTATTTTACATAATTTTGTGAATATATCATTCATTTGAATGAATGATTGGGAATTTAATTTAAATCGAATGTACATATTGATGTCATATACATCCATAAACTCTATGAAATTGAAATTGACGCCTCTATTCCGATCATGGATATTTATTTATAATAAAGTAGGAGTTTTCGTTACCGCATCTTTAAAGTCTGATAAAGTTCCACAAGTATTTTCTTTACGCCCATTATTACGGTAACCATAGTCATTAACATGAGATTTAGGTGAAAATTCAGACACTCGAATCTAGATAAAGAAAACTGATGAATGAATGATTTACATTTCAAAATTATTCTGATCACTTTGAAGAAATTATTGTGATCAATTTCCCAGCTTGCTGTCATTATAATAGTATAAAAAGCGAAACAATTATACATAATGATTCCCTAACCCGTCTGTCTCGGTCAGGTTCTATAGGAAGGAGTGGGTAGGCCTACATCGAGTCATGAGGTACGGTCCAGGTCACATAAAGTGGTCGATCAAGCTACATTAAAAAATGCACCCTAAGAGATACATACATACACTGATATTATACGCAACGCACTAATAATAGGAGACAATGTGCGTATACGCACTCCACGCTTGGTCTGTGAGAATATTAGCGGCTAAATATGCGTAGATTATATTTTAATTTTAATTTCGGATTAAATCACCTCATGTGACCGCTAGTGTACATGGTTTTTAATAAAGAATTCAACCTGTGTACACTTTTAGTTGTTTCTAATTTGAGATTCAAAATATTTCTTTGATACCCTAGACTCTTATGGAGTATTCTCGGTGTAATCCCTTCAAATATCCTCTAAAAGAATTATTTCATAAAACTGCTAAAATTAATCAAGTACCGGTAGGCCTACATATAAAAGAATTGAAGTGAATAAATATGGAATATTGATGAGCGAAGCGAAAACTTGATTTTACAATAAAAACGAACATTTATATAATGTAACATTATATAATAGTAGGCCCGAGAGTAGGCCTATATAATATTAGTTGCTATCGCAAATTACCTAATATATCCTACTGCGTTATTACTACCAATATAATATGTATCACCCGCTCATTATTATTGGTAGCTACAAAACATCCACCGTGTTATCGGAAAATAAAGAAAATAATATCGGAAAACTCCCTCTACGTGACTCGACGTTGAATCGAATACGAGTTTTTCGACATCTCGACACTCGAGAGTCGAGATGTTCGACTTCGAGAACAAAGTGTTCGAGATAAATGCATCGGAAGATAACATCTTTTGAAATTGTAATGTCTTTTAATGTTTTCTGTGTAGTTTTATTATTACTTAATAATGGGAAGGTAAATATTACATAAGTTTATAAATTAAGGACCCAATCGTTCATATGAGAGTGAAGTAGAAATGTTATTACTGTTCTTCTACTTGACTGAATTCATGGATTCATGCGAGTCTTCTGGAAAGTGAGGTTAAGTGAAGGAGAAATATAACTTGAATTTGGTCGTAACGTTTAGGCAGGCGCGGATGTAGTTCAATATTATTGTGTCTGCGAATGTAATAGAGGTTACATTTTCAAGTTAATTTGTATGTCAGCTTGGTAATCTAGGGTTCTGGACTGGTGCGGTCATTGATTTCGTAAGCTATAAATCCAATGGTGCAGCATTATATACTTAATGGGTGCAGTACAGCGGCTGCCCTACACCATAGATAAAGCAGTCTCTATAATAGGCAATGCCATATGACAGAGTCTATGACCATCAACAATCAAAAAGTTGTCTGCTCACAGCACTCCAGCAGAATTTACTCACAAGAGTGCTCTAGCAGATGGTATTTTCTTGATGATAACAGCGCTCCTAGCTGGATTACGAGGCATAACACTACAGCGGTCTGTTAGACTGATCGACCAGGGCTCTGCCACTCTATCCCGCAAGGATATTATTTACTCGATGCCTAGGCCTACGCCATTGAGTTTATGCACTTCTAGACCTTAGAATCTTGCATGTTTTAAAAATCATTCATATCGAATGATTTGATCGATGATCGATGAGCGTATACCTAGATCCTAGGTTTAGGCCTGGTGCCAAGATGCAAGTACTGTTGGTCAATCTGAAAATTTAATGAATAACAAGTAAGTTTTGGGAATGCTATATTTTCATTTTCAGACACAAAATTTGGCGTAAAGAGGCCAAAAAAATGAGAAGGAAGCGCATAAGGCAAGTAAAAGCTCAAGAGAGAGATGCTAAAAGTAAAAAAGAGCAAGAATTCCAAGAACAGTCACCACGCTATCAAGCTTTAATTGCTGAACAGGATGCCCTAGAAGTATTTCAACTTGAGGAAGAAGCGCGTCAACAAGTTATACGGCATCGACAGTGGCTGCTAAATGAAGAAACTGCTCGAGAACAATATATTGCACGAATAGAAAGACAAGCGCTTGCTCGGCAGGAGAGGGTTAATCAGGAAAAACTAATTCGTGTAGAGTGGGAAGCAGAGCAATCAAAACTAAAATTGATTGAAGAAGAAAAGAGAAAGATTCAAGAAGAAAAGATACGTAAACAGGAGGAACTCATGAAACAAATTGATGATTTTATCACGAAAGGTGGAGAACTACCAGTTTCTGTTACGACTTCAAATGAAACTAATCCTGGAAAACCACCGTGTCCATTCTTTTCAAAAACTGGTGCTTGTAGATTTGGGGATCGTTGTTCACGGTAAGATATATGAAAAATGTTGGCATAATGTCAACCTATGGAAACATTGATCCCATAGAATTAGATGGTTGCTAGTGCAGTCATTTTGGGAATTAGCAATTCAGACTAAAATCAAGGGTTTTGCCGTCGTCAAGGATTTAGCGATGTAAGACTAAATTATAGCGATGTCTATGCATTAAACATTGTCCGAATAATGGTTCCCTTCTCAATAACTATATTCTGAGTTGGTCTGAGTGTTAGTAGTAGTTCTGTGTAAATCAATTGATATGTGTGATCTGTTAAAATCCACAACAATTGAAATCACATATTCGGATAGGACTACATACTTACAAACAACCACCTACTTACGAGTGTAAATTACAAACCCACATCAAAATCAAAATCTGATCAAAATGAGTCAGTGTTTGCATGCACCCTGCAGTCACACTATGGTCAACAAATGTTGATTCATCTGATAAGTACTGTATAAACTTGTTGATAAGACTATATTATAATATTAGGCCCTATACTGTTATCTGAAGAGCATGTTATGTATTCAGAAAACCAACAGCTTACCTTGAGAAATATTTATTAATTCAAGATTATTTTAACCTTATTTACAGGAACCACATAAGGCCCGGTGTCAGCAAAGTCCTTCTTATACCAGCTTTCTACTCTCACTTTGGAATGAGTCAGTCAATGGATAGTGAATATGATACAGATTTAATGCTGGAATACTCGGATTCAGAGACTTATCAGGACTTCAAAGAATTCTACAACGATGTGCTTCCCGAGTTTGAAGAATATGGTGATGTTGTCCAGTTTAAAGTATGCTGCAATGGAGAGCCTCATTTACGAGGCAATGTCTACATAGAGTATTTAAGCGAGAGATATGCTGTGAAAGCGTACCAGAAATTCCACGGCCGGTTTTATGGCGGACGTCAAATCAGTGTGGAGTTCACGTGTGTTTCTTCGTGGAAGTCAGCTCTATGTGGTTCGTGGATTGTTGATGCTTGTATCCTTATTCAAACTGTATCCTTACAAATGATTTGTATTTCCATGATAATTCTTATATCTAGTAGGACTAGTACAATTGATCTTGTAGTAACACGGTGAGTATGGCAAAAATTGAGGGTTTCAATCTCTCTGTACGGGATTTGTACAATTAAGTATCAAGGTACCGTTACCGGAATGAGTGGATAATTACAGTTTCCTGCATTGGACAGTGCAAGAAGGGGCTAACTCTTCCCAATGAAACTTCTTCGATCCTGTTCGTATGATGGGATTATCTACAGTTTTGTACTCGGTCATTTGCATGCAAATTTAATAACTACGAAATGATTGTGGCCAAAAGATACACTTTTTTTTATAAATTCAGAATAAATCTGAGTGTTGCCTCTGTTGCAAGCCTTTTGCATGTTGTTATTGTAACATCCAGTCACAAAATTGAATTACACATGGATACCAATTTTCAGTAACAGTTGATTAGCATTCTATTAGCTCGTGAAAGAAATGAACACTATTTATTTTAATTGCATATTATGTTAATAATGGAAAACAATCAATATTATTATATCTTAGTTGTGTCTGCTTGTAATAACCACCAAAGGTTGTTTGTGTCTTGTCCTAGCAATATTTTAATCATTTATAGCTAACACAATTGCCATTGGTAACATTTACGATAAGATATTTACCAGTACGTTCTAGGCAGGCAAATATTGTTTGCAACAGATTCTAATTTATACAGCTAGCATCAATTCTTCAAAGGGAATGTAAAAGGGATCTAGACCAGCAGTTCTCAGTATGTATAAAGGTACATCATATATAATGTATATAATAAACGTGATTATATTTATCAATTTGCACTTGTATATTTTTCATCAAGTTATTCGTTCATTAGTTCTGATACGTACAAACATTTTACGTACCGGTGGTAGAAGTTTCATCATAATACAAAATTGAAAGTAAGAAACGGAAACGTAACTAAACAAAGAACAGAAATAAGCAGTAGTACGAAAAAATAATACCGTACCGGTAGTAATAATAGGGCTATGAATTACAGAGGTGTTGTCATTATCTGATTGTAAGACTAGAAATAATCTCATGTACCTGTACTAGATCATCAGAATTTAATCAATTTATCTCAATTAGCTTTTCTTTGAATTTTTGCATGTTTAATGGCCATTATCTTTCGACATCCCTCAATCCTCTCAACGTTAGGCTACTTAATACCCCTATAGTGTGACCCTGTCCGCATTGGTTTTGAAAGGTGAAAGTTGATGTTTCAATCTGCAGACTTCTTAGTAGGTTTTTCAGAGAATGGTACTGTAATATACAACAATATTGATAATTCTACAATAGCTTGAGGTTGAATGTTGTTTCATGTAAGTGAATGTAAAATGGTTATTGCTAGGATTGAATCTTCAACAATAAAATTTGCGATAACTAACAGTGCATCTTTAGTAGTCAAATCATCTATTGAATTCACAATTCTTCGTAGTAGGTTTTGTAAACATAAGCCTACTATGAATTTCAAGTCCATTGTGAGATGCCGTGCCAGGACGTTATTGAATTGAGTTGGTCAAACCATAATTGGAAATGCAAGACATTTTCATTTCAAATATATATTGACACATAGTATTATTTTTCCAGGTATGTTTTTCAAGAACCGATGTCCCAAAGGAAGAAATTGCAATTTTCTACACGTTTTCCGTAATCCGGGCAATAGATTTCATAAAGCCAACCGCGATCTACCAGAATTCAGATCTCAACCTCAACGTAGTGCTCGGTCACCGTCAGCTTGTTCGTTCAACAGCCCCTCTGACAGAGGTTCAAGATCAAGTCAAAGGCAAGAAGAGAGGGGTCACTGGCGGTGGTCCGAGTCTCCACCTCCCTTACACGATGGTAGAACGAATGGTGGTAAAGAGAGACGTTCGTCGAGATCAAATCGAGACACAGATACCAGTAAGAGGGATGGAGAACGAAGCAATGCGAAGAGGAGAAATTCTAGGGAGCGTGAAGAAAGGAGTTCTAGGGAGAGAGGAGAAAAGAGTTCTAGGGAGCGTGGAGAAAGGAGTTCTAGGGAGCGTGGAGAAAGGAGCTCTAGGGAGAGTGGAGAAAGGAGTAGTCGAAGTGTCAGAAATAGTAGTAGTAGAAGCTCACATAGGAAAGAGAGAAGGCGGAAATCGCGTTCAAGATCGTAGAGGAACAGTGTTGAATTTGTCCCGTGAGTTGTCTGTGTATTATTTCAGGGTGTGTTATTTTTAAAACTGAAAGTATGCATTATTTAATTTACATTCCAGAATAATAAAATGAGAAGTATTTGAGATGAATTTTTCTTGGGTCTAAATTGATATATTTATATATTTATATCCTTATTCCTTTGTTTCCATTCTCTGATCATATAGAACTTCTCGGAGCCTAAACGATTGTTTTGATATAACACCACATTTTCAATTTTCAGGGGTATTACAGCCATACAGCCATGATTTAACCCTAGATCAGGAAACAAATACGCACCGCAGTTTTAACCGGTTTATGTCTTTTATTTTGGTGTTCATTGCATATGTTGGCCTTGAGTTCTTAACTAATGAATTTTCTTTAATTAGTAATTGCTGGAAGATGATGGACAAAACCTGACTTGTTAGGGTTTCTTCAAATATATTATACATTTTATATTGGTGTAAACAATGTAGTCATAGATGGTTTACATCTTGTCATATAACACATTTATAAGTACAGTTTGCATACAAATTTTCATAATTATATAAATGTTTTTTTTATTGTGATTACCTTGATAGGTGATTGACTTATGAATATTTTTGAACAAATTCAATCATCAATTGCTGCTAGGTAGCTGTTTGATGTCAACAAGTGACATCTTTAATCAAATGTATTATGATAATATGCTATAAGATTGCGCTTCTTGTACCCCGTTAAAACTATATTGCTTTTTCATCTTGAACTTTGAGGACACTTATCTGTATCAACTCTCAGCAATGTGGAAAAAAGTGATAATCGATTAATTTACGGATGAAATATAGTAATGATGGAAATAATTTGATTAATTGAAGAAATAATTTGGAGAACAAAAATAAAATGAAACTAATACCATTTGCAGGCAATTAAGGCACCTCTTCAGAAATTCAAGTCATGTTGGGCGTGGGTTCGAGTCCCGCATAAAGCATGTGTTTTTGTAAACGTCTTTTCCCTCATCAATCAGTAGACAGTTTCTCCGTCACCTGCTCGTTCCTACCCCCATATAACCTAGCTGTTGTCAGGGTCGTTGAACACAATTATAAATAAATAACCATAGGCATTGTCGGAACAATTACGTAAAAATGAGAATAGTAGGCACTTAGACACGTCAGATGTGTTACATTGAAGCCATTTGCCAATCAATTGTGTAGGAAGCAACTTTCAGGCATATAGCTTTTAAATAGAATTTCGTTTTTCAGGATATGTTATGGAAGTTTTTTATGTGGGAAAACGTAATCGAAAATAAGCATCGAAAATGATTGTAAATGTCATGCTGTTTTTGAAGGGCTTTTGACTAATTAAGTAGACTTCATATTTATAAAAATCCTATTGTGTCATCCAATCATTTTCAGCCCTAATTGGGGAACTTAATGTCACGTTTTTGACGTTGATTGGAAAAGAGAATGAGTTTCAATATCAGTAACGAAATCGCCGAAATTGCTATCCAATATTTTTCTCTCTAAATATAAAAAAGAGGGGTAGCACATGATATGGGACTTGTTCGTTGTTATATATTACGTCTTGTATAAACGAAAGAAGAAGGTCCAACTTTCGAATATATCTGTGTAATAAATTTAGAATCTGGTTATATTGTAATATTATTGTAATATTTTATTCCTAATTATTGTAAAGTGTACGATTGAAATTGAAATATGTAAATAGCTAAATCATGCTAATGAAGTTTATTACTACTACTAAATAACTATAAAACAACTTACGGTACTAGGAAACTCCTAGGACTCCTAGGAAAGTTACTCCTAGGAAAACGCAACATAGGTCCCACCCATAGGTACGATGAGTGATATGTAGGCACATTTATATGAAATTTAATGGAAAGCCTACACAAAATTATTATGTCACAGTCATCCCTATTTCTTACATTGCATATTTTGATCGTTTCACGAATTAATTGGTTCGACCTTTCGATCTGTAGCTCTCTTAGCTTTAATTGACGTAAAAAGATGAATTATAAAGATGTTTCACTCTAAATCGACTTCGATTTAGACAGGTTCGAAGAAAATATGTTTCAAAGTTCTCTCTTGAGAATTATTCTTGTGGGAATTTTCAAAATTTTGGAATATGTTCACTCAAAAAGGGTTTTTGAATCGATTAAAATGAGCAAAGGTGAAACAGGAAAGTAGTGGCATAATAGTTTTGAAGTCGAGCTTTTATTATTTTTCACATAAATAATCGCTCATCCTACTACGCATACGTTGCGTTTTCCTAGTTATTACATCAATAACTAATTTGCCCCAAAATTTTGTTATTATGTAAAGTGATAATGTTATATTTAGACCCTCGATATTTTTATAAATTGTTACTCCCATTCCGAAATGACTTAGTCTGAGTCCGAATAACAAACGATAGTAACAACGTTTTCTTATATAATTCTGTGTCCTTGTATAACCATGCGAGAACCTGGAAATTTCATTTGAAGACGTTTGAATAATTCGTTATCAAGCATAATAATAATAATAATATCCTTTATTGTCATTTTAAAAATCCGTTTTACATGTGTGTATACACTCATGATGGGATGTACAGACAGTTTTAGCTAATAATAATATGAATATGAAATAAAAATATGAATAGAAAAATTGAGAAATTTGTTCACAAAATATATACAATCTTATACTTCTATCTGCAATCTTTATATTCATCTTTAACTTTATATCTTCAATCTCTTATACAATTTGTGTGCATACTGTACTTATACAGTAGGAAATTTGGAATTATCTTTAGAGTTAAAATATTACCGCATCATCGTTCATCTGAAGACGGGGAAAAGCTAGTAGATCTAGAATTATAGATCTCGTCGGTAGTTCTTATAGCTAGTATAGAGCATATATATCCACGAAAGAAAGTGTTTAAAACTAACACAAATATCATCGTTATTTTTGTAAATCTGTGGTTTGCTTTAAGGGCCAATTATTTCATATCGAAATTTACTAATACAAACGCAACTACGTCTTTCAAATGCGCTAAACATTCAATTCCAACTCTACAATAATTATGAAGTGATCACAATTATTTATTAAGTAGACGACCTTCTTTCGTGAATATATGTACAGACCTAGGCATGTATAGTAAGATAAATCATGTATGATAGAAGTTCATCTCGTGTAATTAGTCCAGCCGATCTGAGAATAAAATTGTTCTCGTTCATTACACAAGGCTGTCAAGATATTCGCGATTTTGGGGGATGCTGTTCGTTTTCGTCGTCACTAGTCTCCTTGGCATCGTTTGCACCGAGGTGTACGACCTTGCAGGCTTTGTAGATTATCTTCAGTCTTGCAAACGTTGAGATGTTCTAATGACACAACAAATATCACTTGAACTGATTTGACAATCAAACCAACTACCTACACAGTAACCTGAATTAGGCAGATGAACGTCGATAATGATTTATTGTTTTGGGACCTGGGGGCAAAACACAGGTTCAAATACAAGATTTTAGACGAGCATTAAAGCAGGGTCATAACTAAGATTTTGGACGAGCATTAAAGCAGGGTCATAACTAAGACATACCAAGGTTGAGCTGAAATTATTTAACTATCGAGATGTTTTAGCATTATGTTAATGTGAAATGGTAGCAATGGATTTTTTATAGACCATCATGTGAATCCTGTTTCCCTGCTGTGATTTATGTCTTGTGGTCAAGCAGTGAGTATAGACTCAAAAGAATTATAAAAAACCAAGGTATAAACTCCAGTGATTACCTACAATTATCTAGATTCGATTAATAAGTGATAATGATTATTGTTACTGATCAGGTAGTCTATTTGGAAGTAGGATACATGTGCACATGATAGATAAAAGCTATTTACAAAATTCCATATATTTGTGGGTTTTGTACCCACGCCACTAATAAGAGTGTTCGGTTGATAATGGATATTATATAATAATCACAAACCACAATCGATCTACTAAAATGTAGAAGCACTGAAAAAAATATGAAAGTTACTTAACTTCCTATCGAATGTTATAAAAAAACCTAATGTCAAGTTTGATTTTTAATTGTATGTTTAATAATTTTAAATTTGAATCACGACTATTCTTTTCTTGTATTTTAATGTTTGTATAATTGAAGTTTAGGGGGTCATACCAAGTACCAAGTACGGTAATTATACCTATTACATACCACTATCTTTTTGTGGAAGGCTGGACAGAATAGCCTTCACGTTGAATAAATCAAATCTTTGCATGTCTTAACTAAATATGATATTTACATTTATTGCAATTTATTAAATGTTAAATTATATCTATACTATAAAATAATATTTTATGTCATTAACGAGGTACTAAACCATATCACATTAAACTAATAGTATGTCTTCTAAAATAGGTTTGGAGACATGTGAAACATGAATTGAAAAACAAGTCTCATGTATAATTTTATACAAAAATTGTAATAACCGTGACATTCTAAATGTAAAAGAAATGATAGCTTATATAGATATTATTTGGGTAGGTGGCAGCTAATTCCGCAGTGAACTAGATACTATAGACATATTCCTGGTTGGAATGGTTAGAAAATGGTTGTAATTTTTGTTTCTAGTTGAACATATTTTTAATCCTTAATGAACAAACAAAAATTTGGGTGGTAAGAATTATGTGGAAATCAGTTGTCAGTATACAGATCTAGTTAATATATTCGTTTGTTCATTACAAATTTAGATTTGCACATTCCTCTATACCATGTAAAACAATAGAACATTATTACACACTATGTACAGTACATAAAGTGTGTCAGTGTAATGTTAAATTATTATAGTATGATGTGTAACAGCAAGCTATGCTATGAAACTATACATCTAGTAAAAAATATGAAACTCAAGATTACATTAATTTAAAAAACTCTAGCTTGGCCAATGAAGAGAACATAATATGAAGAAATATTGTCTTGAAAGAAAAAATCGAGTATTTTTCATGGGTTCAGGAATATAATCGGTATTTTATCATAACTCCAAAATATCATCGATTATAGAAATGTTCATATCCACTTCCAAGAATGCATATGGCTTCACTAAATTGGTTGAGCGAAGTGAAATCCCACAATCCGGGTGATTCGCAGGTAAAAAACTAATTGATATGTCACTTCTAACGACTTGAAGGGTTCGACTAGATATTCGAGCAAACCAATATTGACATTAAAAATCGTTAATTAATGAAAATAATAATAAGTCATGATAAGCGTTTTAAACGATTTTATTGTCATTTTTCGTGTGAATTGTCCCCCTCGCAAAATGTCGCAACTTCAGCCTAATTGCCCTAAAACTGACGTAACAAATAGACGGTAATGACCAGTAACGTGTTACATACGTAATATAGCACGAGCTCCTGCTCAGAACATGTTCCTGATATGTTCACGACGAAAAGAGAGCAGCCAGCTGTGAGCGATGCTTAAGTGGTTAGGCCTTCTTGCGTGAACCAATAATAATGATTCATATCATTCCATTGTAATATTTATTATTCAGTTATAAACCTAAATTTAATTTAACCACAGAAAATAAAACAACCGATATAGCTCCATTATAGCAAATTTATCGAGTATAACTTCAAGCAAAAAGCTTATAAACTTTCGTTTTTCAACTCTAAACCCTATGATTAATAAAGTACGCCGCGTTATGCAACGAAGGATAATACAAATGAAAATAAGGTTGTAACTTTAATTAAAGCAATACATAATTTATGACTTTTATATGACTTTAGTAAGGTATGTATAAATGTGATAATATAAGAACATGTTCTAATAAATGCAACGATTTTGTTATGCATAGATGAAGATATGTTCTTGGACACTGTATAGCGTAATACTCATAGAATAGAGAACACTCTACACTGAAAAAGTGTTATTCAATGTATCCAGTGTTTTCATGGCTTATTTCGTGAAAAAGTCTTAGATAGCTTCATCATATTTGAATAATTTAAACTTATGATTACCGTAAAGTAGTCGGTCGATCCACATTAAAATGCTTCCTGACGAAAATTTTATTCAAACTTCAATTCTATTACAAGATCATATTCATATCTTTTTATATGTCAGTAAGGGTACGTGAATGAATGGTTAATTACAGTTATAGTTGACCGTTCATTATGTATGTACCTGTACATAGAATTGAAAGCAATACTAAACGGAAATTGAGTGAACAATCAATGAAAATACTCACATTTGTTTCAGTTTCTTTTTTGGAGTTTTAAAACACACCAGTTTAGGTTTAAATTGAGGTGTACCATCAGTCTTTATCTGTATTATTGGTTCAGACTTAGATACGGGGTAACATGGCGTAAAGGAATTCACCTATCAAGTCAATTTTGAATTTGTCAGATTTGATGAAGAGTAGATGATGACACTTGAGCGTCACAATGGTAATCAAATAATCAACAATTTCAAGCAATTGATATTTGATTATGATTTTGATTATTTGATTGCATTTGATAATTATAATATAGTAAAATTAAATCCAGAAAGTCTGCAATTACAAATTAGCAGCTCAAACCCACCTTGTTCATCTTCTGCCAATAATTTCAACAGAAATAACCGTGGCTTCGAGATCTGTTTTGAGCATTATTATATTTTGTATACGTAACGTCTGAATTTTAAAATAAATACTTCACGTCTAGAGAAATGGTGTTTTGTTTGTAATGAATGATACATTCTCAATTTTTGTTGTTATGTAATCAAATGTTAAACTAACATGGGAAGAGTTTTTGTATGAGAGTAATATGCATGTATATGTATGAGAGTAATGATAGGCGTTTGATTGATTATACTAGGAAACGGTTTTCCATATCAACATTTCAAACAGTCTCGTGGTTTGGGAAGTATACCATATCTCAATCTGAAGCAAATTGGAATGGTATCTCCCGAGATGAATGAATTGTTGATGCATTTTTTGAGAATTCTCCAGACACTGAATTGAATTTAAACAGAACTAATTTGGAAAAATTCCCTTCAACATTATAAGCTTTGAAAATTGGTTAAATATGACAATATCCCCATCTTTTAACAAGGAAAACATTATACATTACGAAATTTCTGCGTATTCTGATCTTCAAAATTCCGAATCAATTGATAAAATTATGGATTAACGAATTAATACAATAAATTGATAACATTTTTTTAAATTTTCTTGACTTGATTTTTCAGTAATCTTGAATGATAAAATATATTTTTCGCACAATATTATTAGGTGATGACAAGGCTATGAACTTAAAATACCTAAAATATCCAGACTTGGAAGTCAAAAGTGCTAGAGCCAAATTGAACATCAATATGACCAAATTTTATATGTGAGGTTTTGTTTCGTTCACACAAAGAACTTCACGTCTATATAAATATTACCTCGTATAAGAGTTCGTACTATAGGATTACAGGTCCACACTGATTTTGCCATAAGAAATTAAAAGGCTTATGTGGACTTTTGGGCCCCTATGAGGCTTTTTTTAAGTATTATCTGAACACATTGTTGTAATATGTGGAACAAGAATGTCCAACGATTGAATGCAAATATACAATCTTCGTGTAAATGAATTAAGTACACAGTTCGCTATACGCTCATCCAAGTTACCAACTCTTACTATCATTTCATTCAGGAACGTTACTAAGCGGATGTTTATAGATTATACAGATTTGTAATGAAAATCGTTTTAATTATAAAGAACATGATGTGAATTTAACCTATGAAAAGTGAATCGGAAGGCATGCTATTATGGATAATGATATGTTCTTTTGTTTCTGTGCTTCACACTTTGCCATGGGAAAACAAAATGGATATAACACGGGTTTAATAAGTAATAGTTATTAAAAATATATGGAGAAAATAATTACCACGTTGTTGCTATTTAATGATGCAGACAATCATTAGCCTTGGCAATGGCAGTCATGTCCTATTAAGAACCTTGATAGAATGTTGACCGGTGAATTTCAATTTACCTTGAACTTCTCGGCTTGAAACATAAAAGATCCATTTGATTGAGGGTGTAGTGACTTTGTGTATTTCGTCAACGCCATTAATAGGTTTGAATTCTATAAAAAGACAGAATTTTGAATAATAAGTTTGGTGACGTGCCCCCTAGCTGCAATCAACAGCGTCTTGGTTGTAAACGCGTTGCCATGAGATCATATTCTTGCGATCCTAAATGGATATTTATTAGTGTCATTGGAGTACAGTTTATACAATCCCAATGCAATCACCAACAAACAATGTTGACAATTAAAATAAATCACACGGTAGCATAAGATCATAGTGGCATAAAAAATGTAAAAAAAATATTTTAAATACTTTATGGGTGTATTTCGAAATACAGCGATGAATAGTGAAGCTCGAGAAATAAAATTGTCAACCTTTTTTTAAATTACGAAATCGTTGGCGTCTTTTTTTTAATTACAAACAAAAATAATCATAAATTGGTGTTCAGAATACCTTGACCTGATAATATTCCTAACAGTATTTGCATTTCTTTAGCAGAAAGGCCTTGTGTAGTCCTAATTACCAATTACTTGTCTAACTAACTAATCACAACAAACTGTTAACAATCGAATGCATGTAATTATGATAATAAGGAGTATAAACAAAAACATTTAATCAGCCGCGCACATCTTCCATTGTATAACATTGTTGGTCAGCACCAACCATGGACCCTTGTTGTATCTATTGTGTGTATCTTGACACCTCCACATAAGTTACACAGTAGGTGCTAGCTAGTATAATATGTATAAAATATTATTGTAATTTGTAACAATAATGTATTTCGATAAATTATCCATCTTTTATCACTACATGAACACACCATAACATGTGTAACATTTATAAGATTCACATTATTATATAAGACTTACATAAGGACATAAAATCGAGTCTGATCTTATAGTAATTAAATTATATTTTTTACCTTACTCCATTCCGCACTTATCTGTGTACACGATATATTTGTAAGTATTACAAGAGTTTAAGAATCTTATATACATGTATTCAACAATATAATATATGAAAAAATTATCAAAAAAACTTCATCATAATTATATTGATGTTCCAAGTCGCTCATTTTTTAAATGGTCTGAACGACTTTTTCTCAGTTCGTACTCAAACAGATCATGACTAATTAGGTTCGAAAAATACTGCCCGGCTGAGAAAAAAATCGAGTTATTAAGAGCTAGCAAAGCTTAGTGATGGCAACATTTTTTCTTGGTATAGATGATAAAATGCCAATATGCATGGTCCAATTTGGAAATTTGAATATTACAATGATTTGAAAAAACAATCCATTTTAAAATGGTCCATAGGAGTGCCCAAATTTCAGCGAATCATTACACTTATTCTTTCACAGTTTTTCAGTGTAATTGTTTATTTTTTTAAAATTCTCAATGGCATAAAATATAATCTATGACTACCAACTAACACATTGATTAGGTTACATTGATTATTTTACGTACAGGTTACGTTATAGGTTACGTACACATTGATACGTTAAATATAGTACATCGATTTCTAGTTCCCTCAGTCCACTGAAAAATATCTAAATAAGCTTCGTACGATCTCCTATCTAATGGATTATCGATTTGTTATCCAATACGCAACATAAATCGAAATATCAAAATTCAAAATTGCGATTCCATCATACAATTCTAGCAATTTCATCATACCAGACGGAATGTCCAACTTCATACATTTATTTTAATTTTCTCCATTGTATTTATTTTATTAATTTCGTTTCTCGATTTCATACATACTTCTGTGTGTAATTGTTTTTTTTTATGCGAATTAAGTCTTTCACCGAAATGAGAGTTTCAAAATGAGATTATGTAGTTAACAACTTTATATACCCTAAATATAGAGATTCATAATAAAGCGAATACATTTTGACAGGATGTTTATTTTCCCTTTTCATAAGTTATCACTTATAATTAACAGATCAGGGCCTAATTGTGATAGGTTTACATCGTATATTATCAAAAGAAATAACTGGACTGCAAAGCAGTGAAATGAAACAAGAGTTTTTCGACGTGCCACCGCGTAAACTGAATATGATAAGATCAACACAGCTAGAATATCTATAATGATACTCATGAGTACCTTACATACATTTCACATGTCACCAAATACGATCTACACTTGGTTATTTCCTGTCTGAACAATCAACTCGTCTTTTCAAAACCTACTAGCCTTCGGATTCTTTGCTTTTGCTTTGGCTATAAAATAAGGCAAATATTTTATTCAATTTATATTGACGCTAAATAATATAACATGCAAACATGCAGTTGTAGCGCTTAAAAAAGAAAAGAAAGAAAAAAGCCAAAACGAAGATTGAGAAGAACAAGAAAGAAGAGACAAATTTAACACGGCGGCTACATTTTGTTTCTGGTTGAGGGGGGGGGGGCAATTTTATGTGTTGCGTACTTATAAACAATCCACCTTAGCGCTTATGACAAACGCTGATCAAATATCTGTTGATCATTTAAAAAAAAAATCCTTTCTTTCAAGATTCACAAGTTCATTATGTTAATATGTGATAATTGATAGCCTTCCTTATGCCCAGAGTCATCTGCCTGTCCTATTCCCATGTTCGTATAAAATGTGAAACTCGTCTCCTAATGATATATATACACTGAGCATTAGTATTCATTATATACATTAGAAATGTCCTTGCTCTATATTTTCAAGAATATAAGTATCAGTATGATGATCATTCATCAATCAATAGTACCGTGTATTAATACGAATCAGTACTTTATCAAACGTTTGAAAGCGTTACAGCATCAGAATTATTCTGTTCTAAAATATATGGAATTTGCTTTGCCCAACAGTTGTCATTGAAAAATATTTTTCTATAATAGAAGAACTATATTTTTTGTGATACTGACACCGACATTGTGGTCATTTCACACCCCCTTTACACTTTCTTTTATAAACAAAGAATAATACCTTATTTTGCTTAATTTATTTCATTGGTTACGATTTAATGAATGCATATCGAACGATTTCAAATTTCAAACTTGATTCATTGGTACAGTTATTTCATGTACAGTTTTAGCTTAGTGAGCTCACCTAGTGAGCTTGTTTATTGGTAGAACTATCAAGATGAGTGGAAGGAATTGGTTGGAAGAGAGGAGAATAGGGATGGACGGTTCGGAAGAGAGTGAAGAGGAAGAATTTATAAATAAATATAACAAATATTATATAACACTTTATTAATAGGTATTGTATAATAATAGGTATTGTATAATATTCTTGATTGAATGATTGCTTATACTCATCACACCCACCAACATCTAAGTTATTTGAGGGTACGTATCAGTAGGTAATGATGAAATTATAAAGTGATAAAAAGGGAAAGGACGTTTTTAAAAACCCATGCCTAATGCTGGAGTCGAACTCAAGCCCAACGAGACTTCAAATTCTAAAGCAATTTCTTTTTTCATTTTCTCTTTGACTGGGTTACGGAGGGCGGAAAATACGTTATATCCCTATTCAATTATTATAACAAATAACGATATTATAAATCCAACTATGCAACCTAATGTAAACTACTAGACTGTAACATGTATTGTACCGTATTGTCCTAAGGTATTGTTACTATAGCACAGTGACATAGTTGCTTGCAAATAAATGCTCTATTGGCTTGCCAACAATCGAAAGTGACAAGAGGTGACAATGAAAGTGACAAGGTCTCTGATGAAATAGATACCGTAGTGTAAATACATTCAGGTGTGATATTAAAACATTGTATTCAAGTATATTTACTGTAAGAATCCAAAGTTTATCTTGAAACAATGTTTCTTTATAATTCATATATCAATGTCATAAGTTCCGCCTTCCCCCCCCCCCCCCCCCCCCTTCTTCTAATCTCACCCCAATATAAACAGTGAATATACGACAATTTGCTCTATTGATATTTGCAATTACTTTGCTATTTATTGCCACTTTTTGTCGGATCTTTATCAAGCGAGCAGTCGAACTACAAAATCAAGAAATATATTTACCAAACAAACTACATTCTTGGCTTTTAACACTTTTGACATTGACATTTAACCTTTACCGACGTAGAAAAAACTAGACAATCTGCATATGCTAAGATGTAACGACGTAACAAGCATGTTTCTGTTCAAGTGAAGAGATATATAGGTACCTGTAACACATTTGAATAAGTCACTAAAGAACACATAAAATGTGTTTTATGTTTTGAATTAGGCCTATATCTTCATGATAAGTGAATGCATGAAGTTTATTTTATTTTAATTTGGGTTTACTTTTATAATTTATATTTTGTACGTTTTCATAAACTGCTTTGAATGTAGGCCTGTATTTTGAACCTAAAAAATAAGACTATGACAAATGTATTATGAAGGATGTTAATGTCCTGATCGTTTTTCTTGGAACCGAAAACATTTTAAATTCCATCCAACTCATTTTAAATGAAGCTTCAACTTTTTTAAATCTAGTTTTTTGTTTGTTTTTTGATTTAAGTTTTAGCTACATTTCAGTTATATCTGATACATTCTGAAAAATACTACGAAGTACGAACAGTACCCAACATCCAAAATGAGAGTAAATTGTAATATTTGTGGGATTAACTATGTAATTTTTCTTGTAGGATAGTAATTGTTGAACAAAACTAAGACCCCTGGTCCTGGAAACTAATTCAATACATATTCAATATATATATATTCAATATATGTCATATTTTAATCAATAACTCTATCGAATAATCACATTTTACAATTCCATAATAGTTCGTTATATATTTACTGTATAAAGCCTATATTTTAATAACAAATATTTTATTTGCATTTACTTCTTCCAATAGAATATCTACAGCTGTCCATTCCAACAAAGTGTTTATCCAAATTAAGATTTTATTTCATAATATCTTAGTTGTAACTTAATTGTCTTGTATATCATTATTTTTATTATACAAGAAGATACAAAATATATACCCACATTTAATAACATACACCGCGTACTTTCAGCATCGTGCAAATACAGATGTGCAAATCCACACGTTCTAGAAGGTGCATGAGTGATTTATTTCTAGTATATAGGTCGATTGATGATCAAATCAAACATTTTAATCCCCGTGTATTAGACCTTCATAAATCAGCATAGGACGCATCAAACATGACAGATGCATTACTTTCGCATTACACTATAATGGTGATGTACCATAGTCCCGAGATTCTTAAGAGTGCTTGGGACACGAAGTAGCAACAAGATAACAAGAGCACGAAGATAACTTTCGAACGGTGAAGATCACTTGATAACTTGAAGATGACAGACATACGTAAAAACTATTTGACGTATATCATTTAATTTTGAATTCAATATTGTAATTTTTATGCGTTTTGTATGCATGTGAAAATGTTAGGTTCCAAGGTCAATGATTTTAATGCACATCATTCAGAGGACATTACAGAGATGTCTTTTTTGTATTATCAGAGATTTGCATCATTATGTCGATCCAAAGTTATAACTAATCAATTTATATTTCACCAAAGATCGACTCCCATGTACTCTTAATAGTGTCGGAGATGAAGGTGTACATATTATTATGTTAAGTAGAAATTTCAAGATAATTTCAACACGTTTTTCAAGATTGTTTGAATAATACCGATATCAATTCTGATTTGTAGCTATGCGCAAAATATCATGAACATATTGTAACGACTGCCATCGGTGCCATAATAATAAGATATAATGTATTTTCATAATAATCCATTTCTGGAATTGTAACATTTTATACTTGTTGATATAAAATGTGTACATTATGTACTTGATCAATGTACTTGGGGATTTACTCTATCAGTAAAACAAACAAGTGTGGACCGAAGTGCAGAATTTGTAAAAACTGTAATATTGTAATGATACACAAATACAAACTTGGTGAAACACAGTACACATTCAGTAAAAGTTACATTTTGACAATTTGGTGAGAAATCAGTTTTTAAAGTTATTTCAAAAAAATATATTGTAGCTTATAGATCCGTAATAATGTTCAAAATTGGCAACACAGAAGTGTGTTCGGATTTTGTATTTAGGATTTTTATATAAGCTATTGGAGTATCATATTAGTCAATAAGTAATTTTGACAATCAAATTGATATGAATGAATATTTAAAAAATATCAACGTGATCGCAAATACTAGGCTGCCCCTCTGAGAGGGACGGAGGTTGTTATATGCACCTGTAGTTAGTTAATTGCTAGCTAGTTAGCTGATAGTCAACTTAATGCTTATAGTGCATGGCACTCTTAACATCTCATCTTCAAGACTTCAGCAGCAATTTCCATTAAAACTACTTTAAGTCTCTCACTGTTATGTTAGAAAATCGTGTGCACAATTCATTAGTAGTTTACTGTCCTTGACAGAAAATATATTTATACAACTCTTCATGTCTACCTTTTTGTTCAACATTTCCATAATTTTCGAAACTACTATACTGGTAATTAACGAATAGCTATCAAATTTTCTCGTGCAAAATATATATGTTTTACATTTAAAACACCAATTTAACATCACTTAAATCTCGTGTTATAGGCTTGTAGAGTCACGTTTTCTTCACATCCGCATCGCAGCAAATGGCATCATCAGTGCTGGAGTAGACGGCACGCACCTTAGTTACGCGTTGAATCGGTCACGCATCACGTTCCTAATCACGTTCTTCTCGTTCCTTACGCTATCCGAATACCTGCTCCTTAATCACCAATCAATTACAATATTCAAATCTGCGAAATATTTTCCTCTTAGCTAAACGATCAAGCAATGTGAACAAAATAGTTTCATCAAATTTATATGATGATAAGCAAATGAAAATGAATCCTTATGAATTTTAAATTTTACAATGAAAATATTGACTATTTCAACAATTATATTATTGGAGAAATATCAAATTTCAACATTTCTGGTGGCCAGTTTTGCATAAAATCGTATACCACTCATGATACGTCAGGTGCGTTTCCCTGTTTCATCTTATTGGCCGTGACAAGTTGTTGTCAAGAAAGCAATCAAAGCACGCGTTCAAATCTTCAAAGCACGCGTTTTGATCGAAACAACAACAGGTTTTGAATGTTCCACCATTTTCGTTGCCATTAAAAGCGAATTGTTAATTTTTAAAACTATTTTTGTTGCTATTGTTAAATGGCTTCAAAATATCAAAGAACACTAGATCTATACTTGACCGTGTTTACATGTTCCGTATTGACATTGCTCCAATGGGCACACATGCTTGTTATGTCAATCAATTCAATATAGGTTTCACCTTCTTTTGAACTCTTTATGTAATATAAAAACCTGTTAGAGCTACCTGTCACGGCTATTATCTATTTATAATTGTATAGACTCGTGCTTCAAATTCGGGATTTTCACGACTTGAGGTATGGGAGTAAGATTCACAAAAAGAGTTAAATAATATATTCTTCGGCGAAGGCTTGTTTGTGGTTCAAATATATCATACAATATAATATAATATAATAATATATGTATGTAAATTCCATCAAATCTTTTGAACACATAAGTTTTTGTATCAGGGTTACTGTAATATACTTGTTTCCACCAAAAAAGGTCTTCTACAATCTAAATAGTTATTGTGAAAGTTCTGATAATTAATTAAGCTTGCCATAACTTGAAGGATTTAATGTTTTGAATTGTGCCGCTGTGTTTTTTATATCTTGCACCTCGCCCTTAAAAATCAAAATTCCCTAAAACTACCACAGCTACACAAAAATAACGGTGATATATATATATATATATATATATATATATATATATATATATATATATATATATATATATATATATATATATATATTTATTTATTTATATAAATTATGAATATATATTATTTTACAATTATTTTACTTCACATTAATGCCGTACCCGAAAACGGGGCCAATCGTTTTGAATATAGTAACTAACAAAATGATGTTCGGCTAGATTTGGTAAGGCGATTTTCTGGTATAAGTCAGTTGTAAAGTGGATATCAAATAATGTTTTACTTCTAATTTTATAATTATATTTCTGGCAGAGCAATTTGCTAGTAGGAAAGTTAAAATAACAAAAATTAATCATTCAATGGATTTTCAATTCTGGAATATATTGGGCATTTTTCTGGTAGTGGGGGGTGCCCGAAGACGGCGAAGAGTGTATAGCGGAATAAAGTATACTCGGTTGTGTGACATGAGCTTGGGTGTCAAACCTTACCTGAACCACTGACCACATTTACAAGCATCCATTCAAAAGTGCCCATGTCACATAGCCGAATATACTCTATTCTGGTATACGGTCTTCAGCGTTCTCCTTGTATCTACGAGATTTCTTTCTCATCCACAGACAAAAATAGTACCTCATCCTCACCACTAGCGCACAGATGGTTCGTGCCTTCTCCGGTCGTGGACACAAGTACTCGACAGTGCATCTTTTGTTTCCTACCGTTAAACACTAAATTAGGCATAGTTTAAAGTTCATGAAGTCATTTCCGACGTAAATGAATGTATGTTGGCATTCATATGCATTGAACATCACCACATTGTCACGGAATTCTCTCTTGATGATATCAACGAATTACATGATATCGACTGCTTTCTCAAACTGCCGTGACTTGTGTTCTTATATCTCCGATTACCAACGTACTAGATATTCATAGATGGATACTCGAGTACTCGAGACCGGGCTATTTAGATTAAAGTACATGATACTAATTTAATAACGGGATTATTTAATACCTTCGAATTATAAGATATAATGAATATCGATCTCCCGGTTCCAACACATCAGGTCGGAACAAGTTGAGGCAAATATTTGGAGCCTCTCAAACAATGCCGGCTGGCCAAAACTTTATAGAATATAAAAAATAATTGTATAACTCATCAACATTTTTTTTAGTTTCATTTCTTTATTTCTTGATTGAATTATTTATTTTCAACTCCAACAAATTAAAAACCAGTCAACTTCTATCCAATTGAAGCTTTTGTCACTTTTAAATTTAAAACTTCACAGTTTTAAGGAAAAAAAATGTGTATATATATTTTTTTACTCATTTATATATAATTATATGCCTGGATGAAATTCTGCTCCTCTCGCTACCTTATATGTCGTCAAATATACACAACTATACGTGTATGACCTCCGACATGACTTTTTTATTATTGATTTTTTGCCTATCACTATACAAATACTCAAAAACAACTCAAATATTAGATTAGTAATTAATTCATTATTATTTACTCATTTTTTATTTATTTATTAAACTACCACAAATATTTGCCACTCTTTACAACCACAAGAAGTATTCTGTTAAATTGGATTATATTTCCGGTTCTCTTTACAAGTTATGAAACAAAGAGATCACACCCTATTATTGTCCACTCCAGTACTAAACGGTACTAAAGTGCATCAAGTGAAGAGGTGAGCAAATATCAAACAGCGCGAGGCGGTAGTTTTGTCAGACTGACGCTAATATACATAAACCAGAAGGCGTATCATTTATAAAAGTGGCTCTTGAAATCCTTTTTGAAAAAAATTACTTTGATACTTTTTCTATAAAGTATACTCCAGATTCTCTATTGAAGAGAACAAAAATGATTTCCAAAAAATCAGGTGGAGAATAAACTGAAATCTGACAAATCCCATATTTCACGATTGAAATCTCACATTTTCACTGTATTGCTTTGTGAAATTTTTAATGTTATGAAATGGAATCAAATTTTTTCATGCAAATATAGCATAATTATTACTCAATCTTCTTGGTTTTAACCTGGAAAACCGAATATATTTTTCAATATTCTTACCATTTATAGGCCTATACCGAATGATGCAGAAATATACAATTTTAAATATTCATAATCAGGCATTGAATTACAAAGACTGTGAAATATAAAATTTCTTCTTTAGTTCTTCAATAATTGTAATTCGTTACATTGATTCTCGTGGTTCGTGAATAACCATGATTCAAGAACATCATCCCGTGTGTAATTCAAATTTCTTTCTCCCTCTAAATATCTGAATAATCACACTTGAGGCTCACAGCTTGGATCGAACTGAAGTATGTTTTCTTCATCCAGGCGGGTCAGATTGAAAATAAAAGGGAAAAATAAAACCAATCAAACGAAATCAAATTATATTTCATATAATTTTACAATTTCGCAGTGCAGTCAAGGACTTTCTTGAATTTAAATAAAGATGATTTGCAATTTTTACCCAGCTATTCGGTGACTCAACACTGGTTATGATTATTAACATCGTGCATATTTAGTAAGAGATATCATTTGTTTTCTAAGAATTAAGTTGTAAGGTCCTTTGACACCCACCCATTTATCAAGTTAACAACTAAACTCCACAGGTAAGTATATACGATATGCAGCCCTCTATTATAGCAAAGTATATTTGCACGTTAATTATCCGTTGTCAGGATAACAGTTTTATATTATTTACTAATTTTTAAAGGTGTTATGCAATTATTTTCTGAATTGGTGCGATTTCGCGAGTTCATTTTCATAACATAATAGTGTACTAGAAAAATCGTTTGAAGGTTTGAATAATAATTGGATTTAGATTAAAGTAAAGTAAGGTAAATACTTTGAACCCAATAGAAGATAAAAAGTTCTGAGTTGATTGACATTTAAATTAACCAGAGCTCCCAGCTCGTACTACATTATTAATCTCAATAATATCGATTTTTTTTGTTTGTAAATACTCGTAGAACATATAGTTATAGTTATCTTAGTGATTGAAGATGGCAGGATACTAATAATTGATAGAAAGCAAATTCACGGTTTTTTGAAGGCTACATGCATGGAGTAAAATAGTGATGAGTCTATACGGTGATGCTATTGGCATCGAAGGTCGGAGGCTGGATCCTGAACCAGATATTACCATTTCGTCAGATGACCTCACAACAATTATTAGGCCTATATATATACACATTCGATTACTAATTAGTTGAAGGTAAACTAATTGAATTATGCATCCCTCGTACGAGGTTCTTCCAGCCAAAATATTCAAACAAGTGCATAACTCAATGTTGATGTCTTCATTTGACCTTTTCCTCCCAAAAGGGTTGATCACTCTTTTATTTATGATGTGTACAAAACTTCGAATGGACGAATTTCTAGCATGAACAAATATATTACATCAATAGAACGTAGTGTTGATTAAAATAAATGGGTGGCATGAATAAATAAAAAAAAAATATATATACCCGGGTATATATATATATATATATATATATATATATATATCTATATATATATATATATATATATATATATATATATATATATATATATATATATATATATATATATATATATATATAGAATGATTTACCGTCGAAAAATACATTTAGCTAGTCATCAAGCGTGAAAAAAACAAATTTCAAGTTATTAAATCTTAATTAGAGAACATAAAACTTCCCCTATAATTAAATAAATTGTTTCTCCTAAGACTGTGGGTCTATAACAGTTTAATACATTTTGTTCCAATGTATAATCACTTATCCTTCTCGTCGTCGTGTCCTTACATATTTATTACCGCTCTCAGAACATTCGTATTAAAACAATTACGTGAGTTTTGACACACATGAATAAATGTTAATTTCAATTCTTAGAGGTAAATAGTATGATTCATGAAAAAATGTACTTTTTCGCAAGGTATTTGTGTTGATAACCCACCCAATAATACACAAGAACATTTTAAGGCCGCGGTTTTATTACGCTTTATTACATTCAAAATACAGAAGACCATGACAAGGAAATATACATAGGCTTACTGGCAAGGAAAAAAATTTAAATTTTTCATAAACAAACAGTATGCCCTTAAAACAGAAAAGTATTTTGATAAGATCATAACAAGAACACTTAACCATCTTTTGAAAAATGGAAATGAAAAACTTCAAAGTTTCCAATTGTTTTGAGATAATCTTGGACGTATAATCTTACTAAATATTCTTTACACTCATAAATGTTCCTTACATTCATGAATATTCCTTACACTCATGAATATTCCTTACACTCATAAATATTCCTTACACTCATAAATATTCCTCAACTTATTACTAAATAAAAAATCAGTCACTATACAAACCTTCATTCAGGAAATGGGGTTTGCCCCACCACTGTCGACCATTCTTACAGGCGTTTAGCGGGGTTTTGCTCTTTTCCTTTATCGTGGGGGATGCTCACCAGTGGGATGGTTCCTGAATATAAAGCCACGACCGTTCCATTTCCACTGTCTAAAACAAATGATAAAATAACTTTTCATCACATATTCTCTTCATCTCATTCATCATTGTCCTATGCCCCAATATATGGTTATCACTATAGTGCGTCGTTAAACCTATTATGAATTAAATAAATAAAAACTATATATATTAATTCAATTCAGAACAGTCATCAGTATGGCTGCATCAATAATTTACTGAAATAATTTTAATATTAGATCACCATAATAATATTTATAATTGTACAAGATAAAACTAGTTTTCTGTAGTATTTAGATGTAGTCTGCCGGTTTCTTAACTATTTCAAAGATGTTTGCAATTTTTAGAAATATATTTCAGTTAAAATATACAGTTATCACTGAAATAATTAAAAATTACTTTACATAAACTGCAATTGTGTGGTAATCATAGCTTGAATTGTATAAAGTTGCTAAAAATTGTCTCTATTTAAATGTATAATAATTATTCAACATTCTAGATTGTAGAGAATAATTCTGACATCCATTGTTCTGAGCCCACTTCGTGCTGTTTTAACATATTTTAAAGATAACTTTTTCGAGCACTACACAATGTAAGCTTTTTAATTTTAACCTATGTCGTAAGATAATTGTGATTCTTTCATTAGAAGGAGTACATAGGTATGACTGTTTGTGTATGTTTATATATTTCATTCACAATATTACTTCACAGTGATATAATAATTATCAACTCAAATACCTTTTTTCGTTTGTTCGATTTAAAATGCTGCAAATAGTTCAAATAACCATTGAAATAACCTTAAGAGTGATAACTCAATTCGATTGAAATGAATATTAATAAGATGACGAAAAGTGTATTGCAAAATTATAGGTTATATTTCAGTTATAAATAATAGACATACCTCTATATTGTTAGATTCGGCCTCGTAAAACGTGCAATAATAATTGAGAGTTCAATTAGTTGTAAATAATACCATCAATAATTTAAAAAATTGCAAAACAAGAAAAAATGAACTCAATTTTTATAAAATAAGATTCATTCTTCACTTGGATTCCTTATTTTTTTGTATTCATTGTGTATTCCTTTCTTGTAATTTTAATTCAAGTTGTTCAGATACTTCCGTCATTTGGGTTTTGGAGTAAGATACCGAGTGGCCCATTAGATATGAATGGTCACGTCTTTTATATTCACAGTAACTCGATACAATCGTTTAACAATAACTCATAATAGATATTTCAAAATTAATTATACAATTGATACTTCAAGCCAAAAACAATCAAATAATAATAGCATTGATATATAGCCAAAGTGGTTTACGTTTTAAAACCAGCAACTCATATTCAACACAGTATCCAATGGCAACTGCGGTTACGGTTTTCATCAACATCATTCGCGTGTTCTCTTTAACCTACTCTATTGCATGGCCAACTTAACCTTAATCAAATGCCTTAAATGCATTACCTTAATCTTGTCAGTGATAGGCAGGCGTATTATTTATTATTGCACAGAACTCGTGCTCTAGTCATATCGAGTCAATGCTAATAATCATACTTATGATTGGTACCTACACGAAATGCCATCATTGCGAGTCCACAACGTTGAACCATTAAAAGTTGAAAATAATAATATCTTCTAGTAATTGTATTACATATTATAATAGTTCTTATCGAACGTTATAATAATAGTATCTAAGATTTAATGCCCAGATCATATTGTAGTTGCTTAAATTGCGTAAAAGTTTACAATTATAAATGTCATTGCTTTGTGACTTTGACTCTTGGATTACAATATATCACGTATTACACGATAGGAGATACGGTTTTGGCTCGTATATTGAGTTATGTGTATGTTTTACAATAGCAAATGAGTGAAGAAGATGATTACGGGAGAATAAATGCGATGCATGGGTCGAAGAGCGGCCTTAGTTGACCCACATCTCAGTATCAAACAGTAGGAAACATTATTACATCATGTACATACAAGATATCTTCACGAGTGAAGCAAATGTACAACAACAATAAACTGTAATTGCATTAGTTGCACTTGGACGATTATCTCAAGTATATTTGAAGACAATGAGTATTGGCCTAATACCATTGAATGCATAGATGAATCAAATCTTAGTCATGTAGGTAAGGTCCGGAACGGCGCCTCGTAAATTATATCCATTAATTCTAAGGCCACGTTCTCCGTAGCCCTATTATCACTGGCTAGCCACTTCATATAATGATATATGTTTGAATTACGAGAATAATCTGCAAGTAATTTTCGCAGTTTCACACACTATTAAAACGTCACATAGCCCACACATTATAAATGTCACGAAGTTATGTTGAATTAATCCAATGCTATTTTATGGTCTTGATAAAAAAACGGTTGGCAATTCGAAACATTGTAAATTACTCTAAGTACAGACAAAACGAAAGATTTCATGCACATTTCATGCACTCGAGTCGATGAATTAAAACACCATTATGACACTTTATCCACTGTATTTCTTTTTTCAATTTTTATTTTTTAATTATAAAATGTAAGTTCACAATATATAGTCCAAACTCTCAATGCAAAAGTCAAAATACTAGTATATATCCGAAATGCCGAATTGGGAAGTTGTTGGAGTCAAAAAACGACAAGTATAATTGACATTGAATGAAGAAGAGTGAAAGTACAGTTTTCCAAGGTTACTTGCTTTTTTTATTATACAAGAATTGAGGGGAAGAGGATTCTGTTAAGGTCACTCGTAGAAGCAGAAGATCCGATCGTTTAGAATTGGCGTTATGGCTTACACTTGCTTTGTTATTTTTTTTTATTTGAATATTCTTCCCTCACTCTTCTATTTATCTTCTCACTCGCACTCGTTTTCAACATGCAATGAGTCTCTCTTTCTAAAGGCGCTAACCAATACGAAATCGAGAGTTACCACCGCCAAAGTAGGCGTAACTCCTTATGATATAAAAGAGAAAGACAGGCTGAAACAATGTGGATTTCTAACTAAAGATTCAACAAACTGAACAGGTAAGTGATATATATTAGGAGTGCGAATATCATTAGAAGTGCATCATCTTACATCTTTAATATATTATAATTAATTATATCACACTACTGACCAAGAATCACATAAATAAGGTAATTATTGCGATCATGATAATATAATACACCACATAAGATTCTCTGCGGTATTTGTGCGAGTGGAGTGTGATTTATATACAATATAAGATGAGAGATGAGGTGATGATATAGGATGAGTAACGACAGATAAACTGAATAGACAATTACAAAGCTTACACATTTATTAACTGTGTTTGTACTGTTATACATATTGTTGTTATTAGTTACACATTTCAATCGATTTTAAGTAGAAATATAAACAGATAAGTAATTTAAACTCACTTCATTTACTAATGCTTAGCGACTGGAGTTTTTCTTTACATGTGTTTGTAGCACATATTGTAGTTGAGTGTGAAACAATCTTTGTTGAGATGGTATTACTGGTACACTGTGCATGTGTGCACGATGCAGTTTGAAACAAGATCAACTGAACCGATTGAAAAATATGTGTTTTGCAAATCACTTTAAAATCTTATTTTTCTCTCAAAAAATGTAAAAATTCCACGATTGTGATTTTAATTAAATTTAACATTTTAGTAAGTTAAACATTTTTTGTAATAATATGAAATTGAAATAAAACGTTATAGCGTTATAAACGTTATAAAACATTTCAATTAAGTTCAACATTTTGTGTAATAATATGAAATTAAAATAAAACGTAATAGTGCATTCAAATGTATTTATAAACAAATTAAAGCAAATCACTATGCCTTCATTCAGTTTTAAAAATATAGAATGATATCCCTACAGAATAAAAAAAAAATATGTGGAGAAATATGATAAACTTGGTATATGAATGCTTTAAACAACAGAGGGATAATTCTGTCAGGATGAAAAATAACACAGTTATTGTGCCATTGTATGTGGACTATTACAAAAATGTACGACAGGCAACAGTCCGAAAACGGTGAAATTTTATTTTGTTTCTTAAACTTTTTAAATCTTACTGATTTTTTTTTAATCTTTATAAGTACCAGCATGTTTTTATTAGCCAAGTGCATCGTATTTCACCAAATAATTTTCTTTTCATCTACATATCATCACCTTTCTACAACTAGATAGATGCAGAGTGAATGCTTGAATTATCAAATAAATATATTTTAATGCACTGTAACGTTTTATTTCTAAATATCTTATCACAACATTTTTGAAACTCACGGAATATATAATTATAACGTAAATCATAGAATTTTCACATTTTTGGAGCGAGGGATGAGATTTTCAAGTGTTTTGTAAAACATATTTTTCAATCACTCTGATCGTGTCAATCGTAGGCTACACTGCTCGATATTGTTCCGATTTTCAATTTCGCCTATTCGCCTGTGCATCCATATATATATATATATATATATATATATATATATATATATATATATATATATATATATATATATATATATATATATATATATATATATATATATATATATATATATATATATATATATATATATATATATATATATATATATATTTACAACGCGAGTTGCGGCAATGAAATGACAGGATCACATATTTTGAAGGTTTTGTCTTTGGTAGAATTTGTATGTTTCCATTTACAAAAGTATAGCAATTAAATGATAATTGTTAATTTTGTATTCCAGAATGGCGACGATTCTCCCGCTGATTCTGGCCGCATGTGTGGCCATTGTCATCGCTTCACCCGCAATCAATGAGATTAGACCTCAATCAAACCGGCCTGGCCGATTCCTGTCTCTTCCTGTACCACAGAAGTGCAGTCAGAGTAAGTTAAAACCACTCAATAACTTATCTTGTCTATTATCTAGCACGTACGTTTCTCAAAACATTCAGAAACAAACTAAACAAATAGTAAGCCTATAATTCCCATCGGTTTAAGAATGATTATTCAAAAAAATATATATATGCTCATTGCTCTTGTTATGGCTATATGACCATATGCTAATAATTGTTACTAAAAGAATAGAATGAGTAATCATGAAAGATAATTTAATTGCTGGACTAGTATAATTATATCTTAATTACAGTTCGTATAAATCCGGCTCTAATTCAACACATAATTGTACGTGTACGTATAGATTCTCCTAATTATTAGTTAGATTATTAAAGATCAAATATGCTCACAGAAAATAAAATGCATAGATTAAATAAAAATAACGTTTTATGAATGTTTCATAATAATAATATACCATGAAGATTGGCCTTTTATACTAATGCACCGTAGTCAACACAATAAGTAGAAATAGAAGCAAGGATCCTTTGTCTGTCGTTAATAACATGCATATAAACTTAGTAATTAATGTACATAATGTAAATAATTATTACGGTTTCATGATTGCAACATTGTAAATATTATCTTTCTCGTATAGTTGGGAAACTTTATAGCATTAAAAAACAAAATAATTATTTCTAAACTGAAATTTTATATAATTAAAAAAATCACATTACAAATTATAAAAAATAAAAAAACATCTTTACGAACATTTTATTATACGGTGTGCAATACTGCTAATAATAATGCTGTAGGCTATGAAACGTAATTGATGTCCGTAGTGACGAAAGGATGTACAGATATTATAGATATGGGGTATTATATAAATTTAAGTATAATTTATTGTATAACATTAAGTATTGTTGTGATTGGAAATTGCTAGAAATATATAGGAATACCTCTGACATAATGTTTATTCATCCTTATCTGAGCATGGGGTTTGAATAGTATAAGAATCCTCACGATGCTATCATCATTTCCCATGTCTTCGTGACCCAACCAATACGTAGAAACATTTATTAGCTCTTATAAATAATTATCAATGCCTATTATATCAAAACATAATCAGTTGTATATATAGTCATGTATTACTTAAGCTATACCCTGTCGTGGGCTTGCACTTTCTCTTGGCTCTAGATTGCTAAATAATACTAATATGATTTCGATGTACAAAGTTAACGAACACGATGCAAGCTGAGTTCCTCAGCGACCCATCACGAACTCTGGTCACTTTGTTGATCCGGAAGTAGGCTGGTAACATTGGTTACCAAGGATATAGATTTATAAGTCGTTTCAGTCCATTAAAGTGCGATGTTTTGTGAATATTTACTACGACAGTCTTGAGAGGTTATTAGATTTCCTTATTATTCTCACACAAAAATAATTGAGAATATTTGACGGCATTTTGTGATCTGATTGTTTCATCTTAGAACAAGCAGGAAGTAGTGTACAGTAGTTAGTTATAGTAACTATTTTTCAATTTTCAATTGGAATGTTTTAACTCTTTTGGCATGCCACTTCCAATGAATAAATAATTATTGAGAATCAATTCTACTGGGTGTTACTCTAATGACTATCAAGTGATTTGAATAAAATAGTTTGGATAAACATGAATTTTTAATCTATATCTCGGATACTTGTTTCAGTTTTTGAATTTGAATAAGTTTTTTCAAAAGTATCACGCAGAGATTCAAAATAAAAACGTATTCCCCTAAAATCTCACTTTTCGCTGGCACAAAACTATCGAGTGGGATGTCGACACGTGATCAATATCCTAATTGCCAAAGGGAAAGTTAGTTTTAATACGTGCTGCTGTTAACCTTTAGTGACAATTAATGTATGTGTGTGAGGACGAGCCATCATGGCCTCTTTTCGTCGGGGTCACATTGATTGTATATCATAATATTCCCCCCACATCATAGCACAGAACACATCTTCGTGTCTGTTTTGGGTCGTGGTATACATTATTACCATTGCTCATTGGGTATTACGATATGATGTAAGGCTGAGTAAGGAGCCGTTGTGCTGATTCCCACAGTAAAACGAATCTTACGACGGTCGTGAGAAATCATCACACTTATTTGCGTGCATGAAAGAGAATCATAATGATGATGTAACGTTTATACATCCACAATAAACAAACGAAAGTTCAATGAGCTTTTAAGTCGTTAATAAAACCACGAATTTCTTCCAACCTGTTGGAGGAGGATGTCTTAAGATGAGTTTGGCACGAGCTATTGTTTTTCTTCTAGAATTATTCGGAAGGGCGTATTTTAAATGGTTCATAATTCAATCAACCATATTGAGTTCAAGATCGGAACAATGGTATATTAAGAGTGAAAACATTTGAACGATGAAAGACACTTTTGACACCTATTATGTTTTCTGCATTGTTTAGTCGGAAGAGGCAGTGCAGCACGTATGAGAAAATAACATCTTTATATATTCTTTTACGACATGTGAGAATGGAACAAAGCTTATGGCTTGTATAGGCTCTTGTTATGCTAAATTTATTGTTGGATATTATATGGCATAGTGTGCCACAAGCCCACGACACAGTCAGGACAACTTATAGGTTTCAAAAATGTGTTCCCATACAAGCCCATGTATTTGTATTTTGTTTACGTTCACTTCTTCAATAATTATAGTTATATTAGCTTACATCGTAGAAATCGATGTCCAAATTTATTATTCATGTCGTTCAACAATGAAAATAGCATAACGTTCTTCAAAAAACACAAAGGTAATTAAACAAACAAACAAACCAATGAACAAATAAATAGATGAACAAAAAAACAAACAAACACGGAACATGAAAAATATTACACACAACACACCTTACATAAAAATATAAATAAGAAAGTAGTCCTAAAACAAATGACGTGCGAATGCCTGACATCAAAAGTCAATTCTTTTTAGCCACATAAAAGAAAGTAATAGCTAAAATGAGAATGAATATACCTATATGCAATTAAAAGTTTCAAACGCATATTGTTTAGACGTTTCACTAGCAGATATAAACAGCTGCGTCACTTAATCACTTGAGAAATAAAATTTTAGTAGTGTGAAGTATTCAAAAGATTTATAATTTTGATTTGTAAATAGTGTAGGTCTACTGTTTTCACAAATTTCATCAATTATCACCTAAATAAAAATATCTCCTAATCAATCAGAAAAACAATGAGTAATTCAGGAAACAAATAGTAAAATTAAAAATTAAATAGCCCTATACATGAAGCACATTTAATAAATAAATCTATTATGTGAAAATTATGAATGACGCAAAGTGAAGCACGGCACCACGTTATTTCATTAAAGGAAATAATTGAACCCTGTAAACATTCATATTGCAAAATTAAATTGATAGAATATCACACGGAATTAAAAAGATCAGAGGTTCTCTGCTGAGAATAATTATATAGCATCAGAGGATGTTACCTAGTTTGGTCAATTGAAGGTATTTCTCACGATTGACTCCTTATTCAATCAACAATGCGGCAACAAAATGCTTGATAACATTGAAATATTATGCTAAATACTTATGAACCTGTTGATTTAATTGAAACGATCAAGTAGTATAAGAAGAATACTCGAAAGAAGTAGTTCCGCGAAAGAAGAAGGTCGTCTACCAATACAAAGATCACAATTAAGTGTTGTTGTATTTTTAAGGTTATTTTGATATTTCTTGAAGGGACTTACGCAGCTATGTCGTTCAAATGTTTCGAATTCTTGAAGTTGCAGCGAGATTATCTTAATCATTTCAGAAAATTTTGTAGAATTATTTAGTTGGTAACGACTTTCTACCTTCGTGTATACAAGTCTATGTCAAAGTATCACCTCTTTTTCCTATACATATATTATAAGTTGAATAAAAATACATATGACTCTCATGACGTGCGAAATCATGACGGTTTTTACACAACAAAATGTATAGGATAATTTTCAAAAAAATGATTTTCATTAATATTGTGTTCTTGGTTAATTACAAATATAGTGTATTAAATGTACACAGTAGCAATTTTTTTGTGGAGGTGGTCGTTTTCCCTAATCAAAATGTCGTGTGACTGTCAACTGTCTAATGAAATCTTTTATCTATATCTTGTACATTATATCACTAGCTCTAGGTCCTATATGTGATAATCATAAATAATAATAATAATAATAATAATGAATCATTTGTGGTCAAGGATTATACATATGATATACGTTCTGTATGTCTATAATAAAAACGTTCAAATACCATCAACAACTTCCTCGTGCTTTAAAATAACAGAATTGAAGGAAAGAAAAGTGTATTTGTATAAATAATGAAATGGAAAGTTTCCAGTTTATTTGAAGAAAACCAACTCAAGTTTACATGGGATTGGTTAATAAATGTAAGCTGAACTGAAAAATCATTTGAATTAAAATCAAAACTGAAAACCGGCCACCTCTCGTTATTTCTCGTCGCGTGCTAGAAGCCACGCGACTCTCGAGATTCCACAAATTGCATCATCTTCCTACACCTGTTCGCCAGTGTTGTAACACGGCCGTACACACACACATTATGTGCAAAGCAAATGACCGTGTTCTATTAGTTGTGATTTTTCCAACCTGAGAATTTGTTTTGTAATTATTACGCTCACTGAATAGGCCTGACCGACACATCGGCGCCCGAATCACTGCAACAATTTTATTACATACGCAAATATTCACTGTCTTTCATTTCCAGTTAGAACTAGAATGCCTTGTCTCTGACCTTTGACATACTACTTCTCGAAGTTTATGACTTTACTAGTTTATCTTTTAATGTTTCAGGACCTAAAGATTTCAACTTCCGCGGCCACAACTACTTCTTCAGCGGTAACCAAAACGAATGGCGTAATCGCAAATACGACTGGCTCGATGCTCGTAATATTTGTCGCGAATACTGCATGGATCTCGTCTCGATCGAATCACAAGAAGAGAACAACTTGTTCTACAATCTGATCCAAAAGGGAGATGTTCCTTACATCTGGACTAGCGGACGATTGTGTGACTTCAAAGGATGCGAGAACCGACGTGATCTGGAGCCCAAGAACATCTTCGGATGGTTCTGGTCCGGCACCCGATCGAAGATGACTCCTACCAACCAGATTCCCAACAACTACAACTTCAACCCGTGGAGCAAGACTGGCCACAACAAGCGTGCTCAACCTGATAACGCCGAGTTTGAAATCAATGGAACCAACGAATCGTGTCTTGCCATCCTTAACAATGTCTACAACGACGGTCTTCAATGGCACGATGTTGCTTGCTATCACGAGAAGCCTTTCATCTGCGAAGACAGCGATGAACTTTTAAATTACGTAGCTGGAACCAACAGAGGCATTCGTCTTTAAGAAGGACGTCATTGTTGTCCGTATATTTTATAATGTATTTATTATCATCACAAATTTGTATACCATCTGAGAGAAGCTTTTATTAAATTAACAACAAAGAGTTAATTAATACATGTTTCAGTTTTATTGTATGTTTTTCCACGTCTCCGAACGGAAATCCTGATCCCATAATTTTAATTACAAGATAATGTTAGGGTGTTGATGAATGAACCAATATTTGAAAATTACATTTCCTTTTTACACCAATGGTAATCGAGAATAATTGGAAAATGATATTCTTTGGACTTCAAAGTACCGTACCAATATTATTTGCATTAGCTAATTAGCATTAGCTCATCTAAGGTGAATGAGGGAAATACTACAATACAAAATGATGACCATGATAACCCCACTAATTAATTTATATAATTCATAAACATTCAAAGTCAGAACTAAAGCGGTGGTTTAACTTACATCATACAGTCATAACTGTGATATAGTGATATATGACTAGGTATTGTGATATTAATTTCAAACAAGAATTCCAAAACGTAGAAAATACTCATCGATCCACACCATACATGGCACTACATAGATCTTGGTAAGAGGTAAAATATATACGGTATGCTACATTTTACTTGTGAAGAAATAATTGATTCTAAATAAGCATAACGTAAAAACAGGATAGTTTTATTAACATTATGGATGTTTCCTTATTGTAGGAATAGGATATATTATTCTTCTGTAAGTATGCTCAAAAAGAAGAAATATATTACATAACAATAATAAATAAATTAACATTGAACATGAAATAAGAAATTTGTCAATAATTTGAGTATTTTCAACAAAGACATAGTCGCAGCAATTTCTCTTCAAAATAGTTTGTTTTCATTACTTGATAATAAATAATAATGTTTATTAATAAGAAATCCGGACTAGGACGATTGTTTTGACGAAGAGATTTGTCATGATTCCAAACCAAACCCTATGTAATTCTATATATTTTCATAACAATTTTACAATTCCAATGCTGTCCCAATGGTAGAACGAATTTATTTTAGTTTCAACAAATCATGTGATCACACTTAGTTCTGGTTTTGGGTGAGGAGTGTGCCTATCTGTGTATGAATAGGCCTATATTTTTCTGTAAATGAAATCTAGTTTACTTTGTGGACACGATGTCTTGTTCTAAGTTCCAACACAACCTTATTCAAGTTGGGTAGCGCGATGTTTCAAGAGCAATACAAATTTTATTTTGCATTTACTTCTGATTGAAAAACATTCATATAGTTCGAAAGAAATATGTCAACAATGAAATAAAGTTATTAAAATGTATTGAATACAATATTACAACACTCTACGTGTTGAATTTGATAACGTTAAAATAATACCTGGGAGCCTAGTGAAATTTTTTAAGGAATTTAACACATTATTATAAATATATATATATATATATATATATATATATATATATATATATATATATATATATATATATATATATATATATGTATATAATAGATCTACCTATCCGTAGGTATATATACATATTTCTTTGTATATATCTATTTAGTCTAGGAGAGTGTCCTAGAATCTAGATTCAATCAATCGCCTAATGGATAGACAACTTGTCCTACAAGATGTAGTTTGAAATATCTCCGCTAAATATGCATGCCATAGCCTTCTCGATTTTACTTGTTTACAAAAATGTCACATGGCCGTGAGTGCAATTACGCCATTAGCCTTCTTTTGACAGTTTGACAGCAGTTCTAAAATTAGTTGTTTTTGTTTCGTTTTATTTCCTCGATAATGATGCGATATCATAATTGAGCACGCACTAAGTGTAACAACCCCTGAAGCACATATTTGGACTCGAAGGTTCGTGGAAACTTGAATAGCATAATAGTAATAACATATTTGTGTGGCTGATGACATGCTCCCCTAGTCCCAGCTGGAGATCCTTTGTTTATCAAGAATGTGTCATATCTGTGAGTGACAATCATTAGATTGGCTCATTTTGGGCCCTATCCAATAACTAGACCAGATAGGCTATTCCCTATTAATTTTTCATGAACCTAGAGATTAGACCGTTGATTTATCACCCAGGAATGAAGAACCTGTGTATATTCTGTGGACCAATGAAAATATTCAGCTAAAATAGTCAAAGCTAATAGATAGCATTCCCAATGACTATGATTATTTCCATGATTAGGATTACTTGAAAGATAGGGATCGGTAAATCTTCCGTAATAAAGTGTAACGCGCTTGCTCAATGTGACCGGAAGGTGTGGCTAGATTAGGGCATGTCTCGGTACGTACGATACCCACCTCGTCAGTCTTTACAGAGGTTTTTCGTGGTGTCCGTCTCTGGCCAGGTAAATGGCGTGATGGTTTCCACAATATAGATCATTAGTGACCGCATCCTTCCCACTGTCGTAAGAAACTTACCTAATAAATCCTTAGCATACCTAAGAAACCCTCATCTCAGCATCTAATCATCTAATTCAACATCAACATTTTTTGGATGAGTCAACTAAGGCACTGCTTTAGAAATGGGATTAAAGATTGGTGAGGGTTCGAGTCCTGCTTTTTATATTCATCAGTTCATTCATATGCTCCAATAACCTAGTGCTGGTGGCGTTGTAACACGTATCAATCAATCAAGATTTAAATTTTCTTGTTCACTTGTCATCTCATCATCTCATTTATCATTCACATGCGTCTTTAAATCCAATATAAATGAACTTTAAAAAATACCTTGAGCTAGGCCTTTGAATTTATAGTACTTGATACTCCTTTGAAGTAGTAGGCCTACTGTACTGTAGTTTGCAGCCTACTATGAACTCGATTTAATTCCAGGTAGAAGATCTGAATTCTTACACTGAAAATTGGACTTTATTAGGAGTAGGCTTATAAACAATAATACTGTTACGCCCCCAGCGATGTATCCTCTCCTCGCATAGCCATGTACAAAATCCCTGATCTATAAACTATTTAAATACCATTAAGAAGACCTACTTCCCTTATACTTGTGGAGCGGTTCCAGTAAATACTCCTAGTGAGTAGTGAAAGGTAGCCTACTCACCGTCTCCACAAATATAAGTCCCTATCAACCAAATGTCAAAGACCAACCAATCTACACCCGAGCAGACTCTCTAACCTACGTCCGTATCACTTCGCTCCCGGGTTCCAACTGTCAGTCTCCCCCTGCCATCAAACTAGATCACTCGCCTCGCCTAGTTATGACCTACGTATTTACGAAACATATAGGCCCGGGCTGTTACAGAAATGACTTCCTTGGTTTTCTAAATACCTCGCAGAATGTCATAATAATCTATAGAGGGGAAACGAGTTCCTTGGTTTCGTGAATACCACGCAGAATCTCGTAACAATACAATTACTTGAAACAAAACATTCCACAACTTGGCTATCATTGAGGATTGTGTCTTATACAAAAAAAGTTGCAAAACTTTTTTTTAGTGAGATTGGATTTTAAGTACACTGCCTTTTATATTTTGTTCAGGTAGCCAACTTCTACAAAGATGGATATGATGTTCGAGGCCTACTTGACCCATGAGGCTGGTCATATGGAACCTGACGATATTCCAAATACAACAGAATCAGTGTGGATCCTGGGTAAAGAATATAGTGCTCCTCACGGTAAGTCTTTGGTCTACGGTAATATACCATTGAACCTAAAAGTGAATCATGTGCATAGCAAGATAGTTGCTGCCTATGTGCAGGTTAGTTAGTAATGAAATATATTTTTTATCAGTTACAAATCAAGTTCAAAATTTGAAAAAAAATTGCAGTAATTGGTGAGAAACCCAAGGTAAACCAGCAGCTTACCTTGTTCAATGAATAGGGTATTCTAAACATTGTTGATAAAGTTGATTGTACGTGGAGGATGTTATTGTGAATTTGTGATCGTGGAGATTATTTATTATTTTCATTGTTATTGATGATCTACCCAATCTGTAGTCTACAATATGACTTTTTCGCTATAATACTTTATTGTGTATTGTGTTACTGAATTGATGTCATTGCAATATAAAGCCGACTTTGGTCAATAACCGTAATAATTTGGAACTTCTTTGTAGACTTAGATACAATCCGAGAAGACATTCGATCAAAACTCTGGTTCACATATCGACGAGGTTTCGTTCAGATTGGTGACACGGGTATAACGTCTGACAAGGGTTGGGGTTGTATGCTGCGGTGTGGCCAGATGGTGCTTGCACAAGCCTTAGTTTTACATCATTTGGGACGTCAATGGTGCTGGACTCCAGAGTCGAGAGATGACGCATATATTAGAATCTTACACATGTTCGAGGATAGACGTGCATCGCCTTACTCCATTCACCAGATTGCACTGATGGGAGCATCCGAAGGGAAGGAGGTGGGACAGTGGTTTGGTCCAAACACTGTTGCACAAGTTTTAAAGTAAGACATTTACACAATCTGTACGTACAAGTTATTGTACACTTCCATATTGACATACATTATATTATTTTTCTTTCATATTAGAGATTAGATGTCCAATGTACAATTTTGCAATCTCTTTTGTACTAGATTGTATTCCTACCCTCTAGGGCTACAATAATAATATTACTTTATTTGAACAAATGTCAAATAAAGGTTATTCATTATTACCTCACGCGATCGCTTCTTGTGATCCGGTAGGTGAGGGGCACAGAGGCCCACACCATTTATCTTTACAGGGGTTTTCGTGGTTTCTCTCTGTAGTCTAGGCTAATGCCTAGATTATTCCTACAATCTTCCAAAGTAGATGGTTCAGTGGCTCAGTCAGCCGAGCAGTTGTTTCTGTTTTAATGGTATAATTTTTATGAGTAATATATGTTACAATCACTTTCTTCCCACTATCCAGCCCATGACCTAAGAAACCTTCACCTCAACATCGCGTCATCTCATTAATCATTCATCCGACACCAATAGATCTTAGTTACCGGTACCTTTACAGTGGGTTGTTAAACCCAAGAGAAATAAAATTAAATGATTATTACCTACAGCAATGCAGCTAGACCATTAAACATTATTTAAGGGAATAAATGCCGTCCTCCGTAGCTCAGTTTACTAAGGCAACAAGCTGAAGTCACCATTGAGCCTGGGTTTGAATCAAGAGTTTTTGTAACTGTCCCTTCCCTTCATAGTTTCATTATCAACTGCTTGTTCATATCTCCAAATAACTTGGCTGGTGGGGGGTAGGTGAGCAAACAATAATCATCAGGATAACATATATCTAAAATGAATGTAATAAATGTGAAATGTGTACGTAGAATAGGGAAAAGTAGATATCGTAACTAAAAATATCAACACAGTAACTAATTACCTGCCCATAAGTAACAGTAACTAGAGTAGACTAGTAACTAAATGAGAGTTCTGACAATTGTGTATGATTCTTTAAGACGGTTCTAAATATAGTACTGGTATAGTGGTGTTGTTCGTAATAAGCAAAAAGAAAAACTTGAACTACAATATCTGTAAATATCATATACCGGTACCACATTAGAATACCTTGATACCATTTTCAGGAAGCTGGCAGTCTATGATGAATGGAGTTCAGCCGTAATCCACGTAGCTTTAGACAATACAGTTATTGTAAATGATGTCAGTAAGTAAATCTGGTTTCAACTTTTATAATTAATTGTGAAGGTTTTAATATTACTTAATATAAAATTTGTACAAAATTTGTATTGTGTCATTGAGTTATCGAGTCGTTTACTTCTCTCCGCTTCTCTGCTCCCGTTAACTGTTGACTTTGAACTCAATATATAAGTTTTCTAATTGCTCAAATTTTTAATTAAGGATTTATTCTCCATTCTGAGAGTGTAGGTTCTCAGCCTACCTATTATTGATGATTCTTTGTTTTTTCTAGAACGACTGTGTCGTACACAGAACTTACGCTCTGACGTTACAAATTGCAGTGGGGAAGGACTGAGGTTACCTCTTGGGCCACCTAACGGAGTGTGGAAACCGCTCGTATTAGTTATACCATTAAGACTGGGACTTAGTGAAATAAATCCTGTATATATTCGGGGACTTAAGGTAAGTGTTTTACATAAAAGGCACATACAAATTTTAATATATTAAATGTAACATATTGCTGAATGACTATCAGTTAAATTATGATGATGCATACTTTCATTACAGACCTGCTTCACATTCAAACAATCATTGGGAGTCATTGGAGGAAAGCCTAACCATGCCCTCTATTTTATTGGCTGTGTTGGTATGTATAAGAGCCCACATGTATTTTTTTTTCTTAAGAATAATTATGACAGCAAGCTTCTGTGTTGGAGCTATCCTCTAAATTGTACAGTAAAACGTGATGTATTACTAGATGTACAGACTCTGGTCTTAGCTCCAAAAACCTCTATCTATTGTTTTTCAAGGGACCAGAAAAATAAAACCATCCTTGCAGGAAAATAATCCATCCAGGTAGTTTGGGTAGTAGTTGTTCGTATTCAAAATACATATAGGTTATCACATCAGGGTTGGGTGAGCTCCTCAAATAAGGTCAAGTTCTTCAATGTTCATTACTTTCATTTTTTCCTAGGGAAAGGAAGGAACTCAAAAGTTCCTGAATATTAAAAAGTTACTCTAGCAGAAAATTTATAGGTTGGAACACTAGAAATATGGATTATGAAAAACTTTCTGGAAAAACCAGTACGTCTAGACTAGACATGTGCAGGCTGCATGTGCGAGCATCATTCTTAGATCTCAATTTCGATGAGCTGATTAGGATGACTGGAAATTGTGAAGGATTTTCAAATATTTTAAACATTTTGCTTATGGAAAAAGTGTGATAACTGGCTACGACAATTAGAAGGGGTTTCTGAAATGAAGTTCAGTCAATATCTAGATCTAGTAGTGCTCAAGATAGTAGCTAGTCAGGCACCGGTCGAGCAGGCATTGGATGTACTGGTATTTGTGTATTTTTTCGGTACATGAAATGTTAACGCTTTCAGGAGACGAGGTTATTTACTTGGATCCTCACACTACGCAATCTGCAGGATTCATTGAGGACAAAGACCACGAACACGAGAAAACGCTTGACAATTCCTATCATTGCCAATACGCGAGTAGAATGCACATTCTGCACATGGATCCGTCCGTTGCTGCAGTAAGTTTGATGCATTTTATTTGAAAGTGCAGTTATTTTTAATGTGTCATAATTTTAGATGTACCTGGTAGATTTTAGTTGATAGATGTTAAATTCAACCTGCTTGTTGAAATTTTGCCTTGGTAAAAAACGTGACGTGGTATTTAGTTTATTGAAAACAAATTATCCACTGTGTGCAGTGTCCATAAGCGAAGGAGTAAAGGGCAAAATAATAGCAGCTTCCGAAGATTGATGAGAGCGCAATGTGGTAGGCCTATATCCGATGATAGAAACAGTTTATTTATAATATGCGAGTAAGCATACAACAATTTGGCTAACTCCTCACTCAGTTTCAGAAGAAAATGTAGTCGATTGTTAGAATATTTTACTCTTCCAAAACTATCCGTTCAACTCAGACGATTGACGCACTACTCTGAAATTTCAAGCCAGATGGGTGCGAGTTTGAGGCCCCGTGCATGGATTTTCCCAAACATCCTTTCATGTTCCGTCACTTGATTAATTATAAGCAGTTCATCAAAGGGTCGTCTGAGAAGTGTAAAACTAATATATAGTTGTGATTTGGTTCACAGTGCTTCTTTTGTAGTACGGAAGTTGAATTCGACAATCTCTGCACGCTTATACAAGAGAACTTGGTGAAACCGGAGAAACAGCCGCTGTTTGAGTTATGCAACGAGAAGCCATGCCATTGGTCACCCCTTGATGACACGGCAGAAGAGGCGTTGGGTGCAATGGCGTGCGGTTCGAATGTTTGTAAGTTGTTCTTTAACATTTAAATCAATGTTTTAAAAGTAATTTTCAAGCCTCGCTTCTGGTTCAGTCTGTCAAGACATTGCTTTGTCAGCGTTGGAAACTGAAATCAAGTCGGATGTGGATTCCCCAGAAGTCATGGGGTTTTCTTAACATTAATGTAATTCGCTCATTTGTATCGTCAAATAACATGGTGGTTGAAAGGGCGTAGAACAAATAATAACTAGTAACTTGAAGTAGACTATATTGTTCATTAAGTTTATTCATTTTGAACGCAACAATTCCTAAATTTTGTATTCATTACTCACTTGATTTCATCTGAAAAAACCAAAGGGCAGAGGCCTTCATAATTTTTTTGTCTTGAAAAATTACATTATCTAGATCTAAATTATACAGGATGGTCACAATTGTCTTTTCTGCCCACAGCGTTTGAAGATATAGACCGTCAGTACGATGACTCAGACGAGGATTTTGAACTATTGGGTTAAACTGAATGTATTGAAGAACCTACTGCCTTGACACGATGCAATTAGTAGTATGGAGGCCAACTTCCGTGTTCTTGTAAAACTGCGGTAAGACATGAATCATTCTCATCAACCTACACCCAGATATATATCCGAAATATATTGAGGTCTCATGCAGTGTCTGAGCTATGTGTAATCATGAGATATCTAGGTATATTGTAATTTATAGTGATACAATAATACATTGCATTAATGGGATCATGTATATATTATATAATAAATATAATAATAGCCATGCTTGTAATATGTTACCGGTACTGTATATAATTTAGGCCTACTTATATATATAATGGGTGATATATATATATATATTGTAATGGATGTTCTTGCAGACTGGATAATGCTTGCTCTTTTGTGAAGAAATTGTGGTCCTTGATAAGGTCTCCGATGAGACAAGGTCCCTGACGGGACCGTAATTTCTTTACAAAAGAGCAAACACGGCATTCCCGAGAAAACAATTTGAAGCATAGCGCCTATATATATATATATATATATATTATGTTTAATACACAATTATACAACTAATGCAATATCACCTATATTATGTAGTGTTTAGTTTATTGTAAATTTGGGAAAATTAAAATATCCATTCACGAATAGAGAAATCATGCAATGGAGAAACAGTTGAAGTGACCAGCAGCTTACCTAGAATAATTTGTCTAGCAATTTATCGTGGGTCAGTTCGGTAATTTCTTTCTTTACAGTTAATAGTTCATTAAACTGAGCTACAAGCAATTGCTAGTCAAATTATTCTAGGTAGGCTATATTGTTGGTCTTTTCAAACTGTTTGCGGAACGTGTTGGTAATCAATACGGTAACCGTACGAAAAAATGACTCGCAGGAAGAGAATACTTTATTTTTTAATTGCAGTCAATATTTCTGCTAATTTTGGTACAGATAAGTTGTTATGTTGTGGGTCTTCGTTGATCTTTCTATAGTCTACTTTTTGGTTTGCCTACTTAATCGATTCATTTTTCGATAATTCTTGGTTTTTCTCAATGCGTGATCATGTCATTTATTGATAGTTGTACTAGTTGGTTTACAAATGATCATTTATCTACTGAAAAGAGCAGTTTTGAAACGTTATTTGAGTCGACTCGTAGACTAGCTATCGCTAGGTTTTCATGTCCGTATGAAACGAGCTATCAGTGGGATTGTTTGACAATTGGTAATGATTAATGAATGAATGGTCTGTTTAAAATTTGTACTTTTGCGTGCAGCCTATAGTTGATGTTCTTCAATTGTACAGTTATAATTGTGAAGATAATGCCTTTTAAATCTAAAACCAAGAATGGAATCTTACTCAGTAGGATTGCCAGGTAGCTATTACCAGTGCAACTAGTGACCTCTTGTGCCTAGTCGTACAAACTTGCCAAGATCACTGTTTGTGTGAATGTTTGTGTACTGCTGCAGTCTTCTGATGGCTGAAAAGTACATACAATTTCAGGGTGATAATTTTTTATTTTCAAGTACATATAGTGAAACCTTGGTGCATCGTTCCTTCATCCATCGTTTTATTGCTTCTCATGTATTTTGTTTTTTTGTCCAACGTTGAATTTTCCTGCATGGATGGTTGATTTCTCATGGTTATTCGGAAAGCGATAGATAAGAGGTTTCACTGTACATACCTAAATTAGATATATATTCAACGAAGGAGAAATAGACCACCTGTAGCACCTGTAGCTACAATACGTTAAAGAACCGATATGTGCTATAACGCATGTGAGGGCAGTAAAGGTCAAGATGTAGTTTAATTTGGATTTTGTTGCATATTATTTGTGCTTTTTCAGTCCCAAACTCTTATTATATTGCCCGAGAACCGTCATTCTGCCGTCAATTAAAAAATATTCAAACTCTTGCCATCTTGCCGCTGGGTGCGTACAATCCCGACAGTTGATTCGCACTACAATGGATGTCATGAAACTTTGCTAATTTGTTCCCATGTTGAAAGTATAGGCTATATGGGGAGGTACCTGTCTATTTCTCCTTTGTCAAAGGTATATTTGGGGAAATTGTAGCTGGTGGTTACATTGTAAAATGCATCATGTAAATTTTCAAAATATATTATTCTGTCTATATTTAGTTTTGTTACTTTCGTAATGTCATTGTATTGTATGAAATATATTATACATTTATAATCCAATGCATTAAATACTTTTAATCAAGGCAAAGTGTTTTCATTTGACTTGCAATTGTATGCCAAACGTTTTACTTGAGGAGGTTCGATTATAACTCGCCGTGATGTAAAATTATTTCATTTCGGATATTTAGTAGATAACCACTTTCTACACAATATTATAGAAAGAACAAGTAGGCCCTTAGTGTTCCTGATTTGTTTTCCGAAATATGATAAGTCAAAGTTCAACAAAATGTCCTACTATTATTAGCATGGTTGCCATGTTAAAATTAGGTTTTTCTCATTTGAATCGAGATGCTACAAATATTTACGCAGCACAATATTTTCATTTCTGTTTTTTATATCTAACATTAGATGCTGGTTATGTTATCACTTTGCATTTGCATAGTTCCTGATACCGTTTACAAGTTACAGTATCAACTTGAACATCCATGGGCAAAAATGTCACTTTTTGCAATGTTCTGATAAAAAATACTCAAATCAGCAATGTATTCTTCTTGTATATATTTCCTTTTTTGTGATAAGTAAGACGTTGAGGACAGTATTATAAATTCTTCAAAATAGACTATTTTAAGAATTCATTTTCTTGAGATTATCTGACCAACTCCATGGAGCCTCCTTACCTTAGTTGGTGTCTGTTAGAAGTTTTGTTGAGTATTGATTGTGTGTAATTTTAAAACGAATATATTATGCTTTAAGTAACATGAATGTGATTGTTTATTGCCAAGACATCATATCTAGATTACAGTGATCATAAGCTCGGTGTCAATCAGAAAAAAACCAACAGGCTATAGCCAAATTTCAGTATCACTTAAACTAAACTAGAACAATGTGAGAGGGTAGTAGTATGTAGAAGGAAGGCCAGAAGTACAGGTAAATCCAAACAGCTTAGGATGTCGACTGCAAATCAAATACACAAATCTATTTTTTCGCTTCAAAATTTTATTAAGTAAATCAATTAGGACAGTTTTATCAGTAGTTTTATATTGACTACAAATTTGAACAATCCAATAAGTTTTGAAAGTAACACCACTCCTACTTCAAAAAGTCAGTACAGTATCAGTATCACACTAGGCTATAGCCTATAACTTAGTGAAACAAGACTTGGTACTACATTTTCTCTGTGTACCCCCCCCCCCCCCCAAGTACAGTAATCATTTCAACTTTACATTTGACCTCGCAATTTGACTTGCTATTTATTTATTTCATTTTCTAATACCCACTGAAACTCTATTTTAGTCAGAAGATTGAAATATCATTCAATTGGAGATCAATTTTTTATCTACCTTAATTTCCGATATTTTGCGTCACAGAAAAGTATCAGATTTTCACATCCAATTATAACTGTTTTACTACTCAGTTTGACTGATCAATTTACCTTAAATGATTTTTAGCAATATTTCCCATCTCTGAAGATATACTGTACTCCCATGGGTCTGATGATGAGATTCAAAGATATATTATATATTTAATATAATAAATAGGCCTATACATAGTAGATATACAAATGGTTATTTTGATTATTGAAGCATAAATGAACACAGTCCACACGCACAGATCAGAGAGACTAAAATTATATGTATCAAAAGTACAGCTAAAAGAACATCTGTATTTAGTTGTACTTGTAAATAACAGCCTTACTGTGATTGCTGAATGAGCAAATTTATGATATAATTATGGCATTGTGACCATGGGTATCTTTCTACATTACCGTATCTACAATGTTTTGAAAATATTATATAGAAACCTGTTTCTACCTTGATCAATACCCGAGGTAACATTAAAATCATCTTACTTCTATCACTAAATCTATCTACCGTATATTAGAAGTAGACTAGAGCCACAAAGCGGCCCACGAAATTGAGAAACTGGCCCTATAACCATACACGATCTGACGTAGCAGGTATACGTACTAGGTTGTGTGAATAGTAACTGCCAAGATGAATATAAACTTCCATTATATACTGCATAAACCAAATTAAAAAATGCTTTAATATAATATGGAGGCATAACATTTGTTACATGTTATTAGGTAATAAGGGAGGAAGCGACCAACTAGAACCATCACTCACATCAGCCAGACAGTTTTTGTTGACTGCGAGTAGAAAAATAATCATATGATAGTGACATGTATTTTACGTCAAATAAAGTAAAAATTGATGGGTCTAATCTGTCTGTCCTTATGTGATTGAACATATTATCATGGTTCTATGTTGAGAATTGAGCTGTTATAATGCATTCAAGTTTATTCTGTGATGTATGTGAATCAAGCTGCATTTGAATAACAAGAAGATGCACAAAAAGTTTCTAATGTTTATAATAAGTAGCCCCTTTATTTTAAATGAAGGCAACTGTACAATATATTCACTCATATTAGAATGACTTGGTGAGTGAAGAGTATCAATATAGTATTCAATCATATCAGAATATTTACTCTCCTGGTACGGTATTGAAATAATTGAAAATGTTGTATATTTGCCATATAAGGCGCATTCACAAAGGGTTTAGGAACAGTTCATTGTCGTAAACGATTCACTTATATTTTCAGCTAACGAATAACAAGAACATACCTTCAGAGCTCAAAATTTGAGAGCATAAATATTGAATAAAGATAAGCCTACCAGTATAATATATTTCAATCAACATTATAATCAAAAAGAAGGCTCTACAATTGAAATTACCAGCGTTCTACGGTCCTCTTGTAGACTCATCTCTGACACTTTAACAAACGTATTACAACATATATACAGAGCTACGCAGGTGTCTAAGTAGGTTTCTTCATAGTAAACGAACTCCATTTCTTATCTTTAAAATTGATCACAACCACAGTAATATTATCCATTGAACCCCTATAATAGGCCTGAAGCGTAATACTCTTAGCGCCATAGTGAGGTTCATTTAATCGTTCCTTGATAAATGCAACAGCTTCTTCATTAGAAAAGCTATCCCATAAGCCATCTGATGCGAGCAGTAAAAATGTTGGCGTATGGTCAGTCAAGTCAAAGGTCAAGATGTCAGGGTCAGCTATGACATACTTCTTGTCTTTGAGAGGATAATCACCTAATGCCCGCGAAGTTGCAAGAATTCCATTTACCCGCCACACACCTAGAGCAAGACATCAATGTGGGTATATTATTAATGTGTAGTTAATTTGTAATATGGGTAATATCCTTCCACGAACCTTGTTGGCAGGTATAAGCTCAGTAAGAGAAAAATGTGAGAAAAGGGGGTGATGGGAGGGTTGTTGAGGGAAAAGCCCAATGTGCTCCACAAGAAGTTTTTTGAAATATGTAGGTGACTATTTTTCAAAGTTGTTTGAAAGAAAGTTGATTGACCAGCAACCCATGCCCAACGGTGACTTCAGTTTCTAAAGAGGTGCATAACTGATAGAGCAACGGAAGAAAGCTCCTGTGGTACGGTATAATAAAGTGTAAATGAAAAATGAATAAATTCACTAACTTACCATTGAAGGTGACAGAACCTCCTGCGGCAACAATTCTTTTCCTCTCTCTCATCTGTTGTGGCTTGTGATCAAATGAAAGCGGGACAGTTTTACCTTTGCTGTACATCACCCCTCGTGAATCCCCAACATTTGCAATAATTAATCTATTAGTTTTACTGTCAATAACAGCAATTAAAGCAGTTGTTCCTGAAAGAGTTTATATCGCATTAAAAATTAAGTTGATTTATTTGAAAATAGGTAGAAACGAGATTTGTATACATTCTGGACTTACCTGCTACATCATAATTCCTTTTGGCAGCTTGGACTAACAGATGATCAGCTGCTAGAACCTCATCAGTTAAAAGACGCCCATAGTCTACCTTTCCATTTTCACTGACATAGCTAATGGGTGAAGCTGCAGGAAGTGCAGGAGTGGTAGTTTTCATTGGTACTCGAGTAACAGGTCTTTGAAGAATATCAAGTCGACTTAAAAGTTCGGGATCAGTAACGCCTCCACTCTTATTCATGCTTTCATCAGTCTGAGATGTACTCATAGTTTTTCGGAAGCTTGACTTTTTTTCTACTTCGTTTGCTGATCCAATCTTTTTCTCAACTTCTGGCTTTTTTTCTGCTTCTTGATCTGCAGCAGCAGATAATTTTGTGTGCCCAGAGGAGATAAGCTTATTAATCTCAATGACTTTATTATTGAGATTTTTCATCAGCTTATCTCGTGCATAATTAGCTGCAAACTGAAAATAAATTAACCATAGTTATTTTCAATGATCGAGCGACAGCTAAATAGTAAACACATGATTGTGAAATAATATAAATGATAATGCCCAGGCCTAAATTAGCACACAAATATAATACAAATTGCAAAAGGCGTACAAGTAAAAATTATATTTAGCCTATACTTGTAGGCATATTCAAGATAATAACTGGATTTAGTATGAATTAAGCTGGCCTTCCATGAACGCGGTATTCGCTTAGCGTTTTTTTTAGCCGCCATGTTGAAAAAACGACCAATCATTGACAAGAGCGGCGCATGTCGGCATGGTATCCGAGCTAAAAACAACGCTTAGCGAATTCGCTAAGCGAATACCGCGTTCATGGAAGGCCAGCTTAAGCCTATAAACGTTGATAGATCTACCACTAGATGTGTCAACTTTTTGGCAATCAACTGTAGTAGGAGCCAGTACTTCTTTGTACGATACTGTTCTATATTTGAGAAGTAAATGACAAAAAATTGTCAAAATTTTTATTAAAAATTTTAATAGAAATTTCCATCAATTTTCTGAAAATGTTCTACGTCTCATCGCCAGTCAGGATGGTCGACCATGGCAGGAATCGAACCCCCATCTCCTGAATGGGTACAGCATGCTAGTCATTGGTGCATCTGTCTCAGTTAGAGGCACGATTGTCGACTGACTTATCGACGCGCCTTTACGCCCAACACTCAGATTATGAGTTAAGCCTATGGCCCTAAATTGGTTACCAGCTTGTAGCTCTACAGTTATTCAAAATTACCGTAGATTAGGTTGTGTTATGCACAATCATATTTTATTTTTTCGTAATTTCAATTTTATTTGCTAATTGTAGCCTACTACTGAAATTTATATTATTAGGCCTCTGCTGTTACACGGCATCCTCTCTTTATACTACATGTAACATAGTCCTTTTCACCTGTATTACCGTAAATACAATTTAAAAAAAATTATAGTAAGTTACGAGGCAAAATTACTGCAACAATGCTGGCTCGAACGTACAACTTTTTCGATCCTCAGTAGACACGATTAGGAATTGTGATACTAAATAATATCATCATGTTTATTCGACTAGACTTATACAAAGTAATGTCCATAATATAAACGCAAATTATAATCACGAGAACCTTGACTTTAGCCTACCTCTCCACCATGACCATCAAAAACAGCAAACAAGGACACTCCAGTTTTGTCTATATCTTCGTTGACCACAAATCTGTCTTCCATTTTCGGTCGCCGACCCTGAATGGCATAAGCTGCGATGCCATCCTCTTTCAACTCCCAGCTCAAGTTTTCGCCGCTAGTCACTGAGCCATTAACAAAATATTGTAATCGTTGAACTTTCGAAGTTGAACGCCCTACAGTGTATTTTAATTTATTCAATAAAGTACTAGCCCAAACATCCACTGCTTGAAGATACACTAGAATAATGAATAAAACAGCACCACATATTAAGACTTCGGGTTTCAATATGTAAATTCGTAGGAGACGCCATATGTGTCCAATTGGAGTAGAATTAATTGGAAGGCCTACAGCCAAACGCGAAATTAACTTCATGTGAGCTAAATATGTTTGGTAAAACAAACTGTCTTGCAAATCGTCATCCATAACTACCCACCCTACTGTTTCTACAGCCAAGCCACAGGTAAGCCTAGGTAGTGGCAGAATCGAATCAGCTGTGGTTATTAACAATATAGCCAACAATATCAGCTTAAAATACTTTCAACTTGTTTAAATACCAAATTGATGTCAGCGATAGATACTAATGAAATTGTGTAGATATGTTGAATTATGTTGCAGAATAGTTATGGACTTATTGTAGGGTATAAATTCATAAAAAATATTTTTATTGAACTCTTTCAAAAGTTAGACGTTGGCTCTCCCTGTTTGCCCGGGATCTAGTTCTGTTTACCAACCGAAATATTTTCTGTTGGCAATATGTACAATAGCGACACCGGCCGCAAGGCCACAATTCGCTGACAGGGGGTGTTATATACAGGTTATAGGCGTGTAGAGACAATTGCTCTAGGTGAGGGATCATAATAAATATTTACAAGGGAGTTTAGGCGAGGTGTTCGAAATTGAGATGCCATTGCTAGTAATCGCTGCCATAGCCGCCGGCAAGTTCAGGTCGCCGTCAGCCAGCGCCGCGAGCCGTCCAATTGATGAAATAGATCGCTGACGCTCGCAGACCGAGGCCAAAGTAGCCGTGCCGGACATAGCTGCATTTAACAGCAATAGCATCATTCTTAGCAGTAGCCAAATTAGCGTGATGCAGAAGTGCTGGAGGGTGAAGTTTTCTATGTAGAAGTTGGTGTTCGGCCTTGGATTTGTTTGTCAGCTAGAGAGCTGGGATTGTTGAGGGTTTCTTTTGGGGCTGCACGTGCACCCAAGGTCGGGGTAGCGTAAGCTGACGTTAAGTTATGCGTCGACTAGGGTGGTTGGGTATAGTCTGTTTCATATCAGAGAGGGTGATGTGATAGTTCGGAGTATGACAGCATGCGAGTCATACTCGGTCGCAGAGTTGGCAAGATCGGATTAGATGCTAATTATCTGATTAAAGTACGATAATGATATATCCTAGTGACTAACTTAACCACTATAAAGGTATTCCATTTCGCCCAAGTTGGATGATTTGGAGTCTACCGAGTAATTGTAGGGACTAAAAGAGATGCTAAGAGTGATGTAATGTTAAATATAAGTGGATAGTGGCCGGAGCCTGCTTAGGCATTTACCTGAGTGATAAGCTCAGGTGTACTATGTGTAGGTGACTAGTCTAATGTAGATAGAAAGAAAGTAGATACTAATAATTACATCTAGAGCCTGGTTAGAGATCTTGGTCTCTGTATATTAAGTGGTGAGATTTATACAGTATGAAGCTAGCGTAATTGTCCGTAATACTAATGAGATGCGTGGTTAAAAGCACGCAGTACCTATAGCGATGATCAGCAGCAACCAGTCTGTAGTCTCAAGCCTGATGACTACACTGTGTTGTGCTAAAATATATGACGAAGGTCGAGGGTCTATAGCGTGCGATATAGAAGTTAGAAATTAGAACTATACTAGTGTGCTATTTTTTTTTTTGTTGTTGTTGTGTTTTCTTGTTTTTCGTTTTTGTAAAGAGAGAGTGCCTTTATGCTATGCGTCTCTAGATATGTGTATGTACAATGGCATCCCTTCTCGTCGGTGCTGAGCGAGGGGGTGATATGAGGGCGGGGGGAGACCGGGCTACCTCTGGGAGAGAGAGAGAGAGCGAGCCGCGGTCGAGAGAGCGTGTTAGGGGAATGGACCGCTTGGAAGAGCGGTACAGCTGTTTTAGGGCTTCTAGGCGAGGGGGGGGAGCCCGCGTGGAAGAGCCGTGCTTGCCGTGAAGGATAGTTCCTGCACGCAGTATCGCGGCTATTGCCTGGTGGTAGCGCCGTGTTAATGAGTCGTATTCAGACCGGGTGTCTTCTCGCCTGCGGCCTATTGTCCATCGTAGAGTGGATGGGCCGGCGATGTTTATCTGTAGGCTGTATCGGGCGAATTGGTAAAGCCATGACGTGCGGAATTGATGATTGCGTTAAGGTTTCGTAGAATGAGATTGATAAGTCCTGCAGGTGTTCGCGGACGTATTTAATGTTGAGCCTGTCATGCAGGTCGGCCACTCGGGTCATACGGGGAGAGTGGGTGGACAGGCGTAGTGCTTTATTTTGAAGTACTTGCATGGTAGATAGATGAGACTTGGCACAGCCCCCCCAGACAGGTGCGCCATAAGATAGAATCGGAAGAATGATTGATTTGTAGAGGAGAATTTTGTTGTCGATCGAGATGTTTTTGGACCGTAGGAGTGGGCATAGGGCCGCAAACCTAGATGTGGCTTTTTTGGTAGTTGTTGAGGTGTGTTCGCCCCACGTCAGTCGTTGGTCGAGGTGAAGGCCGAGATATTTAATAGATTTGCTCCATGCAATGTCGACGCCGTGTAGTTGGAGCAGTCGTGCTGGTGCTCGTCCCTTTGTGAAGACTAAGGCCTGAGTTTTTGCCGCGTTAATTTCTATTCGCCACTTGATGTACCAAGACGATATCTTGGCAAGCGCGCGCTGTAGGTAGACGACGGCCTGGTTTTTGTCGGTTGACTCCGATAATAGGGCTGCGTCGTCGGCGTACAGATAGAGTTGGGTGTGGGGGAATTCGGAAGGTATGTCAGCTGTGTACAGGTTGAAAAGCGTAGGGCCGACTCGGCTGCCTTGAGGCACTCCAGCGTGAATTGGATGTAGGGATGAGTTGCAGTCTCTGAGGGAAACGAAGAATTGACGGTCGCTCAGGTATGAGTGTACAAGAGTGACTAAATAGGGGGGGAAGTCGAATTCGAGGAGCTTGTATAGTAAGCCGTCGTGCCAGACACGATCGAAGGCCTTGGCTATGTCTAGGGAGGCCATCGCCGTGTGCTGGTTTCTATTGAAGTTGTTGGTGATTTTGTCGGTTAGGTTTAGCAGTTGTTGGGTTGTCGACCGGTTTTGACGGAAGCCATATTGTGAGTTGGGAATACAATTATGCTCGTCGATGTGTTTTTGTAGCCTTGTCAGAATGATTTTTTCGAAAAGTTTGGAAAGTGCAGACAGGAGTGATATAGGGCGGTAGCTGGTTGGATTTCTGGGTGGTTTGCCGTGTTTGTGGAAGGCTAGGACTTTAGCGGTTTTCCATTGCGTGGGAAAATATGATAGTGTGAGGCAAGCGTTGAAAATATTTTGGATGTAGAGGCCGGCATTTGCTGTGAGGTGCTTGATCACCAAGTTTGTTATGGTGTCATGTCCCGGAGCCGAGCCATTCCGCCTAGACGTGACATCGTCCGTGATTTCAGCAAGGCTGCACAGACGGTTGTCGGTCTCGCGAGCGGGCGTCCCGGGTGTCTGCGTCTGACAAGCAGCTGCTCGCTCGTCTTGCTGGGTGTGTTGTTGTGGGCGGGGCTGATGGGGAGGTATTTGGCCTACGACGTTGTAGTGGCCTACTGGGTAGTCGGTCAGGAAGTCCTGTACACACAGTTCGATGCCCGCCGTGTATCTATTGGGGGCGTTTGGTTGGAACGTGAGTGCTAGGGTGGAGGCCAGCAGTTCGGACTTTGATTGACTGTCCGTGACAATGTGTGTTGGGCCTTGCAGTGGAGTGTCTCTCTCTTGCTTATTGTTCAGTTTTCGTGACATCTTCCATATTGAGGTGTCGGCCGTGTTAAGGTTAGCTAGAGTTTTATCCCATAACTCTTGCCTGTGTTGAAGTATGTCCCTGTGTAGTTGTCGGTTCAGTTGGTTATAATGTGCTTTTGTTTCCGCAGTCCGAAGGCGTTGCCAGCGTCGTCGAGCGTCGTTTTTAATTTTGACAGATTGTTTCAGGCCCGGAGGGAGATCAAAAAGGGTGGTTGGGCGTAGTGTGGTTTTAGGGACTGCTATTGCCACGCATTCTTGGATGGCTGTAGTGACGTAGTCGACCGCCTGGTCTATTGCGGCCGGTGACGTCAGGGCTGCGGGTGTGTCTGTGAAGCGAGACGAGAGCGCGTCACGGAAGCAGGGCCAGTCCGCCTTTCGGTAATTGTAATGAGGGGGGCGTGGGCTGGTGTTCATCTCATCCCCTATGGTCAGCAGCACGGGGTTGTGATCGGAGGATAGTTCGGTGAGGGACGTTAGCGTCACCGTTGCAGTGATGTTGGATAGTATCGCTATGTCCAGCACGTCACATTGGGTGTGGTTAGGGGAATAAGAGTGAATGTAGGTAGCCTCATTGGGAGCAGCGATTATGTATTTGTGTTTGAGGGAGTGGGAGTATAGCTTTTTGCCTTTGCAGTTGTCTGACAAAGAGTTCCAGGTTGTGTGTTTCGCATTGAGGTCTCCGGCTAGTATGGTGGGTATTTTAGTGTTTGTTAAGGATAAAATGTCTTGGGTGTTGAGTTTAGCTCGAGGAGGAGTGTAGACGGCTATTAGATTAAGTTTTTGATTGGACACTGTCGTGATTGAGATGGCTGTGTGCTCAATGGAGGGAGTGTTAGGGGTGGTGTATGGGTCGTGAGGGATATCGGATTTGATTAGGATCATGGTCCCACCTCCGCCTTGGTTGCCGGGGCGGTCGGTTCGGATGGTTTTGTAGCCGGCTATGGCGAAAGGGTTGACAGGTTTTAGTTTTGTTTCGCAGATGAGTATGATTTGGATGGAATGGGTTTGTAGGAAGTGCTGCAATTCTATCTTTTTATTTTGAATGCCGTTAGCGTTCCAGTAGGCCAACGACATATCTTGTGGTGATTTAGGGTTGGCTGCCATTGCGTGTCGAGGTTTGTGAGTTCACGAGCTCAATTAGTAAATGTAGTAGTATTTTAACGGTGGGGGGGACCCCTTCTGTGTGTGCGATCGCATCACTAATTAATGATATCGTCGACCATATATCGTTGCCGCGTGGCGGTGGGACAGCTGATCGCTGGTACTGGGGCGGTTGTGGCGGGGGAGGGAGTTCGCCTGACGTTGCGTCACTGTAAGAGACTCCATCTCGTCTCGCGCGGGGGGGATGGCGGGGAGACGTCTCCTCTCGAGCTTGTTGGGTTTGTCTGGCAGGCTTGCCCCGACTGTTCGGTTGAGCAGCGTTGCCACGTTGAGCCCGGATGAAAGCTTCGCACTTGCGATAGCTGGCGGGGTGGGCGTCTCCACAGTTTACACATGAGGCGGGTACAGTGGGTAGCTTCGTGCATGCGCGGCTTTCATGGTGGCCTGCGCATTTAAAGCACCTGGTGGTATTGTTGCAGTATAGGTTTGAGTGCCCAAAGCGCTGGCATTTGAAGCATTGCAATGGGCCTTTTGGGCCTCTGTATGGTTCGATGGTCACACGGTGGTGGTATACATATCTGATGGATGTGATCCCCGAGCTAGCCTCCGACCGCTTCACCGTTACCGTGAAGAGCGGGAATGCTTCTCGCTCCGCCGTCGGTCGGTGGAGCTGGGCGACGGTCACCACCTGGTGGCCCTGGGCCAGGAGGTCTGTCTTGATTATCTCCGGGTTGCAGGTCACAGGGAGGCCCCGGATAACGAATTTGGTCAGCTTTGTGTCAGCCGTGCCGTAAGTGTGGAAAAGGAAGTTGTTCGACTTCAGTATTTCCAAGAAATTCAGGTAATCGACTCGATTCCTGAGCTGAAGTTTGACCGAGTCGGCTCGTGCCACCAGGTAGTTTGCCCAACTCACAAGTCACAGCCAGCTGATTTCGTTCTCAATATCTAGCGGTGACAATTCTAACTAAAGCCGAAAAGTGGGCGTGAATTCTCATCATGGATGCTCTAAAGAGCAGTCGGAAGTTTTGTACTTGTATTTTACCAATTGTTTGATATTATAGGTTTGAGTAGCGATGTCAACTATAAAAATGAGTGAAAGAAAGTTTACTCGAGGTCTGGGTAAGCCAGGAATGGCCGCACAGTTACGAGAAACAGTATCACAAGTTGTTAAAGAAAGCAATGTTCAGGTTTGTGTTATGGTGCTACATTATTTTAGCCTGCTTCAGGCTCGGCCTTAACGGCCTTAGGCCTATTGTGCACACTTACTTGATGTAGTTTCTTGTTATTATGTCTTCCATATATTGTATGCCCTCTACCTCTACCTATTATTTAATTGTCTTTCCGCTTTATGGTAATGATGTACGATTGTAAACATCACATCACACCAGCAACAACATTGATTAATTAAATCTAGACTGGCCTAGCCTACAAGGTCTAGGGTATGTCACTTGATTCATCTAATGCAAGTAATAATAACAACAAAGTGCCTGGATCCTTCTTTGGCACATGACACTTGGCCCTTAGCCCAATCACTTACCTCCTTCTAATGTATTTTGGTTTAATTCTCTAGAGCAAAACACAGTTAGTGGAGCCAATTGATTTTGAGACCTTCATATTGAAAAACAAGACATTGCTACAAAATGACCCTCAGCGGGAATTGCTCCTCTATCCTCCAGACGATGTTTCGGTAAGTAGTAAACGTACCCTTGTATCCTGTACATCGCATAGAACAATTGATAATATTTTTTTTGCAATGATGTGTCTAATACATGATTCTGTTTCTCTAGCAAGTGGTTTTACCTCGAAGGTTTCGAACGACAGCTCACAGCGTGCCTGGCAATCTGGAGACTAATGAGTGTAGTTTGTTCACAAAAGAATGTATCAAAAGCTATACATCAAACTGGAATCTTGTCCACTACAAATATAGTGCCTATTCTGGCAACTATTTGGAGTTGCCAAAGTATGAACATTATTTATTGGGTCTCTTTTAGGATAGACTGTATTAGGTTTAATCTGTTGTTTTTATTTTGTATGTATAATATTTCTTCTTCTGGTTAGAACCGTAGGGTTTGGAACTTACAAGTTTCGTATTCAATCTTGAAACGTTATCATGTTATGATATTGTTAATTATTATTCTGGTGTAGGCTTGGGAATGTATCGCTTTATTTAACTTTTAAAACCGTAAAACTTACCATAGGCCTACTATATTATCGAAGTGGCTGTACACATTGATTTTCGTATATACTAGGTAAAGAAACTAGGGGCCTTCACACGAATTTCAGATTGATTAGATTAAATTAGGTTAGTCAAGTTTTATGTTATTGTCTGGCACCCAAGTGCTCACTAGTGTTACTTAGACTGCAAGAAGTTTGTGCGTAGTGCTTTATATTGGACGTCATTTTGATAGTGAGGCCTATTTCTCTGAGTTACGCTTATCGGCCACTTCACTTGGGCCTCAGTGGCCTCAACTCAGGCCTCAACTTCAGGTTGTGGTTGTTCATTTTCTATTATCCAAGAGCATTTAAAGTTAGTAGGCCTATGTAGCTAGGCCAGGTTAAGTGTTGTGGCTGATTTGGGATTCGATGAAGAATTACCCTTCGATGAATTTTGTGGAAGTTCTAAAATGGAATTTTAACATAAAAAGTAAAAAGTAACACCCTTGATACTCCGTGTAATACACATTATACAATAGATTTTCATATACGCAGATGGATTTTCATGTAGGTGTGTGTTTTCTATAAAGTTTGTGTAGGCCTAAATCTAGAGAGCTATTAGGACTACAACCATGTGGTAATTACAGTATTTATTTTTCAAATATTCAACTAGTGCATATATTGTCATGTAAATTATGTTGCTCATATATTGTTTCCAGTACTTCAGCGTATAGCGTATATTTATGCCTTGTTCTTGATGTTTCAGAATATTGAAATTGGATGAGCTCAAAGATGAGGTATATGAGGTTGATACAGATGCTGATCAAACTGATGAAGAATTGGTGTCAAAAAACGATGGTATAACAAAACAGGGATTCCTGATGAAAGGCCCAGAAGTTGGTAGTGACCGAATGTTTGTAAACATTGGCTCAAAGTCTTTCAAACGTCGTTATTGCTATTTAAGGTACTCACTTATCTTTAAATAAATTACTTCTGTTATCTTCCTCCATTCTTTCATTATTTTTTCTTGCTCTCTACCTGTCAAATATCACTCAACTGATCTTCGTCATATAGTTCAACGTGATTTTCATATTCAACTTAGTCTGTAGGGTTGTACTTTTTAGGCGTACGGTAATTGGTTTGAAAACTTCTTATAAAACCAACTAGATAACTTTGTAAAAGCAAGATTTAATTTTTTAAACATCCATGAAGATTATTATTTTATGATTCCAGGCAAGAAGTTGATGGCACATACATTCTAGAAATGCACAAGGATGAGAAAAAGGGTGAAGCTAAGGCAACGATTGTTATGGACTTCTGCACAGAGGTGGTCCGGGTATGTCATAAAGCTTTATTGCCATAAAGCAAGCAAGCAGTATAATTTTATATGGTAGTATTATTAGTTTCGTACATAAGCCTACTAAGTTGACGTATCAATACATTGTTAGATGATCGAGATATTTATATACCATACTCATATCCACAAAAGAAGACGCCAAGAAGCACCCTCGCGCTAGTGATGTGGGGATAGGGTGGCCAATCTAATTAATTTGATTAATATTATGTTGGGCTTGATAGTATTTGTTGTAATAATGTTTCAAAATATAATTTTATGATTGAAAATGTAAATTCAATTTTTATTTTATATTTAGATTGCAATAGAAAAGTAGTAAAATTACATCACCACTAAGTGCTAAATAATAATAAATTTTGAGTGTTCATTATTATAGAACCCAAGCCTTGGTGTCATCCCGTGCCACTCAGCAGTCAATTGGGTGGTTGTACCTTTTATAAAACAGAACTGTTGGTGAACAGGAATAATCTGTTGTTACAGAATGCAAAACGTGGCAGATTTTGTTTCGAACTTCGTATGATAGCGAGCCATAAGTCATACAGTCTTGCAGCAGATACGGAGTCGGATCTCCAAGATTGGATGAGTCGACTAAATTCGGTTATTCAACAGAATAGGGTACAAGAAGAGAAGCGAGCTGCTTCTTTGGAAAGAGGTAAACAAGTCTATAACACAATAGGCCTACTGTATACAGTAGAACCTCTTAAGTAAGTTTTTAGTAAGAAAATTTCTCATAAGTACATTTTTACCTCACCAAGTTCTGTTCTTTGATCCCATTCATATGCTCCTACAAATAGTTTCTCTAGTAAGTTTTTCACTTTAGTAAGTTTTTCTTGTATGGTCCCCTGAAAAACATACTAAAGAGGTTCCACTGTACATGATATGATCGTCCGTACCGTTTTTCGTACTCTGCTCTGTCCCTTATTATATTACAACTTGAACGGAACTTGAAATGTTCCTTTTTAAAACTTCACCTCATTTTTCCCTCGGTTGTCGACCTGAACTTTACTGTACTTCACAATACAATTATTGGAAAGATTTTTATAACCAATGCTACTTCAGCTAGGCAATGTTACTTTTTGACGTGAAATGGCTAGGCCTACTCTTGCTTTTTAGCATTCAAACATTGGGCGAGTCGTTTCATTATTCAATTTAGGCACATTTATTTGGGTGCTTCATTTATTTGGGTGCTTCAGTTTGGTCTAACTGAGCAAGTTGGTATTGTTTGATGTAATTGTATTGTTTTCCGCAGCTTCAAATACTCCGCCACCTTCTCCACAGCCTCCTCAAATGTATGGCACTCTGAAGGGTTTAGAACACAGCATGAACCCTCAACTGATGAAGTATTCTCGAGAAACCGACATGTCCATTAACATTGCGCGGAGAGAAAACAGACGACGATTGTTTAGCGTTTATCCCCACATGCCGGTAAGAAGATGTATTGAAATTACATCATTATATGAATTGCATAGCAGTTTCGTGTTATAGCTTCATTTCCTTATTGTATAGGCCTAATACAGTTTTATGAATTGTTAAATCTCAAATTCTTTATTTCTTAAAATTAATATTATTGAGTTCAACTGAAGTTTGAAAACATTCTGTTCTTCGAAACAATGAGATTTTTGTGTTGGTAACTCGTATCATTCAAATATCTTGCGAACTGATATAGGCGTACCTTAAATCGGCACTGATATGCACGTACGTCCTAATTCAGTTCTGTTTCGGCTTCAAGAAGAAATGAGATCCGTGTTTTGTGTAGGTGCAAGTGTAATAAACACATATGGTATATTTGATTATATAAGCCTGATTTTATTTTAGTTCTAACTTATGTAGAACAAAATTATGGAAACATGTTTGGATAAAAAAAATCATTTTTTTTTATTCATCCAACAGAATATTAACATGATATTAAATTGAATTATACCAATACCCGTGTTTGTATTGCATACTGTTTCAGCATGTGAAGAGTGGAGCAGGAAGTCCTGTTGAGTCCGAGCAACCTAGCATAGACCCTTATAAAGAGCAATTTGGTCAGCGAATGCTTGTCAGCTGTGAAAGTATCAAGTTTAGACTCCAAGCACCAATAGAAGGAGCAAAAGAAACACTTTGTCAGGTTCGTTCACTGATCCATGTGCTATTCTAAAATGAAGTAAATATGTTCTGTTTTTTTTTATTCCCAAAGTGAAAATAAAATCAACTTGTTCTCTTGTCACTCATTCGTAGACATTAGTGATGTCTACGATGTCGTAGACATTCACACCTAGCCATTAATGATGTTGAAAAACTGAAATAAAAAACTGTAAAATCATTTTATTTTTCAGGTGGAGCCTTACTTTACATCACTTGCCTTGTTTGATGCAAAACAGGGTAAAAAACTCACGGAGAATTTTTATTTCGACATAAACAACCCCCAGATTCGGGGTATGTTGCCTTCAATAGATAACCAGGAAACCGTAACGGACTCGTTACCACCCGAGTTCCACCAGTTTCCTGAAAAATGGATTGCCTTCCCTAAAAAGGTTTGTTTAATTTTTATTATATAAGTAGATAGGCCTACATCGTTTGTGGTTTAAACTGTGAATTGCCGACACATGCAGCGCAGTGGTTAAGCGCTTGCTTCATGTGATCCGGGAGGCGAGGGGAATTTCGAACCCAGTTCGATCCCCGCCGCCGACCATCTTTGAAGGGGTTTACCTCTGTAATCTAGGCTAATGCCGGGATGGTACCCACAATAAGTCGGATAAGTCGGCTATGACCGCTTCCTTTCCACTATCCTTCCCATTATCCAAGAACCTTCATCCCCATCATCTCATTAATCATCCATGCGATGCCATTAGATCTGTGCTATCATAATAGTGCGTCATTTGAGTTCAAGTTCAAATTTGAGTTCCAGTTCCAAGTAAAAAGGATGTCTTCACTATTCTCATCTAAATTATATTGGTGTATTGAAATGTTCTAGGCTGTGTTCAGCATCAGTAATCCCCACCCCGAGATCTACCTCGTAGTACGAATTGACAAGATTCTTCAGGGTGGCATTTGTCCGACTAGCGAACCTTACATCCGCAGCACCAAAGACCCACGTCAAGGTTTACGTGTCCACAAGGCAGTGAAGGCGTGTTGTCAGCGATTGGGACATTATCGTATGCCGTTTGCGTGGGCCGCGCGCCCTCTGTTCAGGCTCTACAGCAACGAATTGGACGTTGCGTCGGACTTTCCGGCCGTCTACCGCCAGGATCCGAACAAACTTAAAGACGATGAGATTCTTAAAATACTCTCTGAATACCGGAAGTAAGCATTTCCGCACTATTGAAGTCAGTTTTTGAGAGTAAAGTGAATTATATATTTACATGTTGAAATTCATTATTTACAGTGAAAGTCATCTACCTCGAATTGGCAATGGATTCACATTGCTGTTCAGTATGTTATATTTACATTCTTTCATTTATTCATGCAGCAAGTTACGCATATACGCCTAATTTTACCATATTTGTACTTGAGGATTTGCTTTACTAAATGCCTTAACTACATGCCTTTAACTAGAGTATACCCTACCATTAGTATAGCCAATATGACTACATCTAGGTATTATACCAAGAGATTATTCAATGCAACTGAGTTACCTATATTCACTTAGCAGTAGACATTGTGCATGAGAAACAATGTGAAGTATGGAGCATTGCCAAGTTAGGCCTAATCCAAACGAATTTGCTAACATATTTTAATTTTGGCCAACAGCAGTGATATGAAACTGCTTGAACGTCATGTCGATTTTATCATTTTAAGTTCAGATTACTGCTGTTTTTTTCATTCTTCATTTGAATATTTTCAGATCGGAAAAAATGAGTCGTCTTACAGTGGTGCCTGGTTGGGTCAAGATAAAGGTGGAACCGATCGCAGAGCTGCCTGAAAGTAAGCGTAGTACATGTGGTACTAATTATTGTTTTTTAATCTGAATGCACACTATATTTTTGTCCGTTACATTTGGTCTTTTTGATTTCATCTTGACTCGCATTGTTGATACCGTATATATATCGTTCGTCAATAGCGTAACTACCGCTATTCCTACCTACCCACATTGTTTCATCTGTATTGAAACTACTGAGACATGTGAACCAGTGGCAATGAATTATCATTCAGAAGTTTGATTACTGCCATGATCAACCATATTGACAGGTTTTTTGTGGTTTCTCGCTGTCAAGAAAGTGCATTCTGGGATGTCAATAGCCAATAGGCCACGACCGTTTCATTTTCCCTGTCCAAAATACATAATGAGATACCTTTTCATCACATCTTCTTATTAACTCATTTATTATTTACCGATGCCAATAGATCTTACTCATCATTACAGTGCGTCGTTGATCCCGATGAAAATATTTTCGGGTCTCAAGGACAATTGAAACCTACCTAGACGGGTTTATCTTGTAAAATTTCTACTCTAAAACGGTATTAACGTTGAAAAAACTGTTCATTTTTGTAGATAGTTTGACAACATCGTTGTCTCCCCTGAAGCCGTTCCCCTTGCCTCCTACAAACGAGCCAACGTTTGAAATGGCCGAGTTTGCGAGTAACTCGGAGAAGGAAGTGAATCCGTACACAACGTTCATGAACCACTTGTACGTGTATCCACACAGCTTGTGCTTTGACACGCAGAAGACTTTCACTCGAGCACGCAATATCGCGTGCAAAGTTGAACTCCGAGACTCGGATGATGAAGGGGCTGCATCGCTCACAGTAATTGATTCTTATATTTTTATTAGATATTAGAACTACTGAGGCCTAGCTGATTCTAGGGTCTAGATACTAGCTGATTTTACATACCCATTAACAAATAATTTAGGGAGATAAATCCTTCTAACAAGACTTGATGTATGATGTATGTCACTACAGCTGGCATCAAACTTACTCTATTGTTGTAATAGACTCCTAGCTTATATTTGCACAAAAGAACCAATTTGTAAACAATTGATTTTTGCTACCCAGCATTTCCTATGTTACCAGGTGTATGCTGTGTAATATGATCTTCAGTATGGTATATCTTCTTTAAAGCTAAATTCAATTGCCGCCCTCAGTAGATCAGTCAGCTGAGGCACCGCTTCAGAAAATGAAGTCACCATTGGGCGTGGGTTCAAGTCTCGCATTTAAGGCATGGTTTTTTGTAAACGTCACCACTTTCACTCATCATCACGCTCATTTGTACCCCCATATAATCTAGCTGTTTGTGGGGTTGCTAAGCAAACAATGATCACTTAATTCACAATGGCCGACAAGATTATTCGAAAAGAACTATAGGACAGCAGTTCATATGTCCGAATGTTGTTTGCAAATTTTATGGCCATGCATCGAAACCATGTCTTAATACTAGGGTTGCCAATCGATATCGAATATTTCGATCGATTTTTGATATCATCATTTCGATTCGATTTCGAATCAATTCATTTGATTTTCGATTTCTTCGATATCGCAGTGAATTCGATATCAAGTGAATAAACAGCAGCCTGTCGTTCGTGTGTCAGATTGGCAATATCGCTGACTGGAAAGAACAAGCAGCAAGCCAAACAAACAAACCAGCCAGTCAACAATTTTTATCTATGATAGGCCTATAACGTCTGGCTCTAATTTGGTTTTACAGAGGACTAAATGAACGTGATTCAGAACCAAAAATATTTTGATATTCGATATCATCATTTCGATTCGATATCGAATAGAATTCCTAATATTTCGATATTTTCGATCGATTTCGATATAGCACATTTCGGTATCGTTTACGTTTGCTTGATCGATTGGCAACCCCACTTAATACCCATCTTGATTCTCGTGCAGTGTATCTACGGCCGTCCCGCGGACCAAGTGTTTGTCGACCATCAGACGTGTTCGGTGCTGCATCACAGCACGTCGCCGTCGTGGTACGACGAGGTGAAGATGAAACTGCCGATCCACCTGCACGCAAAGCACCACCTGCTGTTCACGTTCTACCACATATCGTGCGAACTGTCCAAGAAGAAGGAGTACGGCGTGGAGACTTGCGTAGGCTACTCGTGGTGTCCGTTGATTCTCAAGGGCAGGTATGGGCATTGGTTTACTCATTCAAGGACGTGGTAAAATAAGTGCAGTGGTAATTAATCGAGATGAATAGTGGGGAGAAGTGGATGAAACTAGGTAGTGAGAAGATGAGCGTAATCGGGATGATTTGTGGGGAGTGAAGAAGAGTTAGAATGGAAAGTTGTGAGTATGAAGTGGTTGAAGTTAGTAAAACAAGGAAACCTTGAATTGTCTATTATAGATGAAGAAGTGCACCCTCTGGCCCAATATATATAATTTGTTTTCTCTGGAAGATATATGTTTTCAATCTGGTACCGTACCGGTAGTCTGTAACCATTAATCAATTGGTAGGCATACGCTTGAACTTATTCTTCGTTGCGTGAACAATTTATTTGAGTTGAATTTGTATACTGAAGAAGATTTTTAGTGTCTATTTTGACAACAACATCCCACTCTATTTTGACAAGTGGCCTATCTGATTCCAAAATATGACACACAATCTCTAGCAGCGATTGCATTATGTAGTCTTTCATTTTGAACTCGACTGTTTTTCTCATTTACAGGCTGAATGTAGAGCAGCAGTCGTTGGCAGTTGCCGCCCAATTGCTGCCCGGCTATTTGTCAGTTCAGCCTCTCGGCCTCGGCAAAGGGGTAACTACCAAAGACAACGTAATAATAATTTCAAATACTCTACGTCTGATGCACAAATGCACAGTGCACATCCATGGATTATTTCATTCACACCCTTTTCACTTTTCATTGCACACTTGCGGTCACGTAAAGTGGTCGATCAAGTCACATTAAAATGCATCCTGAAAAATTTGATTGATGTTAGAAACACCAGGCACGCAGTAAACACATGTACTTCACATTCAGTCTGAGTACAAATCAGTGTAGATGGAATAATAGGGCTAATTGTAGTTTTTGTTTATATTTAAATTTTGGAATGAACCATTTTATGTGACCATAAGTGAACAATATCTATTCATTCTACTGTAAAGGCCTACTTTGAAGTCAACTTTGAGATCAAGGGGAATTTGTATTGCCATTTACGTGTTTATTGGCAATTTCCCCATGCCAAAAGTACGTCATGCAATTGTTGATACACACCCGTATATTGCACGGTACATTAACGTAGTAGGCCTATTTGTCGCCCCCGCATGATCGGGTCACTTCAGCTATTTGAAAAAATATTTTAAACAAGAATTGAGGTAAATGTTAATAGGTAGGCCTACACGCTCAATTGTCACACAAATGCTGTTCATAGCTTCTCGCAAGTAGTCCGTGACCCTTTGAGCAATCGCTAGTGCCGATCGTAGCCGAAGTGACCCGAACATGCGGGGGCGACAAATACTACGTTAATTAATGTACCGTGCAATATACGGGTGTGTATCAACAATTGCATGACGTACTTTTGGCATGGGGAAATTGCCAATAAACACGTAAATAGCAATACAAATTCCCCTTGATCTCAAAGTTGACTTCGAAGTAGGCCTTTACAGTAGAATGAAGAGATATCATTCACTTATTTTTTAAATTCGAAATGCTTCTTTTATCCTCCCCTGAGTATCGAATTTACCAGTATTTACTGTATTTTCATGTAGTCTCAACAGCTTAGCTGTAGGTAGCCCTATATATATAATCAGTAACCTCCATTTTATTATATCAAATTAATACAATTTGGAGCTTGGGTAAGAAAATTCTTATTAATCTTATTGATCAACAAATATTTTCATTCCAATACATAAGCCTAGTTTTTCAGCATTTGCCCTAGTAGGCCTATTCACATCTTAACTACAATGTACGTTCGCTTAAATATAGAGTTTGGTTAACTACAAGTCCATCGAATTTGTTTTAGTACTCCGGACCAGATATAGCCTGGATCGACGGTCAACGAGAAATATTCAACGTGGGTTTCCAACTGGTGTCAACGGTTATCACCAGAGACCAGCACCTGCACAATTTGTTCGCTCATGGAGAGAAACTCGTCCCCTCCAGACCGTTGTCCGCCACCCCTTCCGACTTGGAGACTTGCAAGACGTTGAAGGCTGCCCACGCAATTCAGTTGACCACTTCAATCGCCTTCCTGCCAACTTTACTAACTCAGCTGCTCACGATACTAGTTGTCACTACCAGCGAAGAAGTGGGGCTGAACGTAATTAGGGTTCTAATACATATCATACACATGATACACGAAGCGGGGCGGAAGGACATACTACAGACTTACGTCAAGGTAAACGAAAAATGTTGATTCGAGGTGTATGTTTTCAATATGTCAGGCTATGATTATGGTTTTGTTCTTCTCATCTTTTAAAATGGTAGTGAAATACAAAATAATCTAGACTTTGGAATGTTTTAGAACTTATAACTATAAGTCATAAACTTATCAAATGTATGGTCTGCATCCAAGAAAATATTATTTACAACCAGTTAACATGACATTTATTTTTGCCAATTGTGTACCTCAAAATTCATGAATTTGTTAACTGTGAACTTTCTTATTAAATAAGGACTAGTCCAGAATTATCCAAGGCGTATATGAAAACAACGTCAGAGGCCCGACATATTACAAAGAACTATTAACTTAATTTTGATTTTAAAAGATCAATGTGACCTTGAACTTGAATGTTGTTATGTTTGTAGTATGTGTTCGTACCGCCGAGCGTTAAAAGTACCACCACTGTTCACGAGGAAATGAGCCGCCACTTGCCAACGCTACTCCGTCCTGCCAATACTGATTTTCTTGTGGTCAATAAGTTCATGCATCACTCGGACTTCTTTTTCGAGATAATCATCAAGAGTATGGCCCAGCATCTACTCACAACGGGACGCATAAAAGTAAAGAGAGCACATTTCTTTTTCAATTTTCAATTCATTTTTTTTTTATAATATCGATTTTGATATTATGAAGGTATTCATTTAGACCAACCCTCTTCAAGCTTATCTATTATTCAGTTCATCAAGTTCATATAATTATATCTATAAAGCGTTTTTATGACTCAGATTTTGTATGGCTCAATAAATGAAATAGAGTTTGAATCAAAGGTGCAAGTGTAATTATAAGTTGCATTAGATTTAATGTTTCATTTGTTTATTCAATTGATTTACATGAATTGCTCAAATAAAATAGTAAAATTCGTCACTCTCGTATTAACATTTCCACGTATCGTTCATCCATCAACACGACCAGTAAGCACTTATTTTGTTGGCCAATTACAGGTTCAATATGCATAAACTGATTAAAGTATCCTAAATCAACTTATTTTCAATTTACTTTTTCCAGATGCATCGGAACGAGAGATTTTCTGCAGATTTCTTGTTTCGAGTACAGAATCTTCTCCAAGTGCTCTGTCCGTACTTGATACAGAAGTACCACGAGATGCCTATCGAGACGCAAGAATTAAACCGCAGTTTAGCTCACTTTCTCAAGGTAACTTAAGTCTTGTTGTTATAGACATATAGGCATAATGTATGGGAATTAGGGCTGTGCCAGTCTCAAAATTTTCGAACGAGTTTGAAACTCGAACTTGCTAAAAATATTTTTTCCCATATTGAAATTATTACGTTTTGAAATACTTTCGGGTCTCTAACTGTTTTGAGCGAGGGAGCGAGCGTGGAAGGATAAACTTATCTTTTCATCATTCAACGATTGGTACGCCTATTGAAAATGAGTAGGCCTACAGTTTCTGAAACTTATGAAAAATTTATGTTCTCTTCAAATCTCCATTTGATTTCGATTTACATTCGTATCACATGACTTGAACTTGTTTTTCCCATAAATTAGTGTTTTTTTGTAGATATTGGTTTCTCTATCGAGTGAAGTCTGCAAATTGAAGTATTTCTGTTATTCAATTAACAGAATAAATATGCTTGAAATTGGCCAAAATGATCTTTTTCGTGATAATTCGTAAAATAGAATGCCTCTCAGACGTATCTAAACACTATGAAATACGAAGAAAATATAGGCTATAAATAATATTTCTAAAAAAAAAATTTCTTGTATTTTTCATCAATGCAAAAAACAAGTACCGTAGGTACCTCCACCGATAACTATCATCTTTGCCACAGAAATGCTTGACGTACATGGACCGTGGTTACGTATTCAAGCTTATCAACTCGTACATGGAGAAGTTCAATCCCGGTGATCCGAAAACACTTTACGACTTCAAGTTTACATTTCTGCAGATCATTTGCTCACACGAGCATTACATTGTGTTCAACTTACCACTGCAACACACGAGGATAGGTGCTAAAGGTATTGGAGGTATGTTATTGCTCGATATCCAGACGATATTAGCTCATTTACCTACTTCATAATTACTTACTTCCTTAACGATTCTCAAAAGCACAAATCACGATTAATGAATATCGTATATCCTGCATGCTACATTAATCCCTTCACTGTTGTACACACTCTTTCGCCAATTTGTTTTGCCTCTACCATGTAATGAACATATATTTCTGCAGCAAATATTTCTACCTTAAGGGATTTATTGTAAACTAATACATGGAAATAGCCTAATTGGTCGAATTCACATTAGGTGGTGAAACCGATTTTGTATTTGATGTTTGCTCAGGTCTATTCCTTTAGTTTTTTCACAATTTTTAGATAAATGAGAGCAAAGTCAGATTAAAGCTATTGAAAATGATCAAAATGGCGTTTTCTAGTAGTGAAAATCCTATTGGCGTACCAAACTATGCAGAAGTAAGTAAATTTACATAATTGTAGATACTGTACTTTAGAGTATGTGTCAGATGATGCCAGTGATCTTGAGTCAAGTGATGATGAGTTTGAGGACCTTAATTACAGTACTCTTATGAGCCTTTTATAGAAATTGATCACATTGACACATGAGAAGATGACATTGACAGGTCATGAGCATGCCCAACCGGCATGGATGGATTGTTCACCTATGTGGATAAATTTTCCTGGTCTCTTGAAAAATAATAGATTTAGGTTTTGCTGTACTGTAGAGTGTAGATCATTGAGCTAGATATTTTAAAAAATGTAAAAAGTGAGAAAATAACCAGAATCTTATATGTCATATTTTTGTAGACTACACAAGTGAATACTGCCTGTCAGAAGAGTTCTGCAAGCACCATTTCTTGGTGGGTCTTCTACTACAGGAAGTGAGAACGTCGCTCAAGGAAGTGTTCCAGATTCGAAAGGTGGCTATTTTCACGCTACGAGATCTTCTTGCCAAACATGAGTTAGATGACAGATATCAAAACAAGGTAGGTTCCACCATTCCGACTGTCTACATTATTCCATTTCATTTTCATATTACCTATTCTTTAATCAACTTGTACAAATACAAATCAGTCGCATACAAATCGTACAATAGGTAGGCCTACACGATATTCAATATATTTTACGGTAATAATGAAAAAACATACGGTACCAGTATATTAAATGATTTAATTTGTGAAAGAAATAAGATTTCCACTGAGAAAGACCTCAGCTACTCTTATGAGCCCTTATAGAAATTGATGACGGGTCATGAAAAAAAATCATCTACCGGTAATTTATCTAATTGAAGTCGCAAGTGTGATATTAGGTGTACTGTATTTGTATAATCAATCGTTTTGGAATCAACTCGGTTGACTATTATCAAGGTAATCTCGACAGTAGCTTTTTTCCTCATACGTAGTAAGAGACAAACTTGAATTGCGTGAATTTTTATTTCCCCCCAGGGCCAATTAGCACGCATAGCAGCAATTTACCTGCCGTGGCTCGGCATTGTGTTGGAGAATTTGAACCGGTTGAGTGCTGTGAATCCGTCGGGCGTGAACGGCAAACACAACACGTACAACTCTCGCATGTCGATCAGTAGTTCCTTCTTCAACCTGAAAGAGTCGTCGACGACCATTTCGTCGGGAACGCCCAAGTCCCTGCACAGGTTCACCATGCACCTTGACAACAACACGCGGGCGTCGATGCACGTGAGGGACTCGTCGTACTTTGCGGCCATTGCTGGACAGGGTGAGGAAACCCTAACAGTCGGTAGCAAAGACCTGCAACATTGTACGTGGTATAGGTCTATATTACATTGCGTAGCTTTTCACTGAGTGACTGCCTGACCTCGTAACACTGAAGATGATTATGCCACTAATACGATACTAACACATTTTCTTATATTCTTGTAGAAATATAGTTTTTAGTTGTTTTGATTGTGTAATTTGGAAGATATTAAAATTATCTTCAGCATGAATATTTGGGTCAGTGGAGTTTATTATTGGTTGAAGCTTTTCATCAGAAAACCAGCTTGATTTATTTGATTTTGAATTTTTGATTAAGTATTAGCATGTTCATTGTTTAATTATAGGTGACAATTTTCCATTGATAGAGGCTACCAAAGTTTCTGAGAGTATTAAGTACCCTATACTCAATCCCTAGTTATTATTAGCTGTAGTAATATTTTATATATTTTTAAATCTTCATCTTATTTTGTAGCCCTTCAGCATTCAGTTATTTTACTGTAACTCTGCGTTTATCATTTTTGTTGACAGTAGACGATATACAACAACTGGCCGTGAAGTACATTGATTGCAATATTATTCTTATTTTTCAGCGCTTGTGAATGGTAGTTCGACCGTAAGCGTCGAGTCGGATAGTTCGACTGTATCGGGTGATGCCGCGTCAACCATCTCTCAAGATACCGCCATAATAAGAGAGGTCAAAGAAGAGTCAACCAATCAGACGAAAAGACATTCCAGGTGAGTGAACCGACTTTTGTATAACTTTCAGCAACTATTAACTGGAGTTCAAACTGGGTTCAAACATTTAACCCAGGTTTATATATCGGAAGCTGTTTCATGAAGCCTAATTTAGGATTAAATTTAACGTAAACTGAGATTATATTGTTTAACTGTAGGCCTATAACCTCAAAATCTTATACCCTATATAACCTTAAAAGTTGAAACTATAAACCTATCCTATATTGAGTCTATTGATTAAGTCTATTTACATAATCCGTAAACAAAATATTTTATCTTGAAAGTCGAAAACGTATTTACTTGTGTGTTTTTGAGTTTCAGTTATGAATTCCTATCACTTCTTATATTGCCGTACTTCATCGCAACTAATTTCAATATTGTTTTCAGATCGCTTAGTGTGACTACTGGGCCTATCCGCTGTGATAAGCTGCAAGCGACTGAAGTAAAAGACATCCTCATCTGCTTCCTGTTCGTTGTGAAACATCTGGGCGATGCATACCTCATCACGTGGTGGCAGCAGTGTGCCGAAGATGACGTGCTCTCCTTCTTCAGGGCCATCGAGTAAGCAAGTGTTTCGGAACATGTTTTGTGATTTCAGTTCAAGTAATGGTGGTTAGGTAAACGCTTTGTTGAATTGTGTTTTGGTTTCAGCAAATTTTGAAATTCTGTTATTCAAGATTGGTTACTGTACTTCAAGAACCAAAGCAAGCTAAACCAATCAGTATCAGTCAGTTGTAGAGTCTATATGTCTGCTTACTCAAAATCGAAAGTACTCTAGCACTTAGAGATGTAGATAACATTCTGAACTGTCATTAAGTGACTTGTATGTAATTGGCTAATTGCCACTGCTGGAATTGTTCTGTACTATACTAGATCAGTTCATAACTGAGTACTTCCCACATGTGCACATATTCTGAAAAAAAAAATGTGTGCAGTTTTAAATTAAAAAATTACCACATTAATTGCGGTCTATTTAGTATTTGGTGTTGTGAAGTAATTTTCTTTCTACTTGTAGGCCGCATATTTCCATCTTCCCTCATTTCTCTCTCGCTCTATATCGTCCCATATTTAGCTTGCATTTATATGAACACGTACTTGTTTGACTCCAGGATGTGCCTCCACCAGTTCAAGTACACCGGTCGACGCCAGATCACCGGCGTGAAACCGGCTGGCCCGGGTTCTAAGCCTAAGTCTGCTGCCAAGGCGATGACGTTACCGGCACGCATGCAGCCGCCAGACTTCTCGAGCGAGACGGTTGCTCTCGGCACGGGCCACGGCAGTGTAGGCAGGGACAACATGCAGAGGATAGGTAGGCATCAACTCGTCTAATCAGTGGCCCTGACTATAGGGGGCCGCAGCCTGCAACGCTCGAATACGTATACTACGTATATTTCTATTCTTTTTAATAATGATCAAGGTTATATTGTAGGTTAGTTAGGCCTAGCACTTGACTTACTTCACACCTGAATTGATTGATAAATATTAATAAATCTTAGCCTACATTTCTTCTACTTGAAAATAATCTTTTATTCCAGTAAAATTAATTTTGTATTCTATTCACTTGGCAAATGGTTGAAACTTTAAAGTAACTTAATCATTACAAAATAATGTTCATTTTTGCAGTTGGTGGTGATGAATCCGATGCCAACAAGTTGTACCAAGCGTTACTCGAGGCAAACATGGCCACCGAGGTGGGACTGATTGCTCTCGATGCACTCGGCTTGTACTGTATACACTTCAAAGACATTCTCTTGGTCAACGACGGAGATAATCCCATCATGAAGAAGGTCTTTGACATCTACCTCTCTTTCCTACAAGTTGGCCAATCGGAGACCTTGTTTCGACACGTCTTCGCTGCGCTAAGAGCGTACATTAACAATTTCTCTATTGCTCTTTTCCAAGGTTAATAAAACACCTAAAATAAATTTTTGCATGTGCATGCTAATCAGTCATAAGTAAGTTTTTATTTGTATTTTCAGTTCTTGAGTAGGCCTAATTGCTTCTATATTTATGTATTGAACAAATATTACTTTGACCTTGAATACGCTTTACGGACTTGCACCAACTTGATAAATGATAACAAGTTCAAACAAATAACGATGAATTTATATTGAAGATAAAAATCACATTGTTGTGCTGAGTGCTATTTGGGAATGTTGGATTTTTAATATTGAAGATTTCATTTGGTGTCGAATAGAAGCCCTAAAATATCTCATTCGAACCGATACCCCAGTAATAATCGTAATCGTGATCGTGAATAATCGTGTCATTGAAGACCGTTGTAGTTATTAAAACAATTTTTTTTTAAACCAGGAAATGCCGTGTTCTGCGGTCGTTTGTGCTACGAACTGCTCAGATGTTGCAACAGCCGTTTGTCGACTACCCGTCAAGAATCATGCGCAATTCTCTATCTTCTCATGAGGAGCAACTTTGAGTTCACAAACAAAAAAGGGCTAATCCGAGTTCATCTCCAGGTAACGAGTTTATTTCTTGAGCATGTCTCGGAAATACATAATCATTATTGAAGGAAATGTCATTTGTAATTTTAGACTTTCATTGAAAGTGAGCTTGCTTTTGGGACAAACTGAATTGTTAGTGTAATCAATCACGAGCTCAATTTGTGTATTTTATGCCTGATTCAGCTCTTTGGAAACAAAATATAAATAAGCATATATTTTAAAGGTCCAAGAAGCCTACGTTAGTTTCTTGATGTTATAACTTCTTGATGTTATAACTCAAAAGGGCAACTTCATTGAAATATTCATTTTGTGCTTTCTCTAGGTTATAATCTCAGTATCTCAGATGCTAGGCAATGTCGTCGGCCTGAATAACTCTCGTTTCCAAGAAAGCCTTTCGCTAATCAACAGTTACGCAACCAGCGACAAGGTGATGAAGGGCACGGGATTTCCAGTTGAAGTCAAAGATCTTACCAAGCGTATCCGCACCGTACTGATGGCAACGGCTCAGATGCGAGAACATCACCACGATCCTGAAATGTTGGTGGACCTGCAGCACAGTTTGTCGAACAGCTACGCGTCAACGCCGGAGCTGCGGCATACGTGGCTGGAAACCATGACGCGGAATCACATAAGGGATGGTAACTTCTCGGAAGCGGCTTGCTGTCAGCTTCATATTGCCGCTCTCATGGCAGAGTATTTAAAACTTAAGAAAATACAGACGTGGGGAGCAGAGGCGTTCTGCAATATATCGTCGAACATTGCTCAGGATGAAAAGAATCTCAAACTAGATGCAGGTAGGCCTCATGGAAACTGTACTGTTGGGTGTAGTATGGTAAAAATATGTAACGGTACAATAAATCCTCTTTAATTCGAATTTCAGTGCACCCAGAAATAGGCCTACTCACTTTGAATTATAAAAGTTGAAATTGTCAAAATATTCAACATTGAGCTTGTGGATCAGAACTCTATAGTGAGCAGAACTATTGTTTAAATTACAGTAAAAGTTTAATTATTAGAGTTCGAATTAACGAGGTTTTACTGTACTTTTTGAATTCTAAATTTCATTGAGGAGACTCAATTAGTTTGCTCACTCGAGCATATAGAGTCTCTACTAGAGCAGCAGGACTCGAATGCGATACACATACGTTCGTAACTAAAAGGTCGGTTTAGTCAATACCTGAAGTTGGCTATTGGTTATTTTCTGATCATCATTCTGCTCATGGATGATCAACCAAACTCAGCTATCCACTTCCATCTAGATATTTGTTACGCCTAATTTGATATTACAAACTGTAACAATATTTTCTATGTTTTTGTTAATGCATTTTTAATTTTTTTCTGGAAAGACATTTTCACATTGATGCAGATATCAGCTTTTACTAGAAATATTGTAGGGCAGACGTGAGAAGATTGGAACACTTCATAAAATTGACCATAACTCAGTCAAAAACAGTGGAATCTCTTGAGTATGAGAAGTATTGAATGGCGCACTTTTTTATTCAGGAGTACAAGATATTCAATACACGGAACAGATCTTGCTGGAACAGCTGGAGCTATGCGCCGAGTACATGGTGAAAGCCGAGCGTTACGAGCCTCTCGGCGAGCTCTATCGTCTTATTATTCCCATTCACGAGCGAAACAGAGACTACGTAGCGCTGGCCCACAGCTATCGTAACCTGGAGCAAGCTTATTCCAAGGTCATCGAAGTGACAAGAAGTGGAAAGCGTCTGCTTGGCCGATATTATAGAGTGGCTTTCTTTGGACAGGTAATATATTTGATATTTGATATTGATATTTGTCTATAGCCAAGTATTGCAGAGCCCAGTTAGGCAGTCAGTCAGTTAGTGAAAACAAATAGCATACGTAACTTTGTTAATTAGTAAGAACAATACTAACTGCCAGTCAGAGCAATAATTCCAGCCTCAAATCAGTGCTTTGAGTGATCGTAGATTAAAGTAATTATTTTCATATCGTTTAGGGATTTCAAACTCAATTCAATATACTATAGTAGTTACTGTTGTCGAGGATAACAAGTTAGGCTACCATTAATGAAGAAAATGAATTTAATATATTATACCGTTACGTACCGGAAGTTCACTTTGAAGACCGAGTCAGTCAGTCAAAGCATTGCAGAATAATAAGATGCAATCCTTTCCTTCCTCGTTTGTTAGCAAATTTAGCAATTTAAGGCAGCTCGGTGTACATCTTGGATTTACATGTTACTGACGACTGACATTCATCGCTTGGACATTTTCTTCGTCACATATATGTCTAAATTTACAATCAATTAACTTGCAAAGAAATTACCCAATCTAGAGTCTAGACAACTTCCCTTTGTAATGCGTGCATAATATGTATTGTACCTACATTTGTCTTACACATACATGTTGAAAATTAACTCTCACTTTTGACATGTTCTCCTTTTCAAGGCATATTTTGAAGAAGAAAGTGGCATAGAATACATTTACAAGGAACCAAAAGTGACATCTCTATCGGAAATATCCGAACGACTATATCAACTCTTTTGTAACAAGTTTGGTCCAGAATCAGTTAAAATTATAATGGACTCGATTGCAGTAAGTATGCAGTGCATTGACGTATTGTTTTTTAGCTACTTATATTTGATATCTAGTTATTACAAATTTTATGTGATTGCGCTAATAATAATTCCCGGCTATTCAAATCTGGATTTTTCTCTTTATTATTTCTATGTATGTTCATCTAGATCAATGCCAACGAGCTGGATCCTAAATTAGCATACATTCAAGTTACTCATGCTACACCGTACTTGGAAAAGATTGAACTCGAAGAACGACCAACCGAGTTCGAACAGAATCATGACATAAGTTGTTTCATGTTTGAAACACCGTTTACGCAGAATGGTAAAGCTCGGGGTAATCTTGAGGACCAGTGGAAACGGAAAACAATTCTTACAAGTAAGTGGTTGTGTTATATAGGCTACAATTTTATTTTTCTCAACGTGTGAAATTGACCGAATCATTATTCCCCAAATAAGGTTAGTAGACAAATTGATAAGGTGTTTTATTCATGATTGATGAATCATAATATATAAACAGTGTCATTGTTTTTCTATTAGAATGCTGAATGACGTGTGGTAACATGTTCTTGTTATTTTGTGTCCAGCCGAATACTCGTTCCCGTACGTTAAAAAACGTGTTGAGGTAAAGCAGCGGCGAGTGTTGGAACTCAATCCCATCGAGGTGGCTTTGGACGAGATGCGACTGCGAGTAGCCGAGCTGGGCGAGGTGGTCGTCTCGGTCCCGACAGACGCTAAGAAACTACAGCTTCGATTACAGGTACAACCATTTGTACCATTTGTACTTATAATTTCAATTCACCAGCCAGCCATTGACTAGTCTGCCGTTCTGACTCAGTAATTTTGAGGGGTTAAATTTCTCAGAGCTATTCGTTGAACAAAATCGTTATCGTACCGTCCCCATTTTATTCAAGAAAATATATTTTCAGAATACTCTGCCAAACAAATACAACAGCCGTACAGAGAAATAATTTTGAATTGCAACAACAGGCCTATTTGTCACTTGTATACTATAGAAGAGCCAATACTTTTTTTTCTTGATTTCAGGGAAGCGTATGTGTTCAAGTGAATGCTGGTCCTCTTGCTTATGCGTCGACTTTCCTTGATCCGAGAAGTGACTCGGTGTATCCTGAGGATAAAGTTGAAGAGCTGAAGGATGTGTTTAGGTAAGTTATATTACCTTCGTCTATATTTCATCTGTCATAGATCGAATGGTGTCAGCCGGTTCCACAATCAAATTGAAGTATTTGTTTTTTTAATTTTAATAGCCCCACCACGACCAGCTAGCTGGAAACGCTTGGATGTGCTCTCACAGATCTGAACATACGGCTACTTATCAACATACTTGTACATTATAATTAACATCATACTTACTGTATGCCCACTTGCATCACTTTTTCAGAGATTTTGTCAAGATATGCTACACGGCACTTCAAATCAATGGTAAATTGGTAACTATGGATCAACAGGAGTATCAAGATGTTCTGAGGGAGAATTATCTGAAACTGTGTACCAACTTGTCAACATTGTTGGGCGAGACTTGGCCGGACGATGAAAATATGGCCCACTTCAAACGAAACAGTCAAGCATTATTTAGTGTAATAAGTGGTTCTTCTGCGAACTCTAGCACAGCTTGATTATGTTTAAGCCTTCTATCTACGTACCTACTCTAATATCGGGTAAATTGGATACCTATCTTTATTTATTCACTGAACAAAGTTCGAAGCATTTGAACTCTACTTGACCGTATATCAAAGGAAGGATTTTACGTGAGTTACACAAAATTTTACTAAACTTTAATCGCAATTAGTATAAATGTGTATCACACCAAGGGCGTACTATCGGGCCAGTTAGCTCCTAATTGGAATTGAAAAGGGAGTTAAGGTGAACATTTTTTATGTGCAGTCTGCATAGAAAATAATACAGCCAATTAGCCATCCTACTGTTGTGATCTAAATCATTCTCATTGGCGTGCGCAAGGTTAGTGGAGAGCTGAATGTCTGGAGCAAAATGTTTTGAGCATTTTTCAGAACATTATTTGTATAAGATTTATGAATGTAGGCATATAAAATTTGGAGGATTTTATTACAAGTTTGTGATAGGCCTATATATCAGATTTTATAGATTTTTCATAAAAGAATAATAAGATTTTCATAAAAAAAATTGTAAGACTTTATAAAAGTTTGTCAAGAGTTTGTGAATCATTTTAAATAAGAAATTGTAAGAAGTTATGGAGAAATTTTAAATTTACATAAAAAAAAAAGTGCCTCCAAGTATCTTAATAATAGGCCTAAAGCCTATTTTAAATTATTTGTTTTTAATAAATTGTTATCGTACGTAGAAATTCCTAATATAATTACGACCTGTATATCAAACCAAATGAACGCTGGTTTCTAGTATGCATAATTCTCGGTTGTTGAAACCGTATCAAACCCCTCCCCTCCCCTTCAGTTGCAATATGAAATTTAATTTGATTTTCAATTAGGCTATATTTTATTTGTAGCAATTAGATACTTCCATATGTATAAATTTGATAAGAAGCTCAGATAGGACGAAATCCCTACAACGGACTACGTATTGACTGAATATTAGGCGTATAGAATCGATTGTACTTCATACAAGATGACTGATTAATACAATATGTCAAGGTCAATTAATTTTAAGTAAAGAAGTGCAATAACCTTGCAGTGTGGTATATAAAAGTGAAAAACGGTTACGTGTATTACGGTAGTTTATGAAACGGCCCTCCCCAACTTATCGTGATGATACCGTGCGCACGCCTTTGATTCTTCTCAGTCTATTTTACTCTAGTGGTTGAGACATGATTTTCTTTATTGATTGTTTTATACAGTATGTTATGCTATCAACATATGAATATGATATTATGATAGCTTGGAGCCATACGTTAGTTCTTTATCTTTGTCTTTAAACTAAAATCTTAGTCTTTATTGTTGAAATTACGACCAATAATTAAACAGCCAAGGTATCCATAAGTACTTGACTATGCCTACTAAACCTCAACTATGTTACTGCTTATTGCATTTATCATCAAGCACAAACCACAATGTAAAACTACTGGAGCAACAAACCTAGATGTAAAATTTGTACCTAACAGATTTAGTTTTTTTACTTTCATGTAGTGTGCTTGAAGTACCCAGTATTGAGTATAGATAGATGAAAAGATTGAGCGCTACACTAACACTACGTAGTACAACTAAAACAATTTTCAATTATCTATAAAAATGTATGTTTGATTATGAGTTACTTTAAAAATGGAATGTCCAGATCTTTTATTATTCTGAGCTGCATTTAGTTGCATACCATGCTAATGTATTTTGTTATTATGTATACATATTGATTATTGAATAATATTATATATAGTATGAATAACTTTTAAATAATTAATTGAATTATAATGTAATATTTTTATGTTCTAGTTCCTGTTAGTATTTGTACATAACCTGGATGCATTTAATAAAATTATTGATATACAGGTACACTGCTTTTTTTCTCTATTTTTGTGTATTTCAATTTCTTTTATAATAAATTTACTTTTTTACTTTTATTATTGTATTCTGATATTATACTGATATTTAAAGATGAAAAAATCAGCACCCAGGACTGAACTAGTTTTTTAAATTATATTACATAAATTGTAATCATTGCATAAAAATTAAAAACTGGATATGATAATCAACAATTTGAATAACTAGGCAAACGCAGGATGTGCGTTGTACGATGAGCGAGATGTCTATATAAAGTATAATCGAAAACTCTACAAACCTTGATCATTTGAAATGAACTTCATCCGATGTCAATGAATCTAGAAAGCCGTGACTTCGACAATGCAACATTTTTCAACTAATATTTCTATCTTTCCGGTGAATAAAATACATTTATTATATTATTTTCTCCAAAACGGCTGGTCCGAATATCAAACCAAATTTTTATTCATGCATATTATTCTTGTGTTTACATTTGAGGAAAATTTGAATCGTATTGGAGAGATTTTTTTTTCAATTTATTTCCGCCCAGCCAAATCTTATGGGGTTTTTAGAAACTTCTAAATGATGTTTCTCAAAAATGGTCCAACCGATTAGACCTCAAAACTATACAGTTCTAAGTTGGATAAGTTTGCATATAAAAAAAAAGTTTCATGTCGATCGGTCAAACCCTGCGACCTGTGCAGTGTTTACAAAAAAAAAAAAAAAAAAAAAACGCACAGACAAAGCCCCGTAAGACTTGAGTGAAAATCTTCGCTACGCTCATCTAATTATTTTCTCCAAAACGGCTGGTCCGAATATCAAACCAAATTTTTATTCATGTATATTATTCTTGTGTTAACATTTGTGGAAAATTTGAATCATATTGAAGAGATTTTATTTTTCATTTTTTCTGCTCAGCCAAATCTTATGGGGTTTTTAGAAACTTTTAAATGATGTTTCTCAAAAATGGTCCAACCGATTAGACCTCAAAACTATACAGTTCTAAGTTGGATAAGTTTGCATATAAAAAAAAAGTTTCATGTCGATCGGTCACACCCTGCGACCTGTGCAGTGTTTACAAACAAAAAAAAGAAAAAAAAAAAAACGCACAGACAAAGCTCCGTAAGACTTGAGTGAAAATCTTCGCTACGCTCATCTAATTAGGTTGCCATCCTAAATACTAGGAAAACGCCTTATATGCGTTGTGAGATGAGCTTAGAAGTATGGAAATGTAGAACTAAGAACATTTGGTCAGCTCAATGTACATATACAGGCCATGGATCACTTAAAAAGTTTAAAAACCACAGCTGTCTGTTGGTATATGGACCTTGACCAGTGCCTTCTTGATATCATCACTGATTTTAATCGTTTTAATTTATTGGTGACACTTGTTGCTCACATTTAATAGTTTCTTAATTGCTTTCTCAATTATTGCTTTTATTGATGTGTGAAAAAGTACATTAAAAATGCGTTTTCTTCGTTATTTCACATCCGATTGTTCCATAAATCGCTTAAAATATCTATGATAGATCTTTCCACATTCAGTATAAATTTGAGAGCTTTTGGAAAATTTCTGTTTTCCAATTATTTCTCCCCCGGCTTATTATGGGGATTTTCTATACGTTCTACATTTTTTCCGGAAAAACCGTTTGACCGATTTTTCTGAAAAACAAACTCAACCTATTCTGGTGTGATCCCAAGTTGAAAAAAAAGTTTTGAATTGATTGATCCTTTTTCCTGACCTGTATGCCGCGTACAAAATTACATAAAAAAAAAAAAAAAAGTCCAATTTTTTTTGGTATATGGAATGAAAATCTTCGCTACGCTCATCTAATAATTATGTCGGCCTATATGAATTTTGTGAGAAATATAATAGATTACAAAATAACCAAGATGCTGAAATAAGGTATTACAAGGTAGGCCTATAGAAGAAAAATATTCATACAGTATATATATATATATGAGTGTAGCCAACACTGACATTTTATTTTATACTGGGAAAAATTAGGGGGTTGGTTTTCATTTATGTGGCATGTGGGTCAGGCAAAGTATTCTTTTATTCTTTCAGGCTTCCTCTGTTGCTCAGTCAGCTAAGACAATGCTTTAGAAACTAAAGTCACTGTTCGGGTTGGAGTCGAGTCCAGACAAATATTGCTGCTAATGCTTATGTTACTCCTAATTTCAGTTGTGAATGGGCTTTTAAGCGTGGGTTTTTGTTATGTCCTTTCACTTATCTTCACTTCATAGTTTCATTATCACCTGCTTATCACCCCATGTAACCTAACTGTTGGTGAGGTCGTTATAAGCAAATAATAATCATGTATATAATATTTGTGTATGTGTTTTTACTATTAATAGTTGTTCTGTATATTCACTGAATACAACTGTAATATAATTATTCAACTTCATCTGTAATTCTAGTTTAGTTTTAGCCTGACGAATCCTATATTGGTACACTGTATTGATCAAATGGAGAACAAATAAATAAAAAAATAAAATAAATAAACACGTTCATCCATCGACATGAAATAGCATAGCGTTTTCATAGGCACCGTGCGCCTGCGCACCACAGTAGGATTTGAAAGGCTACCTTTTCGCGTTAAATTTTTGGCTTGCGTTAAAAGGCCTAGGCCTATTATGTCAGTTTGACATGAGTTCTCACGAAATTTTAGATAGATTGCGCCGGTTAGATGCTTATCCAAAAACCATCGAGGATTTTAGGATACAGACCTTTGGAGGAGCAGCAGGTGAGGTTTATTACAATGTCTAACCGAATAATCTTAACCTCACTTTATCGCTCGATAAAGGGGTGTACCCTATGTTGCTGTCGACCAACAGGAAATGTCAACGTGTGGTTTTAATTTTGTTGTATTTTCCGACTTCTCTGTTTCAAGTCATAAGTATCAAATCATGTATGTCTGTATGATTTTAAAGAAATGCGATGAGTTTGTATAAGGGGCCACAGCCATTACTAATAGGCCTACATTGCCTTGGTACATTGCAATCACGGTAGGCCTACAATGGTAAGGAGCTAAGTTTTTTGCTGTTACAATCATTCATCTTGTATGTCTTCTCAGTAAATCATAGATATCATATTGCATCAAAGACGATCTCACACCTACCAACACATTTAGCTCAGTTGCTAACGCGCTCGCTTAGGTTGTCCGGGAGGCATTTCGGGCCTTGGTTTGATCCCCACCATTCCCAATGTCTCCACTACCATTAAGTATACCACTACTGTCCATCTTCACTGATTTTTTCTTGTGGTTTCCATCTGTAGGCTGATCTAGGCTAATGCTGGTCTAGTTCCTAAAATATAGACCACGGCTGCTTCCTTCCGATTAGGGCCTACCTACGGAACCTTTATCTCATTAATCATTCACCCGACGTCGGTTATCATTATAGTGTGTCGGTACACCCAATGTGAATAAATAAATAAACCAACCATATTACTCCTGATAAAATTATCATATAGTGCATCACAACCAATTTCCATTTTTTTATCCTGAAATTGGTGTTTTCCAGTTTGTCTTGCCAGTTTGCCAGTTTGTCTTTGTCAGTTTGTATCTATTGATTGAAGCAACTGTATTGTTGTTATTTTATTATTTAAAAATCCTTCAAACATGGTGGATTATGTATACAGGTGTCCATCAAGATCTGCCATTTTTTATAAAAGTAGGCCTACATCAAAACACTTTCACTCTCTAACAAAAAATCACCTACTGGCCTACAGTATAACCCTTGGCTAAATGTATTTATACATAATTTTTTTAAAATGAAAAAACACTTCAAATGAAATTAATCGCGATGTGCTACATGAGAATATTACCGTGCTTTTCATCTCTTTCATTCTTTTCAATAGGCAAACGTCATTCATCATTTGCTTGCTTGTAAAGTTCTCCAAATAACCTAGCTGTTGGTGGGGTTATTATGAAAATAATTTTGTATATCACCACTTTCACCCTTTCTACTACTTACCCTAACTCGAAAGTTTTTTTTTTTAATTCAATGGCATTTTCTATTTAATTTCTTGGTCCAAGTCATTAAGTTCACTGTGCAATGTCCAAGTGTAGCTTGACTGACTTGAGAATTTCATTTCAGTGACTGTATTGAGTGGTTTTATCATGATTCTACTCTTCTGCTCCGAACTGAATAGTTACCTCTCACCCGATGTATCAGAGGAACTGTTCGTGGATACATCGAGGGGCTCAAAATTAAGAATTAATATAGATTTCATCATTCCTACTATTTCCTGTGAATGTAAGTTCGTGCTGCAATTAATTAAATTCGACTTGAGAAAGTTTATTGAGTTATTGGGAATTGAAATCATGATGACAATAAATAGTTTATGAACTGTTCAATTTTCAGTCCTAGTACTTGATGCAATGGATACAACTGGAGAGCAGCATTTACAAATTGATCACAATATATTTAAACGGAGACTTGACCTTACAGGAAAACCAATTGAAGAACCACAAAAAGAAGGTAGGCCCGTATCGTTACTTCATGATTTTCATAAAGATTCTGTGGAGACCTAGCAATAACATGTTGGTGATGGTGTTGATAATAACTTGGATTATAGCATTATGAAGAATACCTAACTCATGCCAATTCCTAATGTAGACTCTCCAGAGCTAGCAGATGGGGGTGAACTCTTGGATCTTTCAGTTTTGCATAATTCAAATTATATTGTTATACCGGTACTCGACGTTTTCTTGATCGAGTAGGGTATTGTTTTTCAAACTTGCTAGATGTTATATACAAAGAAGACTTCAATGTAGACAAAAGAATTTCTACGCCAAAAATTAAAAGAACATGTATGTTTGCTATTAATATTGCCACTATGTGGTTCGACGAAGAGGGTTGACATCATAGCCATCAGACATGATAAAAAGATGGTTCTGATATTAGATCCCACCATCAGATTTGAACTAGGCTCAACGCAGGCGGAAGACGTGAACAAAGAAAAGAGGGACCATTATATGCCATGCATCCCCGACCTAGCTCGAAAGTATAAGATAGATTGTCAATACTGGAACGTTATTGGTCTTTTCTTGGGAGCCCGAGGTGTAATTCCATCTTTTTTCACTAATTTTTTTTAAAGACATATGCCATTTCCACCATTAATTTAGATCACATAGTAACGTCAATTTTAAAAGACTCGTCTTTCATTCTCCACAATCATCTCTATAATAACTCATCATAAACATTACAGAACGTTTTTTTATTTTTATTTCAACTATTTAATCTTAAAACTTATTATTATTATCTGTATTATTTTTTTCAATAACGTTCATTTTTTTTAAATCTTCGATTTTTATACTTGGATATAAGTTAATAATTTTATATACGTAATTTAGTAATTCAATTGTAATTCTGTATAGATTTATAAAGCTGGATCCTAGTGGTCAATCACATTTTGTGAACAGCTGACATTAAAATTGTTATTCTCTCTCACATGTTTTTCACTATTGATGCATGGAAAAGTATATTCAACTATACATAAAGTAGGCCTATGCTGTGCAATATAGAAAAAAGTGGTTTTAATTATGTTGTGGTAATGGCATATTTTCGGTTTTAAATATATGACCGGTTGCACAGCTCATGGAAATTCCATTGTTAGCAAGCACATTTGATTTTAAGTCAGACCATATTATTAAATTACCTCCATTAAATTAACTTCTCATTGTTTCAGAAATTGGATCGTCAACGTTGATAGATAAAGTAAGTGGAATAGTTTTACTCAAGACATGCAGAGAAAAAATAAATGTCTCCAATCTAGTAGGCCCTATGTCTTCGATCTCTAGTTAGATGCACCCACATCTATCTACAATTAATCAAAAGTGAAAAGTAAAGGCAAAACGTAGTTCGTCTGCACTAGTCAGCATGTGTCTACTGATCACGTTCAGCTCTTCTTTCCAACTTACGAAAATACTTGCCAATGAATGAGTTATTGATCGGCATACCGACCATATCTGCTTTTTTTCCAGGAATGTGTGTTTGTAATTTCAAGTTTTAAAAATAATTTGTGACCGTTCAAATTACCGTAGTTAGGTTTTATTAGCTTTTGAAAGACTGTCAATGATGTATAATAATTATCTTTACAGGCAGAAACAAATAAAACGGAAGAAAATAAATGTGGTAGCTGTTATGGAGCAGAAACAGAAGAATTGAAGTAAGAACTTTTTCAAATCCATTTCAGAGTAGGTGTAGCTACCTAGGCCTATCACGTAGCAATAAAAATTGTTCATCAGCAGTCTCATCTGTCAGCTAGGAATAATCTTTCTCAAGTTAAATTACCATCCAATGTGCTCGTAGTAACCTTTTAGACCTACTCTAAGAACCTTGATGAAAGGTTAATTAAAAAAAAAAATGCCAAAAAATCACTATTTTAGTACTGGTACTTTGAAATAATGAGTTGTCGTTTGGTAATAATGTAGAGGTAAGCTGAAATACATTTCACCTACATGTGATGGAATGTGTATAGGTTGGATTTTTGATAATCCTAACCAAAATTTGATTTTGGAATTATTTATTTCTATATGCCTACTTCATGCGTCACATGTTTTATTTGTGTTGTAGGTGCTGCAGTTCATGTGAACAAGTGAAAGAAGCATATAGAGCTAAAAAGTGGGCGTTTCCAGATTTGGAAACTATTTCTCAATGCAAATCCGAACATTATTCAGAGAAATTGAAATCAGCGTTCACTGAAGCTTGCCAAATTTATGGTTACATGGAAGTCAACAGGGTAAAAAAAGTTTCAAGACTTGTTATTAATTTTTACGTACAGCGCAGTTTGAAAATGAATGCGGCACGAGTAGGCCTACTGTACCACTGTAGTGAACTCAAATTTTGTAACTTGAAAATAGCAATTATATATATCTGTGGCTCATTTGGTCAGGTACGGTACCATTAATTTAGATTTATTAATTTATTATTTCTCGAAAAGACTTTCTACATACCGGTGATTTTTAACAATATTTTTTCTACTAGATTGAATGTAAAAACCATTGATAGTTGTTAAATATTATTAAATTGTGTATTACAGGTTGGAGGAAGTTTCCACATTGCTCCCGGACAAAGCTTTTCTATAAATCATGTTCATGGTATGTGTCCATTGCAAATTAAATGTACAGTATTACCATTATTATAATTGAGCAAGAGTAGGCCCCTGCACATGATTAAAAATATTAAATGTTGGAAGTGTATTCAATTTTCACACTCCATTTTATGTAGGCCTATGCAGCTAAAATCATAACCTCATGATGTGCAACAAATTTTCTCAAAATCTAGACTGTGTTATTCTCGAATGCAACTATGCTGAACAAAATTTAGATGTTTGAATTGTTTCTCGTTTGACCTGTGAAGCACCATTGATATAATATAACACAGAAAAACATTTGTTTTGAATGGATTTCATTACTTTTTCAAAGACCTTGCTCATCGAATTACAATTCGAAATGAAACTTATTGTAGGAATTACTACCAGTATTTACTATTCCAGTTCATGACGTCCAGCCATTTGCCTCCTCATCTTTCAACACATCTCATCAGATAAAGCATCTATCGTTTGGAACTAATATACCAGGAAAAACTGACCCAATTGATGGGACAGAAGTTATTGCACACGAAGGTAAGGAAAATTAATGTTTATTTTACAGAAAATTTAATTACAATCAATAAACTGGTAGATGTGTTGACAAAACATGTTTCACACGAAGGTATGAAAATTATACAAGGACCAACAACCTATTATAACACTAGCTTCTGTTAAGACTTATGGTAAAAAGTAAATGCAATTAAATGTAATCTAATTAACATCTAATTCCAGTGCCAATTGCCATAAAAGTTCCAAATGTCCCTCCACCTTGTATCATCGTTTTTCCAACATTGTTTACAAGTTCTCTCCCACGGAGTCCATATCTGAAAAAGACAAGAATAAAAAATTCAGTACTGATACTGTATTTTGCAATCTTTAGAAGGACAAATTTAAAGCAATGAAGTGCATAGGCGTGCGCAGCCCAAATCATTAGATACGGCCTCTTATTGTGAGGGTATAAACAACATACATAACTACGTCTATAATTATAATGGAAGATGGCATAAAATTATGATATAAAGTTTCCCATCTGCTCAAACGAATAGTCGAATTTTGTCAAATTCACTGCACGCATTAAATAGGCCTATGCCAACAGTCGAGTTTGGTGGTGGAAAGCCAACAAATGCATCACACATGGGCTACTGGTGCACATAATCTCAAAAATTGCCACACCATGAGTTGAGCAGGTAGTGTAGGTGTTATGAGAATCAGGTGTTATAAGAATGCACCGTCAGGATATGATGCCGTAGTTAGATTTGACAGCTAAGAATCGCATAATGCAAGGACGTGACATTAATTTAACAAACTTTTACCGTGAACATGATATTCCTTTACAGACAACAGACCTTAGCTAGTACCAACTATTTTGATGGCACTGATATCAGTGCCAAACTGGCATTATTGGAGCCGCCTCCAGCCTATACCATAGGCTTACCTAACTTTGTCTTGAAGAGTGGTGAAAAAAACAGCATTCAGAGCTGACTCAATGTTATTATAAGATCCAACAATAAAAGACAAAGTCTATAGATTCTAGTGATGCACTGCGTAATTGCAATGATTTGAGTGATAATTTCATCTTATGTTTTGATTTTTTGTTGGTAGCAGAAAAATATAATAAAGCTAGAAGTAGGTCTTGGGGTGTATTAAACTTCAGGGTATGAAAATTACCTTTCTAGTTTCTATCAATTAGTAAGCCCTGCTTATATGATTAAGAACTAATTATTGATGGTTTTTGAGGACCTATGCACTATTGAGTATATTAAAAATGTTTCATACCGTAGAGCTGAGAATCCTCCAAAAAGAGCTCCTGATGCTAGACCTACACAGAAGCCTATGGTGAACCCCATTTTCATTCGATCAAAACAACTTGGGCCATGTTGGAACCCACCTCCTACAGGAACTGGCATTTTCAATTGTGGATATTTTATCTGAAAGCACAAAACAAAAATCCATTAGTCAGTGATATGCTTGCATTCAATAATAAACTTGTCACCAGCCAAAATGGTAGAACAAGCCGAACTTTTCTTCCTAAACAAACCGAATTGGGAGAAACTTGGCTAGCAGCAAGTAGGTCTATACAAACTCAATGATACAATTGAGCACTGTGATTCTCTATCTTGAAATAGATCAGAACAAAAACTTCACTGCCATTTTTGTCTGAATGTGTCAGTTCCTCGACATTGACAGTACTTAGTCAATGATAGGGTCTTTTTGAATCGAGAAGTTTCGTTGATCGAGATCGTAAAGTTGCCATAGAGAATCACACTAGGCAAAGATATCGATAGAAACCCTAGTTGTCGACGAAAATAATACGACCTTGATCGACAGTATTATAGAGAATCCCACTGCAGTAGGCCTACGAGCTTGAACCGAAAGTTGAACTCCTTTTTCTACTTGGCTAAAACAGGTAGCCTTGTGATATTGCATATCATACACTAACAGAAACCTAGATTTGAATTTTAGTTCACGCTGTGCATTCGCCTACTAGGCCTAGCCACTTACAATAATAATGGCCCGAGCCATTGAACGGCCTAGCCCAAGTCATAGGCCTCGGAGATCATTTGTGTACGCGTAGGGCGTAGGCCTACTCAATGCCATTGAGTTTGTAACTACAAACTCAATGTCAATGCCCAAGTTTACAAACACAATGCCTAGAATCTATACCAATAAGCTGTACCATTTCTGAACTACGCCATTGAATTGCTTATGCCTAGGCCTAGCCCATGGTACGAGAATGGAGAATGAAGTGCTTGGGTTTGATCCCAATTTTTATAGCAAAAGCATCGATTTTATTATCTACGTCCTACGTGTTCTAGGTTATGTTGGGTTTGAAGGCTTATGAAAGTTACACGTATTCTGGAGCGTAAGCTTTCAACACACATTCATGATGAACTATTATTGGTTAGCGTAGTGCATTGCTTTTTATGGTGCTGTAATTACGAGCGACAAATAATACATACTTACGAAATAGTCAATAGTAGGATGAAATATTAGAGGCTTAGAATGAATTCTCGATCGAATCGATTACTTCACAGTGCTCTAGGAAACAAAACCATCATCCACATGCACAGCCTTCTATTCCGAAGTAGCCACCTGTAATACCGACCGAGTTTTGTAGTAACGAAAATTAAACTACTGTGTGCGTATTCAGATTATACTCGTTTTATTGTCCATTTCACTGATTTTGAAAACATACTGTGCCTTGTTATTTTTTATTTGGTAAAGAGAACATTACGATGAAAATAAAATAACGAAAGAAATTAATATGATATAATATTTCAATTTGTTGTGGACTTTCAAAACAGTAGCTATAGGCACTTACTTATAATCTTTCAACAGAATATAAAATATAGGCCTAGTCCTATCTCTCATACCAACATTGTATAATAAGGGTATTATACAGATAGGTCCTTGATTATTTGCATAGGTAACAATTTATTATAGTCCCTATTTCAGTATTTGTGATGAAAGTACTTATCAATTTCAGGTGCTACAATGTTTCAGTATTATATCAAAATAGTTCCAACAACTTACGTTCGCCGGGATGGTGCTGTACTACAAACAAATCAATTTTCAGTTACTCGACACCAGAAAGTAAGTAGGCTTGAATGAAACAAATCATTGCGTTGCTAGATTATGTAGTACTGGTATAAAAAAAGTATGTTAACTAATTAACCTGATAGCCTCCGATTTGCTCTGCATATTAAATGTTCAATTTGTGCAAATGTTGTTAATTTATCATGATATTTTTGCATCAACTGGATGAGTAGATTCTAGAGAAAAACACCCAAACGTGCATTGTAACTGTAGTTGTGTTAATATTTCTTTCATGGGATTATTGAAATATCATGATTCTATATTTAATCCTTACCTGTTTTAGCATTAATTATTTGTGTTTCAGAGTGTTTCAATCAGCACTGGGGAGTCTGGAATGCCAGGGATATTCTTCAGTTATGAACTTGCCCCAATGATGGTGAAATATACCGAAAGAGAAAGGTATGTAATCAACTAATTAATAATTTAATCATGTTAATAAAACTGTTTCCATATAATATTGTTAATGTTTTTTATAAAATTGCATTTTTTTGCACCTTGCAATTGGATTGCCTCATAAAACTTCTAAAAAGATTATCCATTATTTTTGAGAATCATCTGCATAATGACTCATCCTAATGCATACAAAATAGCATTTCAATCAATTATTATCTGTATATTTTTTCAGTGGATGGTCTTCCATTTTCCCTTCAATCTTTTATACCTGTATCTCATCATAAAGTGGTCTATGTATAATAACTTCATATTTGTACACTTTTCATTGTATTGTAGCCTTCTATGTTATTGGACTTATAACTTATTAATTATTATTCATCAAGATGGACTCTTTTTTATTGGTCGCTCACAATAGTGAATGTCCACAGACAATTAAAGTTATTTTTCTTATTACTGACGGTTTAACTCGTAATCAATGAATTTCAGAATTGTATATAATTTATTACCACACCTCATTATAATCCGTGGTACGTTAGAATTAAAAATGAATACTATAAAAGGGGCACAGCAGATAACGTGATAGTTTATAGGCCTATTGAGAATTTTTATCATACATTGAATGCAGTTTGTATCTTTAGTTCAAAGGAGTAAGCTATATTTCAGATGCTCGATGAATGAAGAAATAATGAATATCAACACAGAAACATTAGAATGAAATCAATCAATAAACTTTGGGTTTTTTAATAAGAGGAAGATCAAGCTGAGCACAACTTTGAACACTTGAGTAGCTTACACTTACGTATAAATAAACACTCTTTTATGGTATTGGTGTACACGGAAATTCAAACTTCGATCAACGAATTCTTCTGTTAAGCCATCATAACGCAAACATTTTATGCAAATTACTAAGATCATACCAGTGTAATAGAATGATTTATTCATCAACTTTCATTAATTTTGTGCTCTCACAATTTCCTCAATGTTATGTATTATTAAATGGTACCATATTATGTATTTGTATTTAGGCCCCTACTTAATGTTGTACAACTTTCATTGAGTTTATGAATTGTAAATCAAGGAAATAAATTGTCATCAAGACTAAGTAGTAGGGACCAAGTAGTACTGTACACTTTAGCAGAGATAATAAATATATCCAATATGTTGTTTCAGATCTTTTGGTCACTTTGCTACCAACGTGTGTGCCATCATAGGAGGCATCTTCACTGTGGCTGGAATAATAGACTCTTTACTATATCACTCGGTGAAGGCAATACAGAAGAAAATCGAGTTAGGAAAAGTCAACTAAATGCTGTAAAATATTGTACATCTAGCACAAAGAAGTCGTAAGGAACATTCCACATCAATGGAATATTTATAATGTTTTTAAAAACAAGTTGAGTGCTTGAACTGACGATTTGGCAACATTTGAACAAAACTCGGCATCTGTACCAGCAACAAGTTGTTCCAGCGATATGTATCCCTCCACTTTGGGGTCATATTGTGAACGTCCGAGGTACGATAAGAACAGGTGGCGCTGTTTAGTGCGGAACTCTCTGCTACCAAGTACTTGAGGCTGGAGGGAGATTTGATTATGCGGAATTTTCATCACATTGTGAACAAAGTTGAACCGCGACTGCAGAGATGCTTGAGCTGGAAAATGAAAATAACGCAAGTTATATACACGTAGCTAGAACCTACAGTTTCTAAATAGATTGTGAATAGGCCTAAATCTGGATAGTGATTTTCATTATGATAAACTCTAAAATATGTGTCGAACTAGTCTAATTATAGGCTATTTTCACAAATTTACATTTTATTAAAAAGCATTTTCAGTCAACAAGACTTATTAAATCTGTTCACTAGATTATAAACTGTTTCATTCATGCATTCATTTTTGAATTAGCATGCTTAAACTTCAAAGTGATACCTATATACAATATACAATTATTTAAATAGAACCAGCAACCCATATGTATTTTGATCAAAAATCGTATGAATTTTATTAACTTCATGCTACAAGTCGAAATTTCAATTCCAATTGTTGTTTCTCACCCATCATCCAAAGTCTAGGCCGTTTTAGCAATAGGCGTTTGATTTCTTCGTCAACAAATCCCATTTCTTCCTTGATTACGAACGTGATGAGCTGTGGTCGAAAGTATAGTAAGTGATAAATATGCATTTACATTCAAATATACAATACAATGAAGGTACATCAAGGGATGAGGTTCGAAATTCTATAGTAGGCCTACATACCTTAATATGGGCCATATTATAAGTTATTAGGCGTGGTTGTTTGAGTACTAATTCTCGTACTTCATTGCCGCTTAAGCCAAATGTTTTCTGGAAGTGACCCAGCCGACGGTCGATTCTTTCAGTGCTGACAAATAGAAATCATTAATTAATGAGTAGGCCTAGGCCTACATATGAAGATCACTTAAATTCTAGGAGGACCAATTAACAATATGATTGTGAATTCATCATGGTCTGTTGTAGGATTGACGAGTATATATTTTACCTGAACATAAGCCAGTGAGGATTAAGATCAATAATTCGTGTAACCATATCTGAAGTGAAGCGTTTTGCTTGTAAATAATTTATGCGGACGCTTAGGTCTTCCAATTCCTCTTTGAAGATCAGCGGATTTTTTGTTAAATATGTTCCTAGGTTTTCTGGTGATATGCCCAAGTTATGTAAGAAACTGAAAGAAATGTAATGAATTGATTAAATGATTGATTAATGAAACAATCATGATAAAAATCTCACAATAGCTTATTATGTCAACAACCAACACGGTACAGGTGAGTGTTATTGTGTAGCTAACTTCAATTTCACATTCACACCTTCATACTATTATAATTGGAGATCAACCAGTAAGTCCTAGGTCTATATACTTGAACGACTCCACAACACTGGCGCTAGATTTGAATGAACAGTGACGTTATTTTTATTTACTAATTTTTGAGAAAACTGGAAATTATTGCCTCGTTTTCAGAAATGATAATCTGTTCATTTGTTCTCCGGGACCTGCCCCGGGTATGCTGAAGAGCGAATACCGGAATAAAGTTGACTCTGTCGTGTGACGGGTTTCAGGGTACTTTTCAATGAAATGTAGTTAGGGTTCAGGTAAGGTTGGATGGATACCCAAACCCACGTCACAACCGAGTATGCTTTATTCTGGTATTCGCTCTTCAGACACCTCCTACCCCTTTTTACGAGTCATAACGTAGGCTTAGGCATTACTCAATTATGTTAATGCTTCAAATTCAAACAAATTTCAATACAGAATCGGGTAATGCCTTCGTCATGACTCAGAAAAAAGAATCGAGTCTCTGACAGACACTTTCTGAAAGTGAGATGATTTCTAGTTTTCTCTAAAATTGGGAGGAAAATAGCGGCATTATTCCTTCAAATCTAGCTTTCTATTTCTCTTCTGTCCTTGAAGAGTCTGATGCCGTGAGGTTGGTCAAGAAGTTCATAACAATGAAATGGATTTATTGATGTTTGAACATTTTCATTTCAATTAGAGCATAGGCAGCAACTCAACATTTTTTGCCAGATGCAATGAGTCAATGGTTGGTAGTTGATATACCGTACACCTAATATACACATATATGTTTCTTACATCAAATGAGCTTTCATGTCTCTGTCAAAATCAAGTTGCAGAATATATTGTGGTATGCCTTTTTTCTTCTCTAATCTATGTAGATCAACTCCCAGCTTTACTAGTTCTTGCAATGTATGCGATTTATTTACATAAGCAGCGAAGTTAAAGGTTGGCATAAGGTATGGAGAAACAATTGATACATCATTATTGCAATCTTCCAATACTTTGTCTTGAATGGGATAAACTATAGGTTGTAAATCCTGCAAGGACGACTCGTCTCCATGATCAACTGGCCCTTCGTCAAGTTTCGGGTGGCTTGTTGATATTATGGTCGAGTAGCCTTTTACTTGTAATTTACACATAAAATATGGGAGTAATTGATAGTTATTATGCAATTCGTTATGAAGACAAACAGATTGCGAATAAAAAATTTCACCCATGTCCCTCAATAGGGGTAGGCCTATCACTCTTCTACAAATATTAAACATTGTTCTTGTAGTCTTCATTTCTATTTGGTCTACGCCTATGACCACGAATTAAACATTTTTTTCATTTGAAAATATTAAATGTTAAATTTTCAGGGTAGGCTCGTTAATACGCAGCAAACATAATGTTCAAAAACTTCTATTAAGATTAATTATTTTTATTCAAATTATTTGGAAGCACACATAACCTAAAAAACTAGACAAACAGATTGAAGTCGAAAGACGCACGAAGATAAATATCCTTGCCGACAAAGTGCTTGCGATTGCTACGGATTTGCATTAAATCGCCGGCCATCGGCCAGTATCAGGTGTCAACTGGCTCAGTGTTGACAAAATCGTGCTGAATCGTGACGTTAGTGAACGCTTCAGAGCGATTCTCACTCGACGCTGGTTTTGTATTTAATTCATAGGTGTTCCATAAGGACTTGTGGTCAAGGGCTATGCCAGCTACAAACTATTTCTTTCAGCGACCGATATTTGGAAGTGCTATTTTATTACATTCTTATTCAGGTTCTCATGTTACTGATATCCACGATCTAGCACGAGGTTGTCAATACTGAGCTGCTCTCGGTGTCGGTCTCAGACTTCGAATCTCCGATTGAAAAGGCTTCAACATGGCGGCCAGAATAGGCCTGGAAGAGTTTGATTCATGGTTAAATGTTAAATTACGGGGTTTAAATACAGATGAAGGAGTATTTGGTTCATACATTAAAGGGATACTAGAGGAAGAGGACACACTGGAAGATAAAACTGAAGCTCTTGAAGGAATACTATCAGAAATTATTACTGTAAGTTTGATGTAGGACTACGGTAGGCATGGCATGTAGGGCCAATGCAATGGCCAATGGGCTTAACTCATTCTCTTAATACCTCCTTATTAGGCCAACTCCTTAACTTAGTGAGGTTGCCGCATTAGAACTTGAAAAGTCATTGCCCTAACCTCTCAATGGCCTCTACAAACCTAAAAGCCTAAAAACCTGTACAATCTCATTCTCAGCCATTGAATTTGTAGGTTCTAGGCCTACCCCAACCAAGAATCATGTCACTGTGCATCACACATCTGCAAGAGTTATAAACGGGAGAACGACAACTGTATCATTTTCAAACCTCGTCCGATCCAACTAAATCAGTTGAAAAATCTGTTTTTCAGTTTTCAATTTTGGCAGATTTCAATGGTGATGGTTAGGGTCAAGGTATGCTTACACTTCTGCTTCGTGCTAGGTGCAACATGCTTTGAGCAACAATCGGCATACACTCAGCGCACCAATTTCGTTTATTGTTGAACGCTGTGTTGAGCATGTTGTGCGTAGCACAAAGCATTGTGTCAGGGTGAACACACATAACTTTGGGTTTAAACCATAGCATACAGTCCAGTTTCGTATTTATCACAAACCTTATCCTTCCCACCCGTTACCCCAGCCATTGAAATGCCCCAGCTCTTGATAACCCAGCTGCAACCGACAACCCAGACAACCGACTAACAGCTGTAGGCCTATAACCCAGCTGTTGATTACTAATCTAGCAAACAATAATCATCATACATTGTGGTTCAGGAACAACGTTCTGGCTATACTGGCGTCTTTGCAATAATCAAACATTTTCCACTAGGCTATGTTGACCATTTTTTTTTATCTTAAATTCAGTATCGGTAGGACCTGTGTATAAACTTATTCAAGACACATGACTCGCTAAAACTCTTTTGGTTATAGGCTGCAGTACCCTATATTAATATTATGTTACCTAACTTGATAGCATAGGCCTACTGGAATTGAATAAAGTAGAACCGCACAACGAACAGCAACATACCGTATAGATATTGCTCTCCAAAGACAATGGTATAATGATGAAAACGTGAACTTATAGGCCTACAATATTTCTTTTCACAGAGCAATGATATTCGAAGCCATTGTCGAGAAATATTAGACAAATGGCAAGCAGTCAGTGAAGCAACCGCATCCTCTGAGAATGCATCGGGTGGCGGTGAAGAAATGGGTGCTAAGTTGGCCCGACTCCTTGAATCGCAAGCAAGACCAACTACAGTCCAGCGAACAGCTTACACTGATGAGGAGCGGAAGATACGGGAAGCCATATTAGCCCAGTACAGTCAGGTACCAGTACAGGGATATTTTATTTCTACTCATTTCTGCGTATTGCTTCAAAGTGCTCTCAATTGTTAAATTGGTACCGGTATTTTTTTTCTTTTTATTGAACAAAAGAACATAGAACATAGGCCTACATATAATAAATGATCAGTCACGTGATGTCCACAAAGCCCTCAAGAGCTTGACTGCGGATTATGTGTTAAAAAATAATAGAAAAATATTGCATAGGCCCTAATGCTATAATTGAAACAAGTAGGCTATGCAAAACAAGGTGAGTAAGATACAAACTAAAATAAATATGTTAGAAAATGAACACGGCGATGAATTAATCCGTGAGAGTGAATAATAATTATAACAAACAATAAGTGAAAAATTCGTAATAATGACAAACAATATGAAACAAGTTTTACACAACACTTTTAGTCAAGACAATTTACAGTTTAGTTTAATAACCATTTCTTAATTTCTAACTTAATTGACTTATATCTGTCTATATTCTATAAAATAAAATTTATTATGGGGTGTGCAAAGAGTATGTATATAGTGACATACCACTACAGTACCAGTAATAGTAATCTGTAGGCCTAATCCAGAATACGGTACCACTAGTTATATGTTTGTTGTTTAGTGTATTTATACCACAGCCTTCTTTATTAGAGAAGATGTCTCTTCTTATACTGTCCTTTCACTGGGGGTATGCTTCCCATGTTAACCGATGTCCATTTATTTTAGTTTACTAAATCACCGATGGTTCCAGACCATGACGTCACTTTCCAAAGACTTTCAAGTATATTAGTCTGTTTGAAGTGTCATATCTGCGAAGCTACTAAAAACTTTGGGAATTTCCGTAAAAGAATTTGAACTAAGCACGCATTCTATTTGGCCGTGATTGCGAGTTTACTACCTTCGTTTATGACAATAATATGAACGATTAATCCCATAATATGATGGAATATCGCCAGGACCATTTCTTGATTCATGTTTATTGCTTGAGCTAACATGAAGATCGTTCAAAATGTAGATATGACATAACCTCAATAGTGTCGTGGGAAATTGAAAAATTCTGACAGATGACAGTTTTTCGAAGTTGTAAATTTAGACTACCAGAGTTCAGCACATACCAGACCATGATGTAATTTTAGCTTGCGCGAGCAAAGATGCGCAAACCCGTCAAAATAGCCTTGGTGAAAGGGCAGTATAAGAAGAGACGGTCTTATCCAATAAAGAAGGCTGTGATTAGATGAGTGTAGCGAAGATTTTCATTCCATATAGGCCTACCGAAAAAAAATTGTCTTTTTTTTTTTTTTTTTTTTTTTTATGTAATTTTGTATGCGGCATACAGGTCAGGAAATCATACATATCATACATATTTTAAGCGATTTATGGAACAATCGGATGTGAAATAACGAAGAAAACGCATTTTTAATGTACTTTTTACACATTAAAAGAAATTAAGAAAGCAATTAAAGGAACTATTAGGCCTAAATGTGAGCAACAAGTGTCACCAATAAATGAAAACGATTAAAATATGTGATGGATATCAAGAAGGCACTGGTACCATTGTTGGGAAACCAAGGTCCATATACCAACAGACAGCCGCGGTTTTTAAACCTTTGAAGTGATCCATGGCCTGTCTATGTACATTGAGCTGACCAAATGTTCTTAATTCTACATTGCCATTCTTCTAATAGCCAGTTCACACGAGGCATTGCAATGCTAATCTTGGAATGCTAGCATTCCAAATTTCCAATGCTTCCGTCTGAACTATCTTAACGTTGGCATTGGAGCTTTGAAATCTTTTAGATGTGAGTTCTAAAACCAAGTATTGGGCTTCTCGGCGTTGGAACGCTGACCAATCAGATTGCAGTATTTGTAGTCGAAATTAATTAAGGTCGAGATATATCGATTTAAAATAACTTTCGAGTGAATCGATTCGACTCATCCTACTCGGTGAGAGCGAAGAAAGTGGGCGCGAAAACCCTTTGTTATAGTCTATTTAATGTATTGCTTATTATTTCGTCGTTATTCCAATACCGTAATGCCTCCTAGTAAAATTCTAATTGGACATACAACCGTGAGGTCACTCTTATTAACTTCTGTCAAGAAAATGCATTCTTGTGGCAATCAAACCACATGAACCATGCCATTGGGAAAAAAGTAAGGTTATGGACGACCTTGTCCAAATCCTCGATGGATGACTCCAATGCCGGCATTGGCCTTTAGTAGTGTGAATAGTAAAATGGGTGGCATTGGAATGCTAGCATTCCGAGATTAGCATTGCAATGCCTCGTGTGAACTGGCTATAAGCTCATCTCACAACGCATATAAGGCGTTTTCCTAGTTTATAGTTACCGTGCAGAGGTAGGAAGGAAGGAATCTTTTGGCTGAAAACATGCAAAGTATTCAAGTTTGCACTGATATGGTAGCTATCCAAAGAGTAAAACCTGTCAAACCTAATCCTCATCCCAAATAACTAGATCCAAAATGAAGAAATGAAAATATATCCAACTATTCAACTTCTTGAGGAATTCTAGTTTGCACGATAGACCTAAAATAAAATAGGCCTATGGGGGGGAAACAATAGAAAATTTTCAACTGTGGATTAGTGGGTACTACTGATCTTGAATACCATGTATTTACAGTAACGTTTTGAATATATATTGAATAACTTTGTTTCAGATGTCTGATGATGACGAAGATGGGGATGGAGGCGTCCACAAAGAGCGCCAAACAACAAAGGTGCCAACTGAGGCCAAAGAGAATGGCCTAGAGAAAAATACTAACGTTGCCATAGTTCAACAAGCAGAGAAAGAGAAACGAGAGCAAGCAAAGAAGGACAGTAAACAAAAGAAAGAGAAGGATAGAGAGGACAGGTAGGCCTAAATACGAGGATCATTGTGTGAAACATTTATGTCAATGAGGAATATTATTAATTGTCATTGAAATGTTGTACCTGTATTTTAGTTTTTTTGTGAGGTGGCAGGATGGCGTCATCCAACAGTTTGAATTTTTCATTATTATTGCTTTGTTATTTTTGTACAACACACTAGCGACTAGACTACGGTCTAGCGGAGGGTGTGTGAGATCAATAACAATTTACCATTTGGCTGCGAGCACTAGGCCCTACTTGCAATAGTATGATATTTGGTATTTTTCATATTGTCAAGCCTCAGTAATATATTCATCTCTTCTGCATATGAAATAATTTGGCATTTTAAACTGAATTTGGCACCTTACTACAGTAATATTTTTTGGGTAGTTTCACTGCCAAATTATTGAAAATTAGATTTACAATAGCCCTTAACATATGTGTATGTTTTCTAATTTTCATTTTTGGCCATTACCCACATAATTTCAGCAGATTGGCCTGCTTGGTTTCATATCTGACATCTAAACTTTGGTGTAGGCCTACATCATTTTTACTCCCAGTCCAGTCGTCATCTCCTGTCTCTAGTTTATTCAATACTTTGTTCAAATCGTCATCGTTCAATTAATCGTTTCAAATTTGACACCCAAACATCATTTTTACTCCCATTCCTGTTGTCATCTCCTCCTGTCTCTAGTTTATTCAATGCATCGTTATTGAATATTGGCAATGAATTGATTCATCCCAACTTGATATCAATGCATTTGCGATGTTTCAGAGAGAAGCAGCGACAGCAAGCGACTGATAAAAAGGAAAAACGTAAAACACAGAAAGGAGAACGGCGGAGATAGCAAGATGACCCATCACTAACTCGTGCGTGTATGTTTTGTGTTGTGATAATTTATTACTGTTGGAGCCTGTATTCAGATCTGAACTCATTGACAAGAATATTGAGTCAGGCATTGGTATTAAATTGTAAGTCATCAAATGTTAACTGGTCAGTAATTTTAGAAACATCATTTCTTACTTTAATTTACGAGAAAAATCTACCAACAACTGAAATTAAAACAAATTCATCAGTGTTAATCAATCTAGGTGTTCAGTGTATTAATGTCAATCAGTTTAGTACCAGTATCCCATTAAATGTGAAATTATGACAAATGATTTTAAATCAAATTTACTCATGTAGCTATAGGCCTATGTCTTTCCATTTACTCATACAATACTGTGTAATGTTATTGATTCAGACTTACATATTGTGGAATATACCAATGAAGTTGAATGTTGTTTGCCCAATAAAAATGAAATTTATATTAGTTTATTCATATGACTTCCTAATTTCTATTGTTTCAGCACCAAAGACACATTAGGCATTGACATTAGGTATATCACCTCCATTTTCAAAAGTGCATAGATCTGATGCAAGTAATCTCTTGTTTTGAGCATCCTTCAAGCTGAACCATTATGTAAGATTATTTCTATCCTTTACAAAAATTGTGATACACCATTTATTATTTGAGCCTAATCCTACTTTAGTAATACAGTATAGGTACTTACTTATCCTACCCTCAAATAATATAGGTCTAGCTTTTATCAATGAGCAAAGAATAATAACTGTGTTTTTTTTATACTGGGTTTAATGACGCACTGTTATAATAGTGCAGATCTAATGGCGTCGGATGGATGATTAATGGGATGATGAGATGAAGGTTCTTAGGTAATGGGAAGGAAGCGGTCATGGCTGACTTATTGTAGGAACCATCCCGGCATTAGCCTAGATTACAGGCTGGGAAGCCATGAAAAGCCCTGTAAAGATGGTCGGCGGCAGGGATCGAACTGCGTTCGTAAGTCCTCTCGCCTCCCAGATCACAGGTGGCGAGCGCGTTAACTACTGCGCTGCATGTGCCGGTGAATATTTTATATTTAAAATATCTCCAGAATTTGTAGAAGGCACACTTGGAAAGTGAAATGGAATACCATAACCACTAATTATAATTTCAAATATTGATACCTAGGTCATTAAAAGTCTGAATAATTTTGAAAATTATAACTCGATAATAGAACTTGATTCACTGTCTCCCGTTTTCCGTAACATCAATCCTAGAAAAAGTGCCATCAATCCTGCCGAGTTTGGTGGCCGCTTGTCTTGTTCAGTCAGTTTTGGGGAAAAAAACGAGGTGTTATATTTCAAACCATAAAATAAGAAATGTATTTAAAAATTCCCAATTTAAAAAATGCTAATATTGTGTACATAAAACTCGCAGTTTTAGATATTGTGAGACAAAAGTCGAGTCTCACAACACCCACTGCATCCTGCAAATCGGTGAATGACTACAGTGCCGTTTCTTGTCACTTTAGTGAGTGGCGTGGACAAGGACTCAATTTTGGATTTTTTTGTAAGACCAAGTGTGAAGCAAATGTGAAGTAAGTGGATCTGGGGGATATAAATTTGTTATTCAGTAAACTGTAGAATATTTCACAAGGGCACCCAGTGTTGAATCCATGCAAACTTACAGCAGGGGAGGTCTGCAGATCGTTGATTGCCCCTCCTCTACATAACTTCCTACATCAAAATTCTCCTTATACTTCACTTCTAGTTTTGAATTTTAAAACCTCCTATTGACAAGCTACTTTGTAGAATTTCAGGGAGTTGTTGAAATTGTTATTTATTGTAATTAAAAAAGTACGTTCTGAAAATTCGCTTGAAATTGCAGTTTTATGGTACTTCAGACTTATTTTTTGGAAACGGCTATGGCGAGCGAGTGTAGCCAAATTTGCTAGTGATTTAGGGATCATGTAATAATACTCAAACGAAAAATACTAGAACATCATAGGTCTTATCAGTTCATAGAAATTAATTATTGTAAAAGATCAAAAACTAGTGTGACCTACGTACCATTTTGGCCAAATTTTCAAGTGACTTGACACTTTTCGTTAAATTTCTCAATTCTACTGTCACGTGTGTGGAGCATCAGGACATGTCAAGCATGAGGACACGAAAGCTCTTTTATAACGATAAATTACAATAAAAATAACCATGCTTGTTGCTTGTTGAACCATTTGACGAATCACTCTTTAAAATGTACATAAAATTCAAATAAGCAACTTCTTAAATCTAACTTGCATGCATTCTATCCTATAAGGTGTAAAGCTGTATGCAATAACTATACGGAAAAAATATATTCCTGAATTTATATGACAAAAATACACCCAAAACATAAGTAGAAGACTACAAATTCCATGAATTTCCCTGCAATCCCCCCACCCCTCATACAATTTGGTTTGTAATGATTTCGACTTGGAACTTCTCAGCATTGTCCCTGATTTCCAGGTCTCTTAAAAATGGTCACCCTAAATAAAAGCAATAAGAATAATTCCATTTTTTAGTAATGTTTTTCATTTCCTAAAATACCGCCAAAAAGTAACTTATCATGAGCTACATCAAACAAAAAAAATCGATTCAATTTTCTTATTCCCCATTTTGAACGCAACGTGTCTGAAGTGGCACGAGTAATGAACAAGGCTGGCAATATTTTGAGTAATTTAGGATGTATTTGTGCGTCACTATCAAATGAACAGATTATTTATTTTTAGAATTTGAATAAAAGAAAAATAACTGGTCGTTATTACCGGGTAGTGAAGCGTCGTGAAAAATAACGGGGTGTTGGACATGTACCATTTATTTTTCTATTTTCCATGTAAGGTTTGAGACATTTTAATTTAATTTCCGCGTAATTGGACAAATTTCTAACAAAAATGTTTCAATAGAAATTGTATTAATGCATTATCAAAATGTGGGTAAATTAAAAAACTAATCACTCGCAAATATTTTTCACGTTTTCTACAATATTCACGTCGTGTTGCTATTCGTTCACGATACATCTTTAATAATTTACATAAACGGAAAATATACAATTGTTTATCTATTGGCTATGTTATTTATTCATGAACAATCATCATTGGTTCATAAAGAGTTTGTGTAATTTCGCTCAACGCGTTCCAGAGTGTGATTTGTGTTGAGTAACGACCCCACCAAAAGCTAGGTTGTGACAGGCAAATATTGTCAACAACTTTCAAATTATATAATTTTTTGTACATATAGGTCCAAATTTAATTATAAAATCATCTGTATATTTATTTATTCATCTTTATTATACATTTATCTGTGCAAATTTATCTTACGTGAAAATTCCCTGAAATCCCTGAAATCTCTTGAAATCACTGAAATCCCTGAAATCCCTGAAATCTCTTGAAATCCCTGAAATCTTTTGAAATCCCTGAAATCTCTTGAAATCCTTATGAAATCCATTGAAATCTCTTGAAATCCCTGATATCTCTCGAAATCTCTTGAAATCCCTGAGATCCCTGAAATCTTTTGAAATCTCTTGAAATCCTTATGAAATCCCCGAAATCCCTTGAAATCTCTCGAAATCCATGAAATCTCTTGAAATCCCTGAAATCTCTTGAAATCCCTGAAATCACCTGAAATCTGAAATCTTGAAATCTGAGTTGTAAACCATTCGGATATATGGGTCTTTGTAATCATCAATATCTTCATGGATCATCATCTCATTCGTATCATCTCATTGCTCATACGTATACCAAACAACCTAGCTGTTGGTGGGGTCAATTATCGTCAATATTGTGTCTGTGTATAAGGGAAAGGGGGGGGGGAGTTGTTACTTGTATTGTGTGGAGTTTTATTTACAGCGAACATGGCTCATAATAATATATAGGACACATCAGTATTTTTCAGTACATGTGCAATAGAAAAAGCTAATGTTGTAGCAGAAGGAACCTATAGGCCCTATATATATATACTACTGCTGCTTAGCCTTTTTATCAAGAACAGATTCGTCGTTTTACGGCGAATGTCGTATACTAACCATAGAGGAACCAACCTCCTTAATCTATGTACGAACGTAGAGTCGTAGAGTGCACGAACTAAATCGGCAGCACACTATATACCGTCCTCATTATGCTTTGCCAACTGGTTTCTAAATGGTAAGTCTTGAACCTTCATTGTTGCAACAATGATTGCAACTGACCACTGTTTCACACTGGGTGTCTCAGTTAGTGCTCTAGCGAAAAGCTCGATCTAATAGCGGACACACTCTTCAGAAAATATTTCATTCATTTTTACATATGGATAGTATTTTTTTATCAAGAGCCATGATTCCTTGGGTCAGACTTCTAATTCTTGAAAAATCGTCAACGTCTTCAAATCTAGAACCTATCTTTTGAATAAAAAGTTTTTAAAAAAATCTTTTTTCCAATTACATCGAAACTTGATACGAAATCATTGTTCCCCAATTAAGGCTATTGATGAAAGATGAGATCGTTTGAACGGGGTACCACAAGGGCGATCTCACCATCCCAAAAAAGTTTAAAAAGTTAAACTGTAGGAAACTGTCAGTTATTATACTGGTGAAAAATAAATTCGCATGTTAGACTGAATTGCATCATTGAAAAAAATCCGCTCTTTATCTTACAAGTCTTCCATTATATGACATTGTTTTCGGCCACTATACAACACAACCAGTGTCACTGATTTTATCGCGATTAGTTATAAATCGTGTACACGCCATTTTTCTTATGAAATAATAGGCTGATGTCTATGCGCTCCAATTATTAGTAATCTATGAAATATTCCGAAGTTTTATTGCTTCATCTTTAGAGTAATGACGAGAGTTTTCTTCAGGTGTTAAGTAAGTCATAACTATTCACTGCGTAATCTATGCACTGACAGGGAACAATAAATAATCATCGAGTCTATTACACCTGAATCTCACGTATATTGTGCACATGGCCTCTCAGACCAGATGCACAAAAACTGTTCTATGGTGACGTTATTCTAACCCAATGACCTAATTTTAAAATTGGGTCAAACAAAATACGTACGCTCACGCTGTGATGTACAAAGGGAAATGCTGAATTAGAAGAAGTTTCTATTATTTAATTGGATGAGTACATCTATATCTGATCAAAATGTATAAATTTTCCTCTTATCATATACCGGTATTGGGATAATTTTATGATTCATTTTATTTCATCGTTATGTCTGATAAACTTGCACTCGACATATTGCATTCGATAAACTGTGTATATAGAGCGCGCATGTCTGAACCCATTATTTAACCTGACATAGTTTCCACCCCAACAAATTTACAATATATATACTTCACATAAAAACTTATAAAATAATTCAATTTGCACTCTTCAGTCTATAAAGTCTTCAATAAAAGCAAAAAAAGGCAAAGCCATTTTAATATGTTTAAAGACGTGACGCACAGGTACGAAAGTCAATGTATGAAACTTTTGGAACTTGTTGTAGACAGAGCATGAATAATGAAACAAGTCATACCAGTCGGGAAACTGCGCAAGGGCGCGGTAGACACTTTCCATATTTAAATCGAAGTGAGCTACCCGTCGACATCACATGCAAAATATTGAAAAGCTCTTCAATTGTGAGAGACGTTAATTAGTATTCTGTCTCATCTAGAAGCCTCAGTATATAGTTATAATGGCATCATACATGATTTATCAATTCCACTTGTCTAAGGGATGCTGTATGCGCTGAATGGGGTACAGCGATACCGGCGCATGGCTCTAGGTGGCTGTCAAATGAACTTGACACACTTCTCTACTGGAAGCTCCATGATCTAGGTTAGCAGCCACAGCATCCAGAATCTAAACAGTTCTCTTCACTACTGACTCAATCACATCCGGGGTGCGTGGCTGTAAATACACACTTCAGTTTATTACAATCAGTTTATTTCATCTTATTTAATAAAATCATTAATTAAAGTTCGGTACATTTGTTCAGATCTTTACATTCACATAGGAACACGTGGGTGGCTACATTATTGGTTATTAGTTGAATAGAATGTGTAAGTAGCCAGTCATTGGTGTTCGATTTCTATGGAAACGGAACGGTTTATAGGCACAACAAACTTTATATTACACTATTACGTGTAAAGTGGACAGTACAAGCAGTCACACCAGGGTCAATAATAATGTCGCGCGTTTAAATTCGTCTGAAGCCATAGCGTGTTTTCAATGGCTAGTTATACTCCGCTATTGTTTAATCGCAGTGGTTCACAGCATCAACCTCATCTTAGTCTGATGAGCAGCACTCTTCCGATGGACCGAAGTCGAGATATTGATGAAGATGTCATCTCGGTGTGTTCGATAGCTGACGTCACGCTGCCGAGGATCGCGAGGGAGATTAGAAGAAAGGATAAGTTGCCATTGTGGAAACTTGACAGGCCGATCATCATTATTAAGGTAAATAAGATTGACATTATAATTGTTTAGTTTCGTATACAAAATTTCGAGTTAGACTGTGTTATATATGTGCACTTGATACTGATTTACATAATTTCATAGTTCATACACCCATAAAATGCAATGTTTTGTGACTTAAACGCTGGTATAAGAAATGGTAAGCCACAGTTATACACGAAATATGACATATTTCAAATTATTTAAATCTCAATATTGATTTAATTGCTATAGGCTTCAATAATCATTAGTCATTTTTTAAAGCAATGCATGGATAACTTTGAAGAGGCAGTTGATTGTTAATGCATGGTTGTTGAGAACGTTCAAATTTGGTAGAACGTATAGGTCTACATTCATTTTTTACATTTTAATGAGTAAGATGAATAAAATACAGAGACCATGTACAGCGAGTGACAGGATGGAAGCCTTTTAAGTGTTTTAAATAATTCACCGTTTAGATTTTCAGTTCTTTTTTACTCTTTCCAAATCCTGACAACTCAATTACTAATCATTCTAAAGCCATTTCAGACAACACTTAGAGAAAAGGAAAGTCAAATGAAATCAAAGAAATCTTTCAACAATAGCATTTCACGATCTGTTATGCACTAAAATGTTCTTCCATAACAAACATTGCAAATTATGATATGAATAATTCAGGTTTGTATGTATATTCGATTAGATGCGATTAAATTTACATGGACTAAAATTCAATCATTTTCAAAATTATAGTTTAAGAAACCATTTTCAGGTATGCTCTATTTTGAATTACATAAATTCTGGTCAAAGTTGAAATAAAATGTGTGGTTTTATACGCCGGGTGCACTCTTTTCGCGTATCAAAATCACAGTCTATCTTTTCCAGAACTAATTTAATCAAACGTTTCATTAAATCATTCGTTCAAAATGTAATTGAATTTGCTACTCCCCAAATGTTTGATTCAAAGTCAAACGAAATATAAACGAAATAACACAGTCATTCCAAACAATTAAAATCTATGGCATTGCTTAACAATCCTTATCCCTTACAAACATTAATTGTACACGAAACATTGATTGATTTGTCTGTTCCTATTGGACAACAGTGGCATTGTAATGGTGGTACATTGGTTGGTTCACACGAGTAAAGCAATCGATCTTTATTATCATACCATTGGTCACAATAAAAGTGGTCAATATGTGGCAAGTGTACTTTTAGGCTTCGACGAGATTGTGTGGATCGATCAGTTGATGGATCGATAGAACCAGCTCATAACATCCATTCAACCCCCCCCCCCTCCTTTCTCCCCTACCCCTCTTTGCTAGACCTTCACACTTGACATTTGAAGAATCCGTAGGAATGGTTTAGGTATGTGATAGTGACAACGGCAATGAAAATGTACATACTTTGTGGATAATATAATATATTAGTATCAACTCCCATGCAGTTCTTTCATCCCGAGTTAATTATTTATTTATTCATCTTATTCACATATACACGAATTCCGTTGGTAAAATATCGCTTTTCCACTTATCCATAAAACAAGTATTCAAAGCTCAACGGTAAAATACAGACTATACCTCCCATCGAACCTAAATCGTCACATGCTCACACCTCCACCGCATCGCAGCTCCCATCACACTATTTTCACACGCCCAATAGTTCAGAGACAAGGCAGATTCACGCAATCACCAATGTTCGTCTTATACCAACTATATGTTATATGCACATCTACCATGTTCACCGTAGGCTCTACCTACGCACAACATTGCCGTCACCGTTGGTAGGTGCACCCCTGCAATTTGCGTGAAATATAGATCATGGATCACATGGATGACAAATGATTATAGTAGAATTTTTGCCGTAACTGAAAAGACAGGGGAGCATTCATCCTGATGCCACCTTATGAGTAAGCCTTTTAATCGATTCAACTTACTGCAAATTTGCAAAATTTTCTTCAAATTTCTCTGTTAAATTAATGGGAAAGGCACATGAACCGAAAATAATGATTATAAGTAAATAATAAATATTGACATACTCCTGCAATTACGTTTTTCGTGTTTACCACAATATTCACAATGATGGCTTCTCGCTTTATGATGCCAAACAAAGGAAGCTGCAAACATATTATAATATAATTGTTTCAGCATGTTTAATGTATAATATCGCTCGTTTTATCGGCATAAGTGGCTTCTTCTTTATTCTTTTGGTAAATATACTACATGATAGAAAGTTTTATTATATTAGTATTAATTACATTGTACACGCGCATCAAATAATATGCTCTATATGTCAAATAGAAATCATATTTTCGGAAACACGAATTGATAAAAATATCATGTCATTAATAATTAGTGTGTATATATAGTGGGCATTGAATCGAGAGTTCACTGTTTTAGTTTTGTAGGTTAGATTTATTCAAGATAAAAAGATAAACATATTTGATTTCACTTTTAACTTGCAATTTTTATAATTCATATAACGGTATACGAAAAAGTAAATCTGTTTAAAAGTGCAGTCCTACATGTGTAATTGTGTTCTTTTTTATTGTCTTCAAGTCGAAAAAGTATGACAGTGACTTTGGCAAGTTGATTCATCAATCACTCTGCATAATGCATATGATTTCTCTTACACTAGCGTAGGTAGTGGAAAAAGACTTATTCGTGATCATAAAAAAGGTAGACTATAAGACATAAAAGAAAGACTCCGTTAGCAAACAGTTTTCATACATCCTACGGTTGACCATATACCCAAGATTTGTATATTTTGTCTCATTTTTCGTCACAGTCATCTATGAAAGCACATCTATGGAAGTTTAAAAAAACGATTTTCTTCAACTCACTTACTTCTTTTCCATATTCTTCGTGAAAGTAAATAATAGAACACAAATGTTTAGAATACAAATATCTCTGTTGAACATTATGACAGGCTAGACAAGTGTTACCACATGGGGTCCGATATTTTTAGATAGGCCTCTGCCAGTTGAAGTAACATAATGTTTGTACAACCTCTCATGTAAAAGGCCACTTGGTGAATTAATATTAGCCTTTTTGGAGCTAAAATCTCATTTAGAACAAATTGTACATTCAGCTTGTTTTTAGAAAATGTTCAAGGCATTTTATACAGTGGATTATTTTACTGACATACATAAACAAATTTAGAAAATAAAATCATAGAGAGATTTTAAACGAGTACCGGTATGTGAAACATTGTCGGTAATTCTGAACGAAAAATTTCAAATTGACTTTGTATATCAATTATTTATTATTAATTTTAGATACGTATTTCAGGCCTACCTTATATTTCGAATTGCTTTTTCTTCTAATGCCTTCTTGAGGTATTTCATATAACGTTTACCAAAAATGGCTACATTTCATTCGTTTTTCAGAATTATTTTTTGTCCTTTTTTTATTCAAAATAATAATTTAATCAGAAGATGCTCTTTGAATCTGAATGTCCTATTTGTTCTGCCTCGTCCTTCCAATGCACTCGCTGCTAGACAATCCTAACAACATCCATTGAATTAGTTGACAAACGTCATGTGTCAGGAAACGTGAATCCACCAACACTGCGTGCATAACCATAACATGTGACTACAAGAATTGATCGGATTGTAACGGAGTCCGCAGCAAATTATGCATGGCTTCTTCATATAGGCCTTGCTTTCACTGTAAAGCCATATACATCAAGGATGGGGTAAGTTTGTCACACGTCACAAATTAGTATTGGGTGGATAATAATAAAATATTGTTCACGTTGGGGGCGTGTCTAAATGTTTGATGTTTGACCTCCTCGGTACTAACTGCACGTTTATATTACTGATATAGTCTGAGCCCACGTCAAAAACAGTGTTATTTTCAGTTAGTCTACTGGTGAGGTAACATTATATATCAGCATCCTTCTATAGGTACTGATTTATTCTGTCTACCTCCACTATACCTGCGTGTGAACCAGTGTGTATTTCTGATCACTCATCCTTATAATAGCAATCTGAAATATATTTGTGTTTTTGTGTTATAAAAAGTGTGATTGTAATTGTGTGCTTTGTTGTTTGCCAAAGGAATCTTCTGCGCATCCGGTCCACGTGATGCTTATTGAGGTACTAGTGAAATCTTTTGTTGTATTTAATTTTGTGGGATCCTGAATGGACAGCGAGTGGTTCAATTATCGTTCACTCGTTAACTTATATCAGAACAGAAGTATTAACGCACAGTTTGATTTGTTCAGTTGAATGAATTTATTGAAGTTGTATTTTGCGTGGTATTTTCTGTATTGATTTGGCTCAGCGATCATGACAACTATACCTATATAATTTGTTTTCCAGAGTTACCTAGCTTTGAAATATCGATCTCATTATTCAATTGTATAAAAATCCGTTTTCAAACAGGTGACATTATATTTTATTAATGAGTTCTCCAACAAAATGTGACACTGACACTGAAAGGTGAAACAGCAATTTCCATATGAATTATATATGATCACCAAGGTTTTACAAGTTCGAAGACATTTTCAAATTTCACAAATGCTTACTAATCTTGATGCAGGTGTAAGTTATAAATTAATGAGTTTTGTAAACTATTCTGCATAACTTTATGCCTATAGTGAGTAAGTGCATATAGGTGTACATGTGTGCATTTTAAAATATGCGTGTATTTTTATGGATAAGAGACATTACCGCATTATTTTTTAATAATACAGTAGTTGCTGGTATATCTTGTTAGTACAATTAAATGATGGTACTATTGCGTTGCTGTGTATAATTTGCACGCTGTAAGCACACATATTGCCGTTCTTGGTGAATGGTGATGGCCAAAACATGTTGCTAATTCCTTCTATTTCTGAATATAATAAGTTTCTTTCTTTTTTTATATTTACTTGAAATGGCCGGAAGTGTTGATTGCTTTTCGCTCTGTTGGAGAAGAGGACGATTCTCTAGAACTGACTACTAGTTTGTGGTCAAGAGAAGAAATAAAATGGTGTTTTATATACTCATCACTTGGACTGTACCGGTAATTAAAAAGTATTAAACGAAATACGATGAAGCGAACCTCCAGTGAGCTAGTAGTGTAGGGTAGAGGGAACGGGCGATCGAAACCTGCTTCTTTCGTGAATACAAGGGATGTGTATACTATAATTTATACTCACTCCATATTAGCATGGATTTAAAAGAGTGTTTGAGAACGAACAGTCTAATTGCAGAAGGCCAGTGGTATGATTGAAACAGTGTATTTTGAAAAGAAGCTCCATTTGACTAACTGAAAAAAATGAAAAAGAATATTATCTTTCAATCTGTTTTTTAAATTCTCACACATTCTATAAATCCTTAGACAATTAAGTTATTTACGTTATATTTCTTACGTTACTACGTTATATTTCGCACTAAACTTCACACATATAAAAAACAATATATAAAAAGAAAGAACAATATAAAAATATGTAGACACATTGCTTATTATGCGTAATTGGAAGCAATTTAATTCATCATTCTTGAAGAGAAATACGTTTTAATTAAGGCATTCAGTTATTCAGACAAATTCGGTACACGTAACTTATATTTCAGCGATGAACGTAGGTTCTTATAAATATTCGTAACATAAATTCATTGAATGACTTCCCATATGAGCTAGCTGCTGGTGGGGCCGTACAAGCAACAATTAACATTGAGAATTACCTTTTTTTTTTAATTATTCTTTTCATAAATACGATTATTTCTTTATTTCTCCTGAAGGCCTGAACTAAGTTCGTGAAAAAAAGTTCATCGATGTCAACTCGCAAAACAGAACTTAATTTGTATCAAATAACACACGATGGATATTTTGGGGCGGGAGGACAGCGAGTCAACAACTGCGTGCAGATCATTTTATTCTCATTTTAAATTTTAATGATATAAATTGACATGTTTTCAATCAAATTTTTGTAATGATCATGGCTATGGATAAATTATTTCGTAATAAATTAGATTACTTACGTAAAATAAATCCTATGTCCATGATATTATAGCCTTACTATCAGCCAAAACTTATTATGACTATCGTATCGTCAATCACTACTTGCAGTCAACATGTACCTTATTTTTCCTTCACATTTTTTTAATGAGATCTGATTAACTTTATTGCATGATGAATAAAAAATGACCTCGGTCCAAATTTTCACAAGAAGTATATAGTCCTATTCTGGGTCCATCTGAATATGAGTGCACACTTTCATTCATAATTGCAATCGTCTGATCGGAGCAGCGATTACAAAATATATTCAAACACACAGAGGAAAATTCCATAGGAGTCGCATTGAGTCTGCACTTACGTTCGTATAATAAAGACATATGCCACTTTGGCAAACATTTCCATATGCAATTATAGTTGCGAGAAGTTATTTGTCATGATTCGTTAAGTTAGTGCATTGATCGACCCAATTTTCCATTTCCCTTCTCGTATATCTGGAACGTATAGAGTTACCCAAAAAGAAAACTTACCCTAGTCTATATTATTATATAGGTCAGTGGGTTCTCTCAAACTATTCAAGGTTGCGCTTGATATTATTTACAGAAGCTATAATAAAAAGTTTTGATAACGTGCTACCGACTTTACTTATAAGATGCAGTGTGGGATAAATCTCGATCTATAGAACTGCAAATGAATGTATTGAATAGGTTGATACGTTCTGGTGAATGAAAAACATATACTAGATGAAAGTAAGTAATTTTGTTTCCAAATATCAAGCTCAGCATCTGATTTTCATTCATACATAATTGTAATTTTCGTTTCAATTACTATTTCAATTTTCATTGTGAAGTATTTTCAAAAATCCCAAATGTATTCATCTTCTCCACTTGACATTTGTATTTCCAGTTGAAAAATCCATTGCTTATTTTAATAACTGTACGCGCTACTCAACTCTTCTATTCTGTATGTTTTTGTATGCATACTAGAGGTAATAATATATAAATCCCAAGAGACGACGAATCGCATCGTCAGAAAAATACATTTGCATTTGCAGCCGGGGATCGAGATGCATGCAAAATAAAAGCATACATTTCCCTGTATCCATCCATCCACGTATTCATTTATTACCTGAAAAACTGTACGTGGTTTTTAGAAATTTCTCTCCCTGTTATACATTTTCTATAATGTGCATACTATACAGGTGCCATGTGGGGATTCATGACAGTTGAGCGTCTATTATAACTCTTTGTTTCGTTGGTAGTTCCATGGTTCTGCTTATTTCATTTTGATGTTTCTTGATATAGGCCTACTAATTGATATTAAAAAATTATAAATCGTTCATTGTGTATATTCATATATATATATATATATATATATATATATATATATATATATATATATATATATATATATATATATATATACAAACATTTTATAAGTTCTATATTAAAACTTTTCTCTACTTTTCTTCTACTTTTGTACCAGCCTTCAGCCAAGCGTGACGAGCAGCTTGGGGTACACTAATTGTAATTGTATGCCTATAGATGTACGCTAAGTGCTGCCAAATACCAGTCTCAGATTTACACAAAAGACGCGACGCATTAGGGAAATTACTTAATTGATAAAATGGAGACATCAACGTAGCATTGGGGACGACAAGATATCGTTTAAATAATTAATAGATATCCGTTACATACATATATATAAGATCCGAACAACAGAAGATAACACAATCGATCGGAACCACCAACCAGTCCATGGCCTAACCCCATGGCCAATGGCAATAGTCTATACCTGCACTATATAGCCAGGAGTACGCGTTAGTCGCAGTGTATGTACACAGGGGTGAAGGCGCACGCGTATTTGAGATAAACGCACGGAGGCAAGCTCAATTGAAGTTTGCATTACGTCTTTCACAACCTCTCTGTAACAGTTGACAATATTTACATCCACTAAATTCATTTTATTTTGTGATATATAGCGTTCAGAAAAAAGTAGAATTTGATTGACGTTCAGAATCAAAGAAAATTGTAGATTATTAATTTATATTCAATGCGTATACATTCTCTGATTGACATGTCATGTTTGAGTCGAATCTTTCAAAGACGATGTATTACGTCTTTACGTTTCCATGGTGACAACGAATGAGGCGGACGCAATAAAAGGAAAAGCACATGGCAATCATTATTGTGACCCATCCAATGGGTAATCATACTTTATTTGAAGAGTCAAATCGATGTGATTATTCGCTGTCCAGACCAACGTATAAGTCTTCTGGTTCGTCAGTCTCTTTGCAAGCCAACGTGGAGCCAACAGCATTTTACTGGAAATGTGGCTGTAGCTCAGCGATTGTGGGCACCCCTCCAGTACACGTGAGCGCACGCATTTGCATGTTTCATTCATCACAATAATAATGACAGAAATCAATTTATAATTACGTAATAATTCATTCATACACGCTAGACGTATACCTACTATGAAAGATGAGGGCTAAAATCAATTGAATAAGGTTACTACTAATTAAGACAAGAAAGTATCTGGATGTGGGGTGTATTATAATTGTTTAACTCACGGTATCTCTAATTATTTTAATTGGTTTCAATAAGTGTTGAATTGTAGGATCTAGAAGGGGATAAATGGAAATAAAATAAGCGTGTATGGTTCAACACACAATGCGGGTGGGTTAGTAATCTAACTCCAGTTGAAGCTTGAAGTTAATTTAACTTTATAAGATTGTTAAGTTTATACCAGTTATTGACAGACAGAACTTCATAGTACTGAATTATCTGTGTCAATTATGGCATGAAAGTGGATTGACTCAAATTGGCTAAATTGAGTAAATTAATGCATATATTGAACTTGATGTTAAATGTTAATTTAATTATACTTTATACATACGTACTCGATATAGAGTACAGAATTATGATGGAGTAATATAGCGCACCAAAAACTCGATTTTCAACGTTTGAATATGGGGCTCCTGAAGAGCGAATACCGGAATAAAGCAAAGTCGGTTGTGTGACATAGGTTTGGGTGTCCAACCTCACCTGTTCCATTGAAAAGTAGGCCTACCCCAAAGCCCATGTCACATGACCGAGTCCGAGTTGTCTTTAATATGATATTCGCTCTTCAGCGTCCCCCACATATATCTGTGGTTCTAAAATAATGTTCCAGTCCCAGTATAAATGGGAAAAATTGAGAGAAAAAGTATAATTAAAATATTATCAAAAAATCCAAAATATTGCAAAATAAATTATGTAAAATATTACAAAATATAAATATAAAATCTTTGATATTTAAAAAAAATTGTAATCATCCTGCATAATCACATTGAAGAAATAAAATGATGTTAGTCACTTGCAAATTATAATATTGCATATCATAACAATGAGTTCACTATTTATCTGACCAGGAAAACGCACATGGATTTTGCCTTTGCGAGTGAGCTGGAGTGATGGGACAAATATTGAAAAAAGGAATACCATACATCAATTGGTTGTGATGCTTAAATGACATCCAACCATGAAACTAGATTTTAACAAATGCTTTATTCATTCTCCTAATTTGAGAGAAAACTATAGAAATCATCATCTCAATTTTCGAAATTACAATTGATCTATTTGTCTTCTTGGACCCAGCCTTTTATCATGAGTCGTGACGTAGACATTACTCGATTCTGTTGATGTTTCTATACAGAATCGGTAAAATTGTAATTTATGAAATTGAGACGATGATTTCTATTTTTCTCTAATATCAGAGTAATACATATCGTAATTTATTCAACAAAATCTAGTTTCAGAGTTGTGATGTCCTTTAAATGGAATTCAACCAAGAATGACTTAGTGGCCAGTACACTTTTCTTCGGAATTCATTCGGTTCTATACGTCTCATGTAGATATGGCCTACAGATCAATAAGATAATTAACAACAATTATTTAAATCCAAAGATATTTTGACTATCATATAATCATTCAAATAATTTTTCGAAGGACATTCAAAAGAAAGGTTTTCAAAGAAAAACGTGCAGTCCTACTAGAGCGTATTCAAGATGTAATTACTATGCATTGAATGTATATTGTGTATGTATAGCACCTGCATACTCCAGGGTCCACGCCTTTAATGATTTAAATTTGATTAGTTTAATAATTGGATTCAGGATGGAAACTAAAGTTACCAAAGTTTTGTTAGACTCAACCGTTGAAGGATATGACTATATAAACATGCATTATGGGGTTTAGTTTCTACAATTTGACGAGTATGAGACACAGCTCAGGAAAATACTGCAATGATTCAAACTGGCTGTGCAGGTTTTTAAACATTCATTTCAGTTTGGTTCGATGCTAAATCAGTTAGAATGAATAATAAATATGAATAAACGTTGCATTCTGATAATGACAAGGTTACAACAAATCGAAATCAAAACGTCACAGGTTTATACATTCATGCTGACATTATTTAGTTCAAATTTGAATCTCGTGATCTTTTTTGGAACATATATTTAATTGAACATTTAGGCCTAATAAAATAACATAAAATTAAGCCCGAGCTAGATATGTAAACAGCAATGAAACTATGAATACAAATGTATTTATTCAATCATTTATAATTCAAAAAAATATATATTTCGTTCCACGTACGAAAACATATATCAGGAAACATAAATGTCACGCGCTCAACATTATATATGAATGGAATTAGTCATTTAAAAAATTTAATACCAATACATTTATTTTTATATCCCCATGGTTTGATTTAATTCACGTGTCTTAATTCACGTGATTCAATTCACTACACTAGACGAGGCTTTCTATCATTTTCTAACGTAATAATTCATCTTATTCACAATGAAAACAAACACCAATTCATACGAAAATTCTATTTCTCTTACTTGCGGATCAATCAGAGGCATACAATTTGTTCCTCTGGGATGTATAATGAAGGCTTATACCAGATGATTAGACGCGACAAGAAGATTACGGGAAAATGATGAGGGATGAGGAAAATTGGACGCTCGCTAAGCTTATTCTATTCCACGATTGCGGTGTACTGATGAAGGTAACTTCAGGGTCGACAATGACTTCATGTCTGGAATTAAACCACGTATACTCCTGATTAATGATTCAGGACGCGTTATAGCAACTGGTTCACCCGTAATCCAGTATTAATCCCGACCCCGGTCCAGACTTGGAAATTATAAACTGCGTGGTTTTACGGGGTCGCGAAACTCGTCCCGGGCCGCCCGTTCGAAAATTACCGGCCAAATAAAAGTATTAAATATATATAAAAGGTTGAACGAGGTATATAGTATAACACGTAGAAACAAAATCATATAACTTTACAGCATTATTGAATGTGTTTTTCCATTGTATTATTAGTTTTTATCCCACATTTCTATAACGGAATTCTCTGACGTATAGAGTTCAAATATTTAGTTTTACATATAAAATACACATTTCTATTAATTAGCCCAGTCACTGCCATACAAGGTAACAATGAAGCAAAATACGCTACCGTTGAATTAATTCTGAGATTTTTTTTCAAGTTTGTCTATAGCGTGATTAGTGGACAATTAACTTATTATATGCCTTACAAGTACATGATAAAAATATGTAGATCTTTTTGTTTTTTCGAAGAGTAAATAGTTTGTTTGACTGTATACAATTGAATGGAGATTCAATCTGAGGAGATTGAAATGGGCATATACATTCTAAAATTATTCCTATACCGAACGATTTGCAAGTTCATTCATTCATGGCGTTTAAAAAATGTAGCAACATCAAAATAGTTTATCGAACGGGTTTTATCCCTGAGTCTGCATAGCAGTTCGGGTTCGATTAGGAAGGCATTTTGTTTTTGGCAACCATTATTTATTTTGCTTTCCACAGATTTTCACCGGATTTCTCATCGGTTTTCCATATTGTTGACGCTTTATCTGAACACTACGTTGTGTCGCCCTATAACATCAGCTTGGCAGTCTGCGCCTATATTATGAGGTGTATCAAGTGGGCAATATCATCACCAAAATCACCGAAATACAAACTAATTACCAACTAAACTAATTTAACAAACTAATTTAAGACTCGTGCAATGTGGATGTGACGCGCAATCGTGAATTCGTGCGGTGGTTTCATGTTTATATATGTATTTGCATGTATACTATGAAGTAAGTTACCCTATCTTAGTGGATCAATTTGTGACATAAGAACAACCCTATTTCAAAATTAAAGGAAAATTTTCTCTACGTATTTTATAAATGTATAAAATTAAATATGGTATTTTTTGGAAAAAAAAGAGAATGACCGAAACAGATGTATATGTATACCACTAAAATGATAAATAAACAAATAGAATATAAATAATTTGAATCTTTTGAAACCAAAATTGGAGTTATAGAAGAAGTTTGCATGAATGAGGTACTTGTTGTGTTCATTTTCATTTACTTCCAACACAATGCTCAAGTATGAAATAAACTAAAGTAATCTCTGAATTATGTACATTACAGCTTTATGTAAAATAGTAGCCGTGTTTGTATAAAAAGCAATTATAATGCTTTTCATTCCCTTGCTTGAAAAGGTTTACGTATGGAAACGAATCATTTCGGCACATAAAAAAGAGTGAATACGTTTATATATGTTTTAATTTCTTTTCACGAGTAAAAAGTTGTATATTCTTGATACTGAAAATTAAGGATAACTCCCATCATTATACATAAACGTCATAAAACTGACGCATTGTAGATAATCATTTCGGTATACGTATACGATTATATAGCATTCGAGGCATATGCTCACAAACATAATTAAACTTGCCGGTTTACGAATTACGAATATTGTGTTAGCATACAGCTAATATTCTAAAGCACTGTACTGACAAAAAAATTGAAAAAGTAACTATTTAGTAATGGTGTCTTGAGCACGAGGTAGGGAAAATATCGTTTTTTTCATTTTAGACTACCAACGATATGTACAAAATGGACGGTAGATGGGTAGGTATACGTTCTTAACATTTAGGGGAAAAAACATCGATATATCAAATATATTTCATACAAATTATTTAGTTTCTCTATATCTCTAATAGAAAAGTCTACCTTTCCTATATTCTCGAGACATAACTTGAATATTTAATGGTTACTTTATTCATCATTTTATTTTCAACGTAGCTGTTTGTGGTGAAAAAATACTAGCCGCCGCGTTCTACTCTCAAACGTCAAACATTATATCAGAACGACCTTTAATATATTGTTTTGTCACATAACTCGTATGAAAAGTGGCTTGATGTGCGTACCGTACATAACTTACTGCAAACCTCAGAGACCCACTATGTATATATATTTATATATATAAATGTGATGTAATTTATTTTCGTTTCACGTAAAATATTACATGGACATTATTTTATTTAATTATTTATTTTCATTAAAGCTGGATGCTGTATGGTTGTGGTTTTCTGCTGTAATTTTCTCTCCATTTTTCTATAGTTCTATTTCTATTTTTTCTGCCGAGGGCTCATTAGAACTAAGTTATTCTTCCTACAAAAGATGCTTTCAAGCTATACCCATAATATATTATATATATATATATATATATATATATATATATATATATATATATATATATATATATATATATAT